>WAAF01017363.1:4837-34179 GCA_013400475.1 Tricholaema leucomelas | reverse complement strand
TGGCTTTCTCGGCCACCTGGACACACTGCTGCTCATGTTCAGCTGCAAACCAGTCCCTCCAGGTCCCTCTCTGCCTGGCTGCTCTCCAGCTACTCTGTCCCCAGCCCGTAGCACTGCTTGAGGTTGTTTTGGCCAAAGTGCAGAACCCAACACTTGGACTCGTTAAAACTCCTGGCACTGGACTGTGCCCATCTGTCCAGCCTGTCCAGGTCCCTCTGCAGATCCCTCCTGCCCTCTAACAGATCCACACATGCTCTCAATTTGGTGTCATCTGTAAAATTACTGATGGTGACTCAGTCCCCTCATCCAGATCATCAGTGAGGATATTAAACAGGACTGGGCACAGCACTGATCCTTGGGGGACACCACTTGTGAGAGCTGCCAGCTGGATGTGGCTCCATTCACCACCACTCTCTGGGCCTGGCCATCCAGAAGTTCTGAATCCAGCAGAGAGTGCCCCTGTCCAAGCCAAGGGCTGCCAGCTTGGCCAGGAGTTTGCTATGGCAGACAGTGTCACAGGCCTTGCTGAAGTCCAGGTAGACTACGTCCACAGCCTTCCCCACATCCACCAGGCAGGTCACCTGGCTGTAAAAAGAGACCAGGAGCAACACAATCTACTGGCTAGAAGTGATACAAGTGTTCTGCAACAGGTGTATCACAGGGCACAATTAGACAGCTGCTCTCCCATCTCCCTCAGCACCTGGCATTCTTTTACCTATCAGATTTTTTTACAGTAAGAAAATTCCCCAGGATTGTTTAATGACTTGGTAACACCCACACATTCTCCATTTGCAAAGCAGTTTTCTTGTGACAGTATTGCTCTAAATGGCTTTTTAAAACTTTTTCTGCATAATCATGGGAATGATTTCCTTCCCTCTATTGCAGCTGTTTTGACCAATGTGAAGCCAGAAATCGGTAGGATGGTAAGGAGTTGAGAAGAAGCTTCGATTAAGGGTAATAACATGAAGCATTCTGCAAAATCTTATGAGTATAAATCAATTCATACAATACCCTTGGATGAGCAAGAGACATGTTATGCCATTTTATGGGAATTTGAGACAGAATTTAAATGACTTGCCTAAAGCCAGAAGTGTCATGTTGGGGATTAGAGATCCTGGTTCCCATTCTCTTCCATTTACTATTCTGATTTAGACTGCATCTTCAAAAAGGAGACATAGCCTAACTTAAGAAATAAAGGGAAACTAAAAGACATTTTAATGCCAGTCAACAACACATAGTCTGTTAAAGAAAATGATCCTAGAAGATCAACTTAGATTTTAGCATCTGGTAAATTTTTATGCAAAAGGGCAAAAACCCGAAACTTCTTTCGAGTATCTAAACTCAGTGTCAAAACGACTTAAACTCAGATGAGATTGACATTAATCTAGAAATAATATATATATGACAGCACTGAAAGTGTAGGAAGTTGTGTGCAATGCCATGGTTTTTAAAGATAGCCACAGAAATTAAACTCTCAAATGAATTTGGAGAAAAAATTCAGAATTATACTTGGAGAAAGAAATACAGAGAGAGACATCACAAAGCAATTACCCCATCCATGGCAAACCCCATTGAATTTTTTCCCCCATCCCAAAAACTAAATCTAATACTACTCAGTGCTCCAATCCTCCCCCCCCTCCAATGCCTCTGCCATCCAAAGAGGCCTAAACAAGCCTCTGGAGGCCTACTTCTTACATGTTCTTCCCAATAAAGCGGCTCCCGCCACACACATAGGGCAGGAGGAGGAGGAAAGGAGAGCAAACTGACCTTGTTGTGAGCTTATAACAAGATAGCAGAATTATGGCATTGAATAACAATCTTCTAATCCCCGGGAGGTTTTTGACCCTATAGCCTCAACCTGGGACAGTGCAAGAATGGAAATTCAGTTAAAATATTTCTCGTTGTGAAAAAGTAATACTGAATATTTAATCACTCAGCATTCGTTGTTTGCTATCCACAAGGTAATTCTCATCTGAAGCTAGTGGGAAAATACTATCATGCAAGTATGCTGAGAAGACTGTAACTGCATTTCTTTGAATCATGTTCCCTCCCCAGAGAAGCAGTGACAGGGATCGAGGCAGCTGTTTTGTGGCACCTTCTCTTAATTTCTAAGTAACCTTTAACTAAGTGAATAACTCACTTTCACAAAGTGGTATAGCAGCATCAAATAATTTGGCCCCAGCTCCCATAAAATGCTTCTTACAGATTTGAGATAGCAAATCTAAGATGAAATTTTCCCAACCTAGAGTGCAGGATATGCATACTGAATACAGAATGCTAAGCTAAAAATGACCTTATTCTGTTTCCCTTTTACTCTCCTCCTCTTCCCCTAACTCTTATTTTTCTTGTCTGGCATAGAACAGCTCCTATCAGTAAAAGTCAATGCATAGTAAATCTTACCTTACCTCTTTGATTTGTTCCTAGGCACAATCAGAACTTACTCTGCTCAGTCAGGCCACTATTTTCTGCTTTATTGCAGGTGCTCTCAGAAAAAGAGCTAGGAACACAGCACACTCTAACTCCATTCAGGAGATCAAGAGGGAACACAACGTTGCTCATTTACAGAGAGAAAGTATACAAGTAAGAGGAAATAGAGTCAGATAAAAGGGGAGAGTAAAACTGGGAATCAAATGCTCCTGCCATGCTACTCTTTCCTGACGTCAATGCCAGGCAGACAACTGCTTTACAGTTCTGCAACTGGAAGAATTAATTTCAGGTTTTCTTTCAAAATAATTTTATCTTATTTTCATTAAATAGAAGGCAATTAAGTTCCAGTTCCACAACACTTGTTATCCTAAAAATGCTTTTTGTTGTCAAACACTTCAAAATTACTATGCTTGGCAGCCTTCTTTGCATCTGTCCCTGGTGGTTCAACATGGCTGCAGCTCAAGTAGTGCCTTCTCAGCTTGGCCAGTGGACTGCTGATGGCCACAGCAAATAACCTGTGACTGGTACAGGGATTGCAGCCCTGTTACAATTGATGTGACACAAGGCTCTATGGCTGGAGAAAAAAGGCCCAGCTCACTGCCATCATGAAGAATAGAAGACATAAGAATCCTCCTCTCCAGAAGCACCCAAGTTTGTCTTGAAATTAGGAAAGAAAAGAAGTTGGAGCATTTTAGGGCTGTTTTTGTAGCTGCACATTAACTCCAACCTTCTTCCAAAAGGGAAAGGAAAAACCCAACTCACACAAGTTATGGTAATTAGCTGTCTCAGGAGCAGTTTTGTCTGAAAGCAAACCAGCCTGCTATAAACTCTCAAGTATGACACATTGGAGACTGAACAGCCTTCCAAGGACAGGAAATGGGTGATCTACTTTTGCATTTATAAGTTACATCCTGAAGAAATTAGTAAAATATTTTTGTTGTGTCTTGCAAAAAAAACCCAGTCATTGATACAAACACGGAATCATAGAATCAGTCAGGGTTGGAAGGGACCTCAAGGACCATCTAGTTCCAACACTCCTGCCATGGGCAGGGACACCTCACACTAGATCAGGTTGGCCAGAGACTCATCCGTCCTGGCCTTAAACATCTTCAGGGATGAGGCTTCCACCACCTCCCTGGGCAACCCATTCCAGGGTCTCGCCACCCTTATAATGAAGAACTTCTTCCTAACATCCAGTCTGAATCTACCCATTTCTAGCTTTGTTCCATTCCCCCCAGGTCCTATCACTACCTGACATCCTAAACAGCTTTNCTGGTTGGCTATCTGGGCTGCAAGTGCACACTGCTGGCTCATGTTGAGCTTCTCGTCCACCAGCACCCCCAAGTCCCTCTCCTCAGGGCTGCTCTCCAGCCAGTCACTGCCCAGCCTGGCTTTGTGCTTGGAATTGCCTCAACCCTGATGGAGGACCTTGCACTTGGTCTTGTTGAACTTCATGAGGTTGACTTGAGCCCAGCTCTGCAGCCTATCCAGGTCCCCCTGGATGGATCCCTTCTCTCCAGTGTGTTTGCTGCACCACACAGCTTGGTGTCGCTGGCAAACTTGCTGAGGGTGCACTCAGTGCCACTGTCCATGGTGCCAACAAAGATGTCAAACAAGACTGGTCCCAGGCAGGACTGACCCCTGAGGGACTCCACTTGTCATTGGCCTGCACTGGGACTTGGACCCATTGACAGCCACTCTTCGGGTGCAGCCATCAAGCTAGTTCTTTATCCATCTAGCAGTCCATCCATGAAACCCATATTTGAGCAGTTTGGAGGTTTGTGGGACAGTGTTGAAGGCTTTCCTCAGGTCCAAGTAAATGGCACCAGTTGCTCACCCCTCACAGATTAATGTTGTGACCAGTTCATTGAAGGCCACCAGGTTTGTCGGGCAGGATTTGCCCTTGGTGAAGCCATGCTGTCTGTACCCAGTCACCTCCTCACTATTCTTCTGTGTCAGTAGTGAAACAGCTCTGCAGAAAGCAGAAGAGAAAAAAAAAAGTATCTGCTCAAAGTTTTACAGGCAGGAGAAGAAAAAGTGGATTTTCTTCCATGAAATTAGACTTGTGTTTACTCCCCACAGATGGGGGGATTTCCAAGAAACTGGGTGTTGCACAGACTATTTTCAACTGAGCTGCACTCCTGCCGTAACAGTGAAATACTTTGACATTTCCTCTTCAAAACCAGAACTTCTTGGAAATGGATTCTCCTGTTTATTCACAGAAAGACAGATTCTCAAGTTACTGCATGAGATAATGTAGGCGTTCTGGGAAAAAAAGTATGGTCTGCTCCAAGGAAATTGGCAGGCATTACAGTTAGTATTTAAGGAATAGCACCAAATATTATGGAAACAGCATCTGCCAGCACTGTGCGAAGTGCAGACTGCTCCAATACCTACATATCTCATACATTTAGTGTTATGCTTCAGCTGCAAAAGGAAAATAAGTCTTTCAAGTACAGATTCCCCTGAACTTCTAAGCCATCATGGTTGGTAATTTAAGTAAAACTTCCCTTCTTCTATTTGTCAATGTTAAGAACAATTTTAGTAGAGTCAGGCCAAAAGTCCACAAAGCTGCAGTATGTCTCACTTATGACTATGGTTGTGGACCACTGAATCTGGTGCATTACTTTACTAAAAGGAATAAAAGCCACAAAACTATTTAATGAAAAAGTCCTGAAGCTGTAACAGAGACCACCATGAGAATATTTTTACAAGATTTTCTTATTATAATTTTCTGATTTTTCAAATTACTCTTCTTTTAATGTAGAGGAGAGGTTGAAGAATGTGACATTCACAGACTGTTTTGGGCTGGAAAGGACCCTCAAAGGTCATCTTATCTTACATCCCTGCAGTCAGCAGGGACACTTCCAACTAGAACAGGCTGCCCAGGGCCACATTCAGTCTGACCTTCAATGTCTTCAGGGACAGGGCCTCAACCACATACCTGGGCAGCCTCTTCCAGGATTTTACCACTCTTCATTGTAAAGAACTTCTTCCTGATGTCCAATCTAAATCTACCCTGCTCCAGTTTAAGACTATTGCTCCTTGTCCTATCACCACAAGCCCTTCTAAACATTCCTTCCCCAGCCTTCCTGTGGCTCCCCTTCAGATATTGAGATGCAGCTGTAAATTCTCCTTGAGCCTTCTCTTCTCCAAGCTGAACAGCCCTAATTCTTTCATCCTATTTTCATAGGATAGGTGCTCCAGCTCTCTGATCATCTTTCTGGCCCTCCTCTGGACCCAGTCCAGCAGATCCACGTTTCTCTGGTGTTGGAGGTTCCAGATCCGGATGCAGAACTCCAGGTGAGGTCTCACCAGCACAGACTGTCCGAATCACCTCTTGACCTGCTGGTCATGCTTCTTTTAATGCAGCCCAGGATGCCATTGGCCTTCTGGGCTGCAAGTGAAGATCGTTGGCTCATGCCCAACTTCTCATCCACCAGTAATCCCAAGTCTTTTTATGTAGGGCTGATCTCAAGTTCATCATCCTCAGCCTTGAAATTGACTGTACTTTTAATCATTAAAAGAAAATTCATGAAAGAGAGATCTAAAGTTCAGCTAATCATCCAGGCTAAGACAGAATGAACACAGATTGTTTTATACCTCAAAATAAAAGTACATGATTTAGGCACTGAAGATGTGATTAAATACAAGTCACCTAATTTTCAATTAATATGTTCAGACTGGATGTGTGAATTTGGCTCAGGAAGCCTCCAGCCTGCACTAAGCAGCCCTGACTGACAACACTTAACATTTGGATCTGATGAAACATTATTTCTTCCTTGCAGAGATAAAAATACTTAAAGTAACATTTCACTTTATCATAGCTGATCCTAGTGCTGCTTTAAGGTAAAAGAGTGGGAAGCTTATGAAGCATGATGGAACATCAGACCAATTTTGAAGATCACTCCCCATGAAAAAGCAATCAATACACAACACAGAAGAATTTGGGGTTTATTTCCATATCATCTTGCATGACTCCCTGCAGAGAAAAGTGCTCAAGCACATAAAGAAGCAAATGTCTTCCATCTTGCTTTGGCAGTGACAATTCAGTCAATCCTATATTCATTTTCTTCAGCATCATCATTAAACTATGTGCTGCTTATACCAGAAGCCATTCAGGCAATAGTATCACAAGGATCCAGAAGTTGTTCTTCTCCTTAGTTTGCTCCTAGCTCCAAACTACAGACTTCAGTGTCATTGGCACAGTGAGTTTGAGATATATGGATTTAATGGGTGGACTGTCTGGTGGATAAGGAATTGTTGGATGATTGCATGCAACGAGTAGTGGTCAGATGGAAGACATCCAGATGGAAATGAGTGACAAATGGTGTCCCTCAAGGGTCTGTAATGGGACTGGGACCAGTGCTGTTCGCATCTTCAGTGATATAGACAGCAGGATTGAGGGCACCCTCAGCAAATACACAGATGATACAAAGCTGAGTGGTGTCATTGATAAGACTGAAGGACAGGATGGGATCCAGAGGGACTTGGTCAGGCTAGAAAGGTGGGCTGAGAAGAATCTCAAGAGGCTCAATAAGGCAAAGTCCAAGGTCCTATACCTAGGTCAAGGCAATCCTAGATATCAATACAGGCTGAGGAATTATGAGATTGAAAAGAACTGTGGAAAAGAACTTGAGGTTATGGGTGGACAAGAATTATAGAATGGTTTAGGTTGGAAGGGACCACAAAGATCATCCAGTTCCAACCCCCTGCCATAGGCAGGGACACCTCCCGCTAGAACAGATCGCTCAAGGCCTCATGCAACCTAGTTTTGAACATCTCCAGGGAGGGAGCATCCACAACTTCTCTGGGCAACCTGTTCCAGTGTTTCTCCACCCTCACTAGAAAGAACTTCTTCTTAACATCCAGTTTAAATCTCCCCTCTGCCACCTTAAACTCCTGGTCCTGTCATTACAAGATCTTGTAAGTAGTCCCTCCCCAGCCCTCCTGTAGGACCCCTTCAGATACTGGAAAGCTACTACAAGGTCTCCTCTACAAGGTCTCCTCAAAGCCTTCTCTTCTCCAGGCTGAAGAGCCCAAACTCTTACAGCCTGTCCTCATAGCAGAGCTGCTCCAGCCCTCTGAGCATCTTTGTGGGCTCCTCTGGATTTGCTCAAACATTTCCATGTCCTTCTTGTGCTGGAGGTCTCAGGAGAGCAGAGTAAAGGGGGAGAAACTCCTCCCTCGCCCTGCTGCCCACACTGCTCTTGCTGCGGCCCAGGTCACAGTTGCTGTCTGGGCTGCACTCACACTGCTGGCTCATGTTGAGCTTTTCATCAACCAAGAAGCTGGACATGAGCCAGTAATGTGCACAATTTGCATCCTGGGCTGCGTCAAAAGATGTGTGGCCAGCAGGTTGAGAGAGGTGATTCTGCCACTCTACTCTAGTGTACTGTGCCCAGCTCTGGAGCCCTCAACATAGGAAGGACCTTAATGGAGTGGGCCCAGAGGAGGGTCACGGAGATAATCAGAGGACTAGAGCACTTCTGTTATGAGAATGGGCTGCAGGAGCTGGGGTTTTTCAGCCTGAAGACTCCAGTGAGTCCTACTAACAGCCTTCCAGTACCTGAAGGGGACCTACAGGAAGGATGGAGAAAGACTGTTTGCAAAAACTTGTACTGATAGAACAAAGAGCAATGGTTTTAAATCAGAGAAGAGTAAATTAAGATCAGATGTTAGGAACAAGTTCTTTAACCATGAGGGTAGTGGAACTCTGGAACAGGTTGCCCAGGAAGGTAGTTGAGGTCCCATCCCTAGAGATATTCAAGGTCAGGCTGGAAAAGTCTCTGAGCAACCAGACCTAGTTGGAGTATGTTCCCTGCAGGGGGTTTGGACTAGATGACCTCTGGAGGTCCCTTCCAACCCAAGCTGATTTTATGATTCGATAATTAAAAACCTCAGGTACTGAGATGACAAGTGATCCACAGATTCTGCAGTGTTTTCCACACATCCTCAAGGAAGAAAGTGATAATAATTACTGTGTATGTTGAAAATAACAAGAATGTGTTTATCGTCTAAAATTCATGATGTAGGATTTCAAGGGTTTTTCAGAGATGTCTGTATTTCTCTATTTTGCCCAGAGAAAACAATTAGAATTGCAAAACTGCATCAGCCCCTGCCATGGGGAATTCAGAGCTCAGGGCTGGGACTGGAATAGCAAGCCAGGCTCTTTTATTTCTTAACAGTGCCTGGAAATTCCTTTGCTGAAATAATCCTGAATGTATTTGTAATAATTGTCCTTCTGCACGCAGAACAGCTGTACAGCTCAGACATCCATATACTGCAACACAGCTGAAAAATATACATTAGAGGGCCAAACCAGAAGATAAACTTTCAAAACCACTGCTTAATGCCATTTTAGTAGGAGGAAGAAGAAACAACTAAAGGAACAGCTTAATGAGATCACAGAATCACAGAATGTCAGGGGCTGGAAGGGACCTCAAAAGCTCATCCAGTCCAACCCCCCTGCCAGAGCAGGATCACCTATACCAGATCACACAGGCATGCACCCAGGTGGGTTTTGAATATCTCCATAGAGGGAGACTCCACAAACCCCCTGTGCAGCCAGTTCCAATCTTCTGTCACCCTCACAGGGAAAAAAAAACCCTTCTCATGTTTAAATGAAACCTCCTATGCTTCAGCTTCCACCCATTGCCTCATGTCCTGTCATTGGGCATCACTGAGCAGAGCCTGGCTCCATCCTCCTGGCACTCACCCTCTACACCTTTATCAGCATGAATGAGGCCACCTCTCAGTCTCCTCTTCACCAAGCACCACAGCCCCAGCTCCGTCAGGCTCTCCTCATAAGAGAGATGTTCCATTCCCTTAATCATCTTTGTGGCTCTGCACCGGACTCACTCAAGCAGTTCAATGTCCTTCTTGAACTGGGGGATGCAGAACTCAACAGTACTCCAGATGCAGCCTCACCAGGGCAGAGTAGAGGGGCAGGAGAACCTCTCTCGACCTACAAACCACAGCCCTCCTAATACACCCCAGAATGGCACTGGTTAACCTCCCATCAACTAGGACCCCCAGATCCTTTTCCGCTTCATTGCCTTCTAACAGGTCAGTCCCCAACCTGTACTGATCCCTGGAGCTGTTCTTTCCCAGGTGCACGACTCCACACTTATTCTTGTTGAATCATTAAATTTTACCCTGGCCAGCCCTCCAGCCCGTCCAAGACTCACTGAATGGCAGCACAGCAAACTTGCTGGCAGTGCACTCTGTGCCCTCATCCAGGTCACTGATGAATATATTGAACAGAACTGGTTCCAGTACTGAACCCTGTGCAAGTCCACTAGTTACAGACCTCCAACTGTAGTTCATCCTATTGATCACATCTCTCTGGCTTCTTTCTTTCAATCAGGTCCAAATCTACTTTGTATATGTGCAATGTAAATTGGGGGTATTTTTAAAGGTCTTGGCTACTTAGCCAGTACCCTGAATACCAAGGAATCCTGTAGTTTTATTCATCACAGATGTGTTGTAGTTCAGGAGTCATGAGGAATTATTACACAGACCAGGGAGAAGTGGAATGAAGGATGTCCTGGGTTGAGACTATAGGGTTAAAAAAATCTTCTGGGGACTAGAAGATTGTTATTCAATCCCATAATTTTGCTATCTCTTTATAAACTCACAACAAGACCAGCTCGTTCTCCTTTCCTCCTCCTCTTGCCCTGTCTGGTGGAAGCCACTTTATCGGGAAGAACATGTAAGCAGTGGGCCTGTTTTGGGGCCTCCAGAGGCTTGTTTTAAGTCTCTTGGACGGCAGAGGCATTGGGGGGGAGGAGGGGAGAATTTGAGCACTGGGGAGTGTAGATTTAGTTTTTTTGGATTGGAGGAAAATTCAAGGGAGTTTGCCAGGGTTGTGGTAATTGCTTTAATAATGTCTTTCTCTGTATCGCTCCCCAAATATAATTGTGTATTTTTTCTCCAATTTCATTTGAGAGTTTAATTTCTGTCAGCTATCTTTAAAAAACACGACACAGGAGAAACAAAAACCCAAAACACAAGACCCTAGGGTCAATACCAATTTTTCTCTGTAAATATTTGTTTTGACCACTGAGGTATAGGCAGTTAGAGAAAAAGGTAGAGAGAACAGGTATCATGATGCTTTTCACTTTAGAACATGCAATGCTGTAAGCTATGAAGTCTTCCTTATACATCTTTTTCTGCTACCAAACAGAGACTACTTGAAGTGCTTCAAATGGCATTGATTAAATTACTTGGTTTACAGATTAAGTTACAGAACTTCCAGATGCTCTTGAAAAATCACCATATATTATCCCAACTTTTTTCCTTTTTTTTTTCCACAACACACATTTACTTCATCTCAGAGGGCTCACGTTGATGGCATGAAAAGATAAGCAGTTGCATGATGAACTGAACACTAAAGAACACTATATAGCAGACAGGAAAAAAATCAGCAAAGAAAGAGATGTACAAACTAGTCTTCAATTAAGGAGAATTACATACTGTGTTGACAGAATGTGCCAGGTGCAGAGTATATCATTAGCATCAAAACCATCAAGGACATGATGTCTTTCATTCCCAATTGTTCTTGAATTGGATTAGTATTTTGATACTGAAAGCTTTTGTTTACTTGAGATTAGGTTTGAATATCATCTAGAACTCCAAGCTGTTTAAAGTGCCTTAATCTAACAAGCTTTTACCACACAGTCATCACTAATATTCATATACATGATATTTACCACTAATCACCACATGAGGCCATTAATATTGCCTAAGGCTATGTTATTTTTGCTCAGAAATTCAATGTGTGGTGTGATTTGCTGACAAGCACAAGACCCAACTACTTTACATAGTGTCTTGTTACAGTCAGTACTTATGATTTAATCAACATGACATACAGGGCCACGATTTCTCTGCCTTCCATTGTTGTAAATTTGCTTATATCCCCTTCAGGATTCTTATGACTGTATTCTAAATGGACACAGACATCTCCATGCAAATCATTAAAGCACAGCAAACTGAAATCCATGTTCTTACTCCAAGGCACAGATGGAAAACCTCTAATGTATATAGCATATACTTGATCTAAACACTGCAAAAGAATGTTCAAAATCAATGATGGGCCTCCCCTTCAGTCTGCCTTGATTATTTACTGTAGATTGAAGTCTTTGATCTGAAGCAGATGTCCTTTGAGAAACAATTCATGCAGATATTCAACAGCACTTTGTTTCTTAGTAGTGAAACAAAAATACTACTATGTTTCCTTTAAAAGCACCTGGTAGAAACACTTTGAAGGACTCCTCTTGGAGTAAAATAGGCATGGAAATAAATGGAATTAATCTGGGCTTTGCAGAAATTAAACTACAGTTGGAAAAAGAACTGTCTACAAAACCTCCAATTGAAAGAGGCTTCCTGGTCAAATACAGTTTCTTCAGCGTAATCATTGTCCAAATACTTATGGAGATTCACACCCACAGTGTCTCTGGTCCTGCAGTTCTAGGTGACTACAAAGAACTACCTTATTATGATAGCACTTCCTATAAGGTGTCAGAGATTAGCCTTTCACCTAAGAATGGTGCAACAGGAGCTGTGTTTTTTCCCTTCTAATGTAAGCTGTAGGAACATTAATGGATATAACCATCACAGAATCACAGAATTAACCAGATAGGAAAAGACCTTTGAGATCATTGAGTCCGATCTATCACCTAACACCTTCTAGTTAACTAAACCATAGAATCATAGAATCACAGTATCACACAGTATCACCAAGGTTGGAAGAGACCTCACAGATCATCAAGTCCAACCCGTTACCACAGAGCTCAAGGCTAGACCATGGCACCAAGTGCCACGTCCAACCTTGCCTTGAACAGCTCCAGGGACGGCGACTCCACCACCTCCCTGGGCAGCCCATTCCAGTAGCCAATGACTCTCTCAGTGAAGAATTTTCTCAGTCGTGGTTGGAAGGGACCACAAGGATCATCTAGTTCCAACCCCCCTGCCATAGGCAGGGACACTCTACCCTAGATCAGGTTGGCCAGAGCCCCATCCAGCCTGGCCTTAAACACCTCCAGGGATAGGGCCTCAACCACCTCCCTGGGCAACCCATTCCAGGGTCTCACCACTCTCATGCTGTAGAACTTCCTCCTCACATCCACTCTAAATCTACCCATCTCCAGCTTTGCTCCATTCCCCCTAGTCCTGTAACTCCCTGATATCCTAAAAAGTCCCTCTCTAGCTTTTTTGTAGGCCCCCTTCAGATACTGAAGGTCACCTGGGCGCCTCCTCTTCTCCAGACTGAACAGCCCCAACTCTTTGAGTCTGTTCTCATAGGAGAGGTGCTCCAGACCTCTGATCTTCCTTGTGGCACCAAGTGCCTCATCCAGTCTCCTTTTAAACACCTCCAGGGATGGTGACTCCACCACCTCCCTGGGCAGCCCATTCCAATGCCAATCACTCTTTCCATGAAGAACTTCTTCCTAACATCCAGCCTAAACCTGCTCTGGCACAGCTTGAGGCTGTGTCCTTTTGTTCTATCACTGGGTGCCTGGGAGAAGAGACCAACCCTCACCCAGCTACAACCTCCTTTTAGGTAGTTGTAGAGAGCAATGAGATACTGAAGGGCCACAACAAGGTCTCCCCTGAGCCTCCTCTTCTCCAGGCAGGACAACCTCAGCTCCCTCAGCTGTTCCATAGCACAACTAAATTGATAACATTCATTTTGCAGCATAACCCTTCCTGTTTCAACCACTTCAGGCTAGATTGCCATTTACCTTTTTTAGTCACCTGGAACTATTTCTGCCAATGACTTTTGACTGCACCATACCAATCTACTCCAAAAAAACCCACTTGTTTGTTTATTACACTGCTACAAAATTTGAGAAAGGTAGTCTGTATTTCTGATCAGAAACAGAAATTATTCAGGACAAAAAAAAAAAAAATCAAACCTAAAAGTAACCATGCTGCATAAATGAAAGTTTGTGGTTTGGACATTGTCAACTTAGTGGCCAGGACAAAAGAGGTGGAACTTTAGCAATGGATATCTACTCTGTCCTAGTGAGGCCCCACTTGGAATACTGCATCCAGTTCAAGATGGACAGCGATCTACTTGAGAGAGTCCAACAAAGGGCTACAAGGATGATGAAGGGACTTGAGAGGAAAGGCTGAGAGTTCTGGAGTTGGTTAGTCTGGAGAGGAGAAGACTGAGAGGGGATCTAATCAATGTCTATAAATGTCTGAGGGCTGGATGTCAGGAAGGAAGGGACAGGGACAGCCTCTCCTCACTTGTGCTCTGGGATAAGACAAGGGGCAATGGATGGAAACTACAGCACAGGAAATTCCACCTCAACATGAGGAAGAACTTCTTTCTTGTAAGAGTCCCAGAGCACTGGCACAGCTCCCCAGAGAAATTGTGGAGTCTCCTTCTCTGGAGACTTTCAAGGCCTATCTGGGTGTGTTCCTGTGTGACTTGCACTGGGTTATACAGTCCTGTTCTGCCAGGGAAGTCGAACTCGATCTCTGGAGGTCCTTTCCAACCCCTAACATCCTGTGATCTAAAATGCTTCCAAACTTCACAACAGACACTAACCTTGAAACTAACTGTCTGTTCTGCAAGTTAACGGCACAACACTAAAAGTAACATTTAAAGACATAATCCTGATGTATTAATGTTTTAGACTCACATAATATCTTGCTATCTTTATTGGTACCCCATTCCTTGGAGGAAAATCATAATGCCCTTTTTATATTGGCTAAATCTATTAGACTCAAGAAAGCACAGCCCCTCTGTGGACATATCAGGGCAGAATTGAAACTACTTTCAAGTAGGATGATAGTTTTGTAACAGGGGACAGACTAGGCTATGTTATGCAGCCAACGTTGCCCAATTCCTAGAAATGGTCATGAGAAGACTAGACACAGACTGAGGTGTGGTCTCACCAAGAACTTCTCCAGCAGATCATTTTGTCCAGGAAGCCTTTTATATTAAATCCTTTCATGCAGCAGAAATTAGAGCAATTTCTATTAAGTCATTAAACATCCAACCTGCAGAAATTAGCACATTAATTGTATTCAATTTCCCAGCTAACATTTACAGGGATTTATTAACAGATTGAGGTCAACTGCACTCATAAATGCTGTTTAATTGCTTTCATTTCAATATGCACACAAAAATAGTAAGGCAGACCAAGTTTTAAGTTTCCTTATCAGATCATGGAGATATCTGCTACCATGCAAGCTGTAACCTGAGATACTGTCAACAACAGAAGGGGTTTCCTTAGCCATTCACTAAAAGTAATCATGGCCATTGTTAAGAAGAGAAAATTAATGTGAGATGATATTTTTTTCCAAAACTAATATTGTTTATTAATTTTGATATTCAGAACTCTCGCCACCCACCCCCCCACACTAATTTTAATAATAATAACAACCTGTCTTTTGCATGGTCATGGAAACATTTTACAGATAATAACTAGATCTAGTAATAACCAGCAAAATATATAAACATTAATTGAACTGGAAGAGAAGATTCCTGCAGTCAAATGCCACTTGCAGTCAATATATCGCTTGCCCAGTAGATGGACTCAAGGAGTTCTTTTCTGCTTATGGCAGAAGGCAAAGGAGAGTTACAAAGAGGCTTTTAAGTGTTTAATCACAACATTATTATTGTCCCACTGGCGGGGCTAGCCACAATCCCAGACAGTACTCAAATGTTCTCAGGGAACCCTATCTTGTCAGCCACAGAGACTTGATTCTTCCCAGGCTTCTGGGGAAAGGAGGCAGACAATCTCTGACCTTGTCTTCTCCTCTGGACAATCTGTGTATCTCCAAACTTCTCATCTTGTCAGGAGATTTTCAGATGTAGACAGAATGTCTTGTGAGGTGCAGTCTTAGCATGATGTCACACTGGCTATGCAAGCCCATCACATGGAGGCATTTAGAGTCTGTTCCGGATAAACTCACAACAGTGGAGTTTCCAGGCAAACAATATGGCAGTATGCAATAGCAGAAGGCAACAGCAGGCACAAATAGAACGGCACATCACAGCAGAGCGCACTGCATTTATCTGCGTATCTCTTTTATCAATGTGGGCCGAGATTCATTGCCCTTTGGACACAGAATAGCCAATCAGAATGGCAGTTAGCCAAGACTGACCATATTAGGCAAACCCATAGGCAAAACCATAGGCAAAACCAAATTTGGGAAAAGCATAGGCCTGGCACAAGGCAGGCACAAGCTAAGTGTGTGTACCTTGTTTACCACAGGACCAAGACAAGTCTGGGCAGGGCAGAGTCCTTAGACTTAGTGGCTCCAGGTTCTTTTGTCTTCTTTCCCATGGTTGCTTCTCCCCATAACAGGAGGAAGAGCAGAAAAACATGCCAGGGCAAGCCAGGACACATAGAAGCCTATTTTGGGCCTACCAGGCCTACCATGACAGCCATAACTGTCAGATACACACAGACAAATATCTGCTTATAATATTTCTGCCTTCAACTATCTGGAAATCAACTGTTCTGTTTATAAGTTTTAGATATAATTTTCTTTAATGTGCCCTCAGACAATCGATACTCACGTGTAATGCCTCCAAAACAGCTCAAATAAATGAAACATCAAAATAAAAACAATTGGACTACTGAAAAATTTACCCTATGTCTATCCACCAATAATCCATACATATGAGATGTCAGGCAGAAAGTGATCACAGGGTTCATTCAGTGAGCACTACCGTTTTAGGCCTAGTCTTTACCAGCACTAGAAAGCTACCTCAGGGCTGAAAGCAGGTCTCAAATAAGCAAACATTAGTGTTTTGCATCCTACTACAGCACACTTCAGTGGTAGTAAGCATGTGTGCAGTTCTGGTTTTCACTTAGGTCACCTACTGTATTCATTTAAGCCAGAATCACATGATCATAGGATGTCAGGGGTTGGAAGGGACCCAAAGAGATCACTGAGTCAAACTCCCCTGCCAGAACAGGACCATACAATCCAGCTTAGGTCACAGAGGAATGCATCCAGACAAGCCTTAAAGGTCTCCAGAGAAGGAAACTCCACAACCTCTCTGGCGAGCCTGTTCCAGTGCTCTGGGACCCTTACAGTGAAAATGTTCCCTCTTGTGTTGAGGTGGAAACTCCTGTACTGTAGCTTACATCCATTGCTCCTTGTCCTATCCCAGGGAGCAAGTGAGCAGAGCCTGTCCCCCCCTCCTGACCCCCAGCCCTTAGATATTTATAAACCTTTATTAAATCCCCTCTCAGCCTTCTCTTCTCCAGACTAAGAAGCCCCAGGTTCCTCAGTCTCTCCTCATCAGGCTCTCCTCCTCCAGCCCCTTAATCATTCTTATAGCCCTCCACTGGACCTTCTCCAGCAGATCCTTGCCCCTCTTAAACTGGGAAGCCCAAAACTGAATGCAGTACTCAAGATGGGGTCTCACCAGGGCAGTGTAGAGGGGGAGAAGAACCTCCCTCGATCTGCTGGACATGCTCTTCTTAATACACCTCATGATCCCATTGGCCTTCTTAGCCACAAGGGCACATTGCTGCCCCATGGATAACTTGTTATCCACCAGCACTCCCAGATCCCTCTCCACAGGGCTGCTCTCCAGCAGATCACCTCCCAGCCTGTGCTGGTGCAGTTTATTATTCCTCCCCAGGTGCAGGACTCTGCACTTGTCCTTGTTGAACCTCCTTTGGTTCCTCTGTGCCCAGCTCTCCAATCTGTCCAGGTCCCACTGGATGGCCGCACAGTGTTCAGCTGTATCAGCCAAGCCTCCCAGTTTGGTGCCATCAGCAAACTTGCTGAGCAGACTCTGTCTGTCTGTCAGTCTGTCTCATCATCAGTGTCATTGATGAAGATGTTTAATAGCACCAGACCCAGCACTGATCTCTGGGGAACTCCACTGGTTACAGCTCTCCAGCTGGACCTGGCACCATTGATCACCACTCTTTGAACTCTGTCTTGTAACCAGCTCCTAATCCACCTCACTGTCTTCTCTTCCACCCCACACTTCCTGAGCTTGCTCACTAGGATGTCATGCCAGCTTCTCTAGAAAGGTAACGCTGTACTTTAAAACTACATCTCCCCTCAGCTGGCTATGTGTTAAGGCTGGGTTTGAATCTAGGTTAGGTGTGAATTATGATAAGGCTGGTATAAAAATTATTAAATAGTTTATTAACTATATAAAGAAAATGTTCCCACACTAATTTACAATTAACACACAGAGATTCTGTTACCAGGTTGGTAAAACTAATTTTGCAGAATGTATACATACAGCCAGATTGATTTTTGTATCATATGAGGATTTGGCTTTTGCACAATGAGATATTCATAAGATTTACCCAGTAAAATAACAAGTTAGTTGTAGGTGTTAGGATTGCCAAGAGAGTGTCCATGACTGAAGATAATGTTGCAGTCAAGAGGATCCTGCAGGCCTCTCTGATTGATTTTCAAAGAAAATACAAGAGGGTCAAGTTCATCTTATGAAGAAAACCACTGTTGTTTTGATTAAAGGGACTAAGAGGTGGGGGTTAGGGGTAGTGCTTAGAAAATGTAAAAGAACACTCATGAATATGTATAAAGCTGATACAATATTGTCCTATATAAGTACTGCTATCTGCTGTTAGCAGTGTGCCTCTAGCAATTTTGTTATTGCTATGCACCCAGCGCTGCTTTGCCTTTATATTACAACAGACCTTTTACACTTAAATTTTAGAGCAGAAAATTATGCATTCTCATAATTTTTAAACTATTTTAGGAAGGTTTTAGAAACAACTGGAGAGACTTTTGCAGCACAAACTGCCACTTAAAGGTTAAAAACATAAACTTTTACAAACTTTAGAAATGAGAGTTAGTTTACTCACTGGTCAGAGTCTCAGTATTTTTAATCCAAAAGTATATGTAGAAGCATCCACAAGGAAAAATATAGTGCCAGCCATGTGTCTGGGGTTTGAATTTAAATTCCCAGAGACTCAAATAATTTTGATAGAACCAATGACAATTTGTAAAGTGCCTTTCCCTCTCCCCACCTCCTCCCCCAAAGAAAGGAATTCAGAAGTGGAGAGGAAAGGTAAGCACACCCAAAAAAATCAGTCTCACTCGATTTGAAAGTTAAAAAAAAGGAAAAGTTTAACAATAACTTAAAAGGGTATCAAAGGTAGGTGAGGTTACAAAGGTGTAGGGAAGGAAGAATAACAAATACAAAAAGGTATAAATACAACCCAAGTTTGTGATGGTGGTGACCACCTGTGTGGAGAGATGCAGAGCGAGTTGTGATGTGGTTCAGAGAGCTGCAGAGTGGTCAAGAGAGAGAGGAACAGGAAGTCTCCCTACTTTTATGGGACAGGAAGGGGGAGTGGGCTAACCATCACCTGGGGGTGTCCAGACCCTCCCCTGGGGAGGAGTCAGGACCACCTGAGGTCAAGTGTTGAGTTCAAGGCCACTCCTCCTGGAGTGTTAACCATATACACCATGTGATGGCCTTCCATGTGGTGATGGTGCAGGGTGGGAGTGGGGAGCAGCTTGCTGCTTGCGTAGCTCAAATTGAGCAGGTTGTCTGAGAAGATCCACGGACATGAGGCAAATCCTCCATGGCTCTTAGGAAGTCATCGGAGTGGTCAGCCACTGGATCCTGCTGGGCAAAGCAGGATCCAGGTTTACAGGCTGGAGCAGTCTGATTGGGTGCTGTATAGCAGAGGAGTCAGCCCTCGCTAGAGCAGCAGGCCGGCAGGTCCCACTATGGCCAATTTTTGCTAGGCAGCTCCCTAGACTCAGCTAGAGTCAAACAGAGTCTGGTTTGGCTGAGCTCAGGCGGGTAGCTGTTCCTAGAGCGGAGCAAGCTGGTTAAGTCCTTTGGCTCAGTTTAAGAGACAGGCAGGGTCAATGTTGTCCGTTCCTGGGAGAGGCAGGATGGGCAGCAAGCAGCAAAGGCAGAAGCAGCAAACAAACAATCTGGCCAAATTTAAAGCATTTTGGTGAATGTTTTTGACCAATAACAACAGATAAAACCACCTCTAGAACCAATCCTAGGTTATTTCACCAAAAAAAGAGAGATGCACATGCCTAGCATCCCTGAGCTGTGTTTATCAAAAACAAAGCAGAGTGCATAACAAGACCAAATATGGTGTCTCTGTGGCAGACTGAGAGGCTGCTCTGTCTGCTCTGTCTGCTCTGTCTCTTCTTCCACCTGGGAAGAAGAAGGGGAGGTGGAGCAAGGTGGGTATTCAGGTAGGTTAAATTAGGACATGCAGAGGCATGTCTTGGATATGTATTTTAGGTATAATTCAGACCTTCCACCACAATATGGAAAACACAACCCCAAACCTACAGCCAAAATAACTCCTCAGGTAACATCTCCGTTCTACTCTTTCTGAAAATAATTTTTACAGTTTCACATTGCCTACAAAGGTGACAGGGGTTTGATTCACATATAGCTAGAACTAGTTTTTACTGAAGTTCTGAAGCAGAGTGTGAAACAAGACAGGTCATGAACTGCAGATCAAGCCCTGAAGCAATTTAAGCCTCCTGTGTTCTGTTTTCTGAAGCTTGTACAAAGCATATTTCAGTACTGCCTGTTGAAGCCTCATTAAATCTGAACATCAGGTAGCTAAAACATTTTTAGTTGTAGCAATGTGATTTTAGTCTAAGGACTTGTTTAGACTGCCAGGGTTGTTGGTTTGGGTTTTGGGGGATTTTGTTTGTTTGTTATCTATTTGTTTGTTGTTTGGGTTTTTTTTTTTCCATCCTGACATCAAATGCTGTGCTTTTAATCACTAAAACAATGAATCTTACAAAGCTCTACATAAACTTGCAGGAACTGAGACAACTGAGGGTCCATGCTGCTAAAATCTGCTTTAAAGATTTGCCCTCTCTGGAGTTTATATAGGTTTCTCAAAGTTTCTGTGTAACAGCATCCCAGAATCACAGAGTTGATCAGGTTGGAAAAGACCTCCAAGATCATCAAGTCCAACCTATCATCTAACACCTTATTATCAGCGAAACCATGACACCAAGTGCCTCATCCAGTCTCCTTTTAAACACCTCCAGGGATGGTGACTCCACCACCTCCCTGGGCAGCCCATTCCAATGCCAATCACTCTTTCCATGAAGAACTTCTTCCTAACATCCAGCCCAAACCTGCCCTGGCACAGCTTGAGGCTGTGTCCTCTTGTTCTATCACTGGTTGCCTGGGAGAAGAGACCAACCCCACCTGGCTACAGCCTCCTTTCAGGTAGTTGTACAGAGCAATAAGGTCTCCCCTGAGCCTCCTCTTCTGCAGGCTGAACAATCCCAGCTCCATCAGCCTCTCCTCATAGGGCCTGTGCTCAGCATGACAATATCATTCATAGAATCATAGAATGGTTTAGGTTGGAAGGGACCACAAAGATCATCCAGTTCCAACCCCCTGCCATAGGCAGGGACACCTCCCACTAGAAAAGGTCACTCAAGGCCTCATCCAACCTGCCCTTGAACACCTCCAGGGAGGGAGCAGCCACAACCTTCCTGGGCAACCTGTGCCAGTGTTTCTCCACCCACACTGGAAAGAACTTCTTCCTAACAACCAGTTTAAATCTCCCCTCTGCCAGTTTAAACCCATTCCTCCTCATCCTGTCATTACAAGACCTTGTCAATAGTCCCTCCACTGCCCTCCTGTAGGCCCCCTTCAGATACTGGAAGGCCACTCCAAGGTCTCCTCGAAGCCTTCTCTTTTCCAGGCTGAAAAGTCCCAACTCTCATAGCCTGTCCTCATAGCAGAGCTGCTCCAGCCCTCTGAGCATCTTTGTGGCCTCCTCTGGACTCGCTCCAACATTACCATGTCCTTCTTGTGATGGGGTTTCAGAATTGCACACAGTACTCCAGGTGGGGTCTCAGGAGAGCAGAGTAAAGGGGCAGAATCCCCTCCCTTGCCCTGCTGCCCACACTGCTCTTGCTGCAGCCCGGCACACGGTTACTGTCTGGGCTGCATGTGTACACTGGTGGCTCATGTTGAGCTTTTCGTCAACCATGTGACAGGATTCACAATGATCTTTTAGGCAGAGTCCACTATCGTTCTTCTAATTACCTGTGTGAAAATGTGAGATACAAAGATGAACTTTGGATGTTTCCACTGAAATGTAACTGGCTGAACTGGCATTGTAGCTACAGCTTCAGGATATAGCTTGTGACTCATTCTTGGAAAAAACAAAAGAGACAAAATTTTCTGCTGAGTGAGCAAGATCCTGCTATTTTCATCCACATGCTTCAATTACTAAGCAACACATAATGTAAGAAGTAGCAAAATTGAGACAAATAATTGCTATATATTCACGTCACGGACAGACAGAATATTGGCTTAATGATTTATTCACTTTAGTCAGACCTGAGGAGCATTCACCCCATGCACAGAGAATGCAAGTTATCTTTATACTGCTGAACTAAACTGACAACTTGTTTGTTTGTTCTGTCAACAAGAGTTTAAGCTGCTTCCCAAAATGGATTCATTGTTCAAAAAGACTTTTCAACAATATAAAAAATATGGAGAAAATTACTTTCAGTTAATTAATTTCAGTTACAGCAAGAGTGGGGAGACACTGAAACAAGTTGCCTAGAGAGGTGCTCAAGACCAGGTTGGATGAGGGCTTGAGCAAGCTGGTCTAGTAGAAGGTGTCCCTGCCTATGGAAGGGTGTTTGGGACTAGTCGATCTTTGAGGTCCCTTCCAATCCAAACCCTTCTGTGAGTCTATTAAATAGGTATATTTACAGTCAGAAGAGTAGCAATCTTATTTGGTTTCATATTTTAATGAGTTTATACTTTCAAAAAATTCTCAGCTGAGAATTTTGAACTGTTAACGCTGGTTGTTATCTTCAAGGTAATGTAGGACTTTTCATTCTTCATCAGAATAGAATCCTAGAATCATTTCAGTTGGAAAAGATCTTCAAGTTGGGTTCCAACCAGTAACTAACAAGTTTGGTACTAAACAATGTCCCTCTGTACTTCTTAAACACCTCCAGGGATGGGGATTCAACCAGCTCCTTGGGAAGCCTGCCCCAGTGTTTGAGAATCCTTCCAGTGATCAATTCTCTTCTAATGTACAACCTAAACCTCTCCTGGTGCAACTTGAGGCTAGTTCCTCTTGCCCTATCAACTTGTTACCAGGGAGAAGAGAGCAACACGCAGCTCACCACAATCTCTTTCAGGTGATTTTAGAGAGCAAAGAAATCTCATAATGCCATCAGGGCATTTTAAATCTTATACATTGTATTTAATATGACTTCATCAGGTATTTAATGCTACTACCATAACCAATAGCTTAAGTAGATAAACACTCTTAGGTAAGATGCATGCAGCAAATTAGTAATCAAGAATGCTGCAACCCACAGGCCCAAGGTGTTGGTAGCTTTATGGGAGCCTAGCCAAAAGAACCAAATTGTGGACTTGTTCACACAGATTGCTTTAGGTTGGAACGGATCCTCAAAGGTCATCTTGTCCAAACTCTCTGCAATGAGCAGCAAGACCTCCAACTAGACCAAGCTGCCCAGGGCCACATCAAGTTTGATCTTTAATGTCTTTGGGAGCCTGAACCACATCCCTGGGCAAGCTGTTCCAGTATTTTACCACTCTCATTACGAAGAACTTTCTTAAGTTCAGCTAGAATTAGTGTTCTGGTAAAGAACTCTGGGTTTTCTGTTAGGAGTTTTGTAGTGTGATACCATGGAAATTCTAATCCATATCCTCCCCTTATCTGTCTGTCCACAAAGCTTCGGATAACATTCACTCATAAAAGACGTAAGATCAGACACTGAAACCACTGCAGACAAATTTTCAACTACTTTAGCAGGCTATTTGATGATTATGCACCAAGTAGCTTGAGAGCAAAAGAGAACAGATTTGCACTACCTTCAGTGAAACATGTTTCTAGTTAAAAAGAAAAGTAATGCTTCCTCAGAATGTGTGGAAATTCCTTGTTCATTGGAATAGCAGAGACACCTGCAGATAAAACTAATTACAATCTGTATATTGCCAGACAATGTTACTCTGTTCTTTCATTTAGAGATGGCTTTGATGAAAGCTGTCTCCCTACAGGTCAGATACAAACTACAGAGGGACTATAGAATTAGGTACCTTCTAAAAAAGATACCTTCAAAAGACTGTCTTCCCTAGGCAAACCAATTCTCTGCAGTAGGTCTCTAATGACTAATCCAAAATCATAGCTCAGCAGGTGAGACAAAGCCTATGATCAACTGTTTTCATCCACTACCAGAAGAGTTGCTGCTATCGATGTAATGTATCTGGCTTTGCACCTTATAGACATGGATATGACTACAAGAGAAAACCTTCTGAAGTTCATGACGGGTTTTTTTGGTATGTTTCCCTGCAGTTCTTAACTGAACAAAATGATAATGCAAATTACATTTATCTTATAAGCAAACTATCAGGGAAGGTAGCAGGAGAGACAAAACTCTGCCTTCTTCTTTCCCCTTTCTTCTAAAGGATCATTGTCACAGCTGGTGGTATTGAAAGAGACACTGTGTTTATATGGTTAGGGGGTGAATACTATCAGAGTTCAAGAAACTGAACTGAACAGAGCAGAGTTTCATTTTAATTAACTAAAAAGAATAATCTAAAAGGGAAAAAAAATCTTCACCCTCCCCATTACAATGACATTGCTCATTCAGGAGGACCTAGCCTGTAGAAGGGTGCTCTGTTAAGCACAGCACCAGTTTGTGTGAAAATTGTCAACATGACAAAAGATTGGGCATCATTATATGAGTCAGTTTTTGTGCTGGTTTGAGGCTAATCGGAATATTTTACTGAGAGAAATGAAATCCTTAGCTGTGAGAAGAAAAAAAAACCTGAGAGTAACCTATATCACTGATTCTTCTGCTGAGAAACTCAACTAGTCCAAATATAGATAAGACTCACTTCTCACACACCTCTCAGTTCTCATTTCTTCTCCTTCTTTCTGGTGATCTGTGTGGTTGCCTTAACTCTAATACAACCTAACCCTTTATTTCCCCTAGTCTCTGCCATAAAATTTATGACTACAGAGATAAATGATAGCATGAAAGAACGGAAGGAGGAACTTAAAACCTCCATATCCAATTTGGCAAAGGATACCATTCCTGCATCATCTGAATGGGTGCATGTTTCTGCCGTCAGGAACAGATGTCCACCACCTGCAAGGCAATTTCAGCCCAGAAGATAAATTCCACCTAGACATCAGCCATCACATGGGTCACTATGAATAATTCTGCATGACCAATTTGATGAGAACATGAACAAGTAGGATGGTCAACCTACTTCATTTTTTTTGACGAGAGTCAGGAAACTGCAGAGTGGCAGAAACAGAGGCAACAATGCCAGAAAGATAGCTGTCACTTCTTCAGCTCCCCAGACTAATTGCAATTACTCTAATAACCTCCTGGGGACTCTGATTTCTGGGAGGGGTATTGTGTTTCCGTATTACTTTTAACGTGTATGTTTCTGTATGTAGTTGTATATATTATGATACTATGATATTTGCAATATATTATAAATATCTGCTTGTATATTGTGCTAGGCTGTAAATATAGCTTCATTCCTTAATTTCCAGAAGGCTGAGTCTAGTCTGGGTGATTTCATAGGTGTGGTGGTAACTCCCAAACGATCACAGTGTTCATCATTATCTGATCATCCAGTAAGCAGTAGTTCCTTTTATCAACAGCACACAACTGCTCCTAACAGGAACCTTCTGTTGGCATTCTTAGTGTAGTCACAATTGTGGAACTATTTTGCAATGTATCTCAGTTCCTCTGATCTTACCCATATGAGTAGCCACAGGTGGAACAAGCTGGACTTGACTCTCAGTGTTGACATTATCCAAACACAAAACAGAGGACTCAAAACCACATAGGCATGCAGAGAAAATGAAGGTTTCTTTAAACAGCAGTTTAATCTCTTCTAATTGCTATTGTCTAAATAACCTCTAAGCCTTCCCTCCTTCAGCCCCATATGGCGTTTTCAACTGGCCCAGAGGAATTACCTTAAATCTCCCACCCAGACTCCCCATGGGTACAGCTTTTCTTATCACCACAGAGACCTCGAGATCAATGCAAAATCTGTACGTTCCCCCCATGAGCACACAGGAGCACTTTGTGATATTAGCATTCTGCATGATCAATACTAACAGGGAAAATTGCTAAAGGCTCTGAAGTTAAGCTGCTTGCAGGGGTCACAGAAAGCAATGCTGACAGCTCTTATACACACCAAATTTGGATCTCATACTTGGAGCTGTGTATTTGCTAGATAGTGATCACGCTCTTGACATCAAAACAACTTTGCTTCAAGTCCTCTAGCCCTACATATTCTGTAGTTTAGACCTAATTCTATCAGATTTATAACAAAAGGTTAAAAAACAGTGACACAATCATTCTCAGTGAGCACACTAAGCATTGCAGATTTCTAAACTGGATAACTTATGTTGACATGTAACTTTACACATCATGCCTCTAGACTCTATAAGAGGATCAAGTTTTAAGAAGGATTTTGGAGATGAACCTTGAGAAGGATTTCTGACCATTTCACAGAGTAAGAAGACAGGAAAAAAAAGAATAAAGTAAAATAAAGTAAAATTACATCACTCTGCCTCAATCTTGCAGTGGCAAACGGTATGTGTTAACCATGGTGGAGGCAAGCACTGGGTGGCTGGAAACCTACCCAGTACCTCATGCTACCGCCTGTAGACCCAGGTCTGCAGAGTCACATCCTGTGGAGGCATGGTACCCCAGAAAGAATTGAGTCAGACAACAGGACCCATTTCAAGAACAACCTCGTAAGCAACTGGGCAAAAGAACATGGAATAGAATGGGTTTACCACATCTCATGCTATCCACAAGCTGCAGGAAAGATTGAGCATCACAATGGCCTGCTGAAAACCACCCTGAAAGCTATGGGGGGGGTGGAACTTTCAAAAACTGGCAGAGACACCTAGCAGAAGCCACCTGGCTGGTGAACAGCAGGGGACCAGTCAACAGAGCTGGTCCTGCTCAGTCTGCCCTTTTGCCTATAGTTGAGGGAGATGGAGTTCCTGTGGTCTGTGAAAGGAATCTACTGGGGATGTGTGTGGGTGGCTCCTGCTTCTGGGGGCAAACCTATCAAAGGGGTGGTGTCTGCAGAGGGTCCTCATCACACATGTTGGGTAATGCTCAAAACTGGTACTATTGAGTATGTTCCACAGAGAAACCTCACTCTAGCTGAAAAGATCTAAATCTCAGAGTTGGTTCCATGTAATCTTGTATCATAGCTGTATAATAATTGTGTAATAATTGTATAATAGTTTTTAAGTGGTTATAAGTTGTTTTCCTAGTTACAATCTCACCACAACATGTCCAACAGAACCTACACCACGCAAGCAGCAATCCAGAGAATGTCTACAGCATCGCATTGCAACACGGCGTCTGACAGAACCTACACCACACAAGCAGCAATCCAGATAATGTCTACATCATCACAACAAGACATCCAACAGAACCCTGCACCTGTTTTTTCCCTGATGCCCTACAGCCAAAGACTGTTCCTGATTTCCCTCCAGAGGATGTCTACAACCATCTCACCTATACCTGTTTCCCTGATGCTCTACAGAAAAGACGTTCCAGATGTTTCCTTCCAGACAGAAAAGACATTTTCCTGAGTTTCCCACAAGAACTGTTCCTGTTTCCCTGATTCTTCCTCCATGTTCCTGTCCTGCTCACACCTCATTTCACCAACCTGCACCAGAGAAGCACATCACCTTGGGATACAGCCAGGGACCAAGAAGAGCATTAAGAACTCTTAATCCATGGACACATTTCCTATCTTTGGAAAATGAGACTGTTTGCAGGAAGGTGGAAATGGTCTAACCAAGTGGTGGAATGTACAGGGTTAACCCTCCAGGGGGAGTGACCTTGAACCTGATCCTAGGTGGTCTTGACCCCTCCCCAGGGTTAGGTCTGAACACTACCAGGTGATGGTTAGACCACTCCCCCTTCCTGTCTAAAGATCCATAAAGATCCTGTTCTCTCTCTCTCTGCACTCCCTGCCTCCCTGCTAACCAGCATCACCATTCTGTTCCTGGTTCTCTTTGTTTTGCCATGTGGCCATCACCCACGAGGTGGACAAACCCACTGACATCAAAATCTGGTTGTATTTACACATTTTGTATCTTGTTTTCCCTTCCCTATACCTTTGCAACTTCCCTACCTCAGATACCTTTTTATTTATTGTTAGACTTTTCTTCTTTTAACTTGCAAATCAGAGTGAGATTATTTATTTGGGTGTGCTTTCCTCTCTCTGCATCTAATTCCTTTATTTTGGGAAAGAAGGGGAAAGAAGAAAGGACAGTCTATAAATTGTTATTGGTTCTATCAAATACATATTTGAGTCTCTGGGAATTTAAATTAGAACCAAGACACTGCCATTTTAGCAATGATGTGATGTGATAATCAATTATAGTAATACTTTTTGGCATTTGCTAGATGGAACACCCATTTATTTTCCAAAATTAAAACAGAAGGAAAATTTGTTTGAGAATATCATCCTTTGGAAACCAAGTTTTAATTGCCTCTATTTATTGTTGTTTATGACATGCTTATACCAAAGAAATCAACTTAAACCCAAGTCTTTATTAAAGGAGCAAAAAAAGAAACAAAAAAATCTGTTCTTTTGCCAAAGAACAATTTTTAGGATATGTTCATCTGTTTAATCACAGAAATGAAATAAAGGTGAGTCTGAAAGGCTTTGCTAAACTTGTTAGACCTGTCAGCTTTCAAAAAAATTTGTCAGCTGCTCCTCACAAGAAGATACAACAAGCTTAAGAGAGTTTCCTTTGTGAAAAAAGGTTTGCAGGAAATGTTTCTTTGCCAAAATCCAAGCCCTCTGTGGGCAAACACAGATTTGTGTCAAGTATCGGAAGTATACAACCAGAAATTAGTATCAAAGCAATTACACTCCCTGCTTTAAGCAGCAGATCTTCATTTCCTGTACACTGAAGGAAAAACATGGGCAGTGTTTTGTGAAACAAGTCTTAACTCTGTGCACTAATCAGCTTTAAGTGCTTCATTCAAATGGTGGGACTTTCATTGAGCCTGGAATGGACTCCTTATGTCTAGTTCTTGCAATAGGTAATTTTGCACCTTTCCCTAAAAAAAAAAAACAACCAAGCAAAACAAAACACAAACCCCCCAAACTAACAAACAAACAAACAAACAAAAAAACCCACAAACTTGATTATTTTTAAGACAAATGTGAAATTTAACACCAAATAGAGTTTTTTTTAAAAAGCAGAATTTCCTGTCAGGAAAAGACTTTTAGTATTTGCTTATTATAATTCTCATAGTGATCATTCAATCATTCTAACATTTGTCTACACCTATATCTCCCTACTCTTAAACAGTGTTCTTAAATAGTAACACAAAACCTGCTGTAAGCCCTGCTGCGATGCCAGCATAGAGAGGAACTACAATGAATAGAATAGAATAGAATAGAATAGAATAGAATAGAATAGAATAGAATAGAATAGAATAGAATCAAGCAGGTTGGAAGAGACCTCCAAGATCATCTAGTCCAACCTAGCACCCAGCCCTATCCAGTCAACTAGACCATGGCACTAAGTGCCTCATCCAGTCTTTTCCTGAACACCCCCAGGGACGGTGACTCCACCACCTCCCTGGGCAGCCCATCCCAATGCCAAGCACTCTCTCTGGGAAGAATTTCCTCCTAACATCCAGCCTATACTTCCCCCAGCACAACTTGAGACTGTGTCCCCTTGTCCTGTTGTTGGTTGCCTGGGAGAAGAGACCAACTCCCACCTGGCTACAACCACCCTTCAGGTAGTTGTAGATAGCAATGAGGTCTGCCCTGAGCCTCCTCTTCTCCAGGCTAAACAACCCCAGCTCCCTCAGCCTCTCCTCATAGGGTTTGTGTTCCAGGCCCCTCACCAGCTTTGTTGCCCTTCTCT
>WAAF01017362.1:0-27860 GCA_013400475.1 Tricholaema leucomelas | reverse complement strand
AAAAGACTGAATGAGGCATTTAGTGCCACAACGTAGTTGAGTGGCTAGGGCTGGGTGCCAGGTTGGACTGGATGATCTTGGAGGTCTCTTCCAACCTGGTGAATTCTATGACACTATGATTCTATGGCTGTGGGAACTGAGTTTTTTTGTTTCAGAGAAGAAGAGGCTGAGGAAAGACCTCATTGTTCTTTACAACTATATGAAAGGAGGCTGGAGTGAGGTGGGAGTTGGTCCCTTCTCTGTAGGTTCAGGTAATAGTACAAGAAGAAATGGCATCAAGTTGCACCAAGGGAGGTTTAGATTGAGTATTAGGAAAAAAAATCTTCACTGAAAGAGTGGTCAGGCATTGGAACAGGCTGTCCAGGGAGGAGTCACCATCCCTGTAGGCATGTAAAAAAAGGTCTAGACATGACACTTCACAGTTTAAAGGCCATGGTGGTGTTAGGTCAGCAGGACTCAAGGGTTTTAGAGGAATTTTCCAACTGAAACAGTTCTGTGTTTCTGAATATTCACAGGACAGATCAGAGAGAGGCTTAAACTAGGGAATAAGGCCATATTATGGAGAAATATCTTTTTGGGTGCAGTGATAGCTTTGTCAGGTTTGATAGTCAGGTATCTTTCTAGGCTACCTGGGTAGAGTCCACACTGGAAAGGTACCTCTCTTATCATTGTCACAGTGGGAAGGTCAATGGGATTTCTGTGCAGAGAAAGCCCACAGGATCAAGCCTACACTCATCCTATCTGCAGGAAAATTTTTCCTCTCTGCAGAAACTAATTTTGCATGCTCCAGACCTCCTTGAGCTTGAAAAGAATAATGAAGATAGGAGGCTTGATTTTATACAGCTAGCGCAAGTGTTAGTGTTCACACACAACTTGGAAATTAGCAACACAAGGTACATAAACAATGAAAATGTTCTTAGGTGCTCATTAAATAGGCATTTGAGACTAGAAGTGCAGCAGCTCTGTTGGCTGACGTGGTGATGGCAGGAATGTCCCATGCTTTAGGATAATTGCTCTAATTGAAACAGGTGTGCCTCAGTGCAGCAGCAATTTAGCTACTTTGTCATCTCACTCCCAGGTTTACAAGCAGGCTTTTAGAATTTTAATTTCCATTAGTGGAACATCTCTGAGAAGCACCACGACTGAGTTGAAAACATTTTCCATTATCTGCAAGTAGTTCTAAAGTGCTTTCTGCTGTCCTTCCCGTGAAGAATCCATTTTGGCTTGCTTCAGGGGATTTGCCTTGCAGAATTCCAGCAACCAAGAGCTAGAGACACGTTTTGAGGCACATTTACTGGATGTGTCAGGTGCACTGACTGAGAAAATCAATGCCTTCTGGATGGGTGAGGGGCAGTTCATTATGCTAAGGCCACTGATAAGTGCTGAATTAAATGTTCTAATTCTGTTTCTAAATGTTAAATTGCAGGGGTTGTCTGGAGTGCTAATGAAACAATTTTTCTATAGTTGCTTATTGTTGGTGATTAGGGGAAGCAATATGAAGAAAGTAATAGCTGAATCTTTGTAGAGATTGCAAGGGGGACAAGAAACTAAAGGTCCTCTGTTTCTAGGTTTTCTTTAGAACTGGTATGTGTGCTTGCCGTCCTCATCCTACACAGAGCCTAAACAGAAGCAGTCTTCTTGAGATCAGAAAAAAGATTTTGCAGGTCTCTTACACTTCCTTATGTTTCTCATGTTCCTTTTTTTGTCATTGTGTTATGACCCTTGGCTATACTCATATTTTCATTCCACAGAGTGAAAGGAATATAGAGGAATGGGAGAGCGGAAGAGATGCCTTGGAGGGAAAAGAGGAATTTTTCAAACACTGGAAGTTTTAAACCCCATGGATTTCAGATGAAAGGCAGATTTCTGTGGAATGGAAACTCAGGGGATAGTGTTAAACATTCATGTCGCATGGCATTTGGTTTGAACAATGAAACTAGAATCTGAAGATACATTAGGCTTTTGTTTAACCAGATGAGTGCAGCTGGCTTCTAAAGTCTTGAATTTCCCCACCTTGGCTCTCTTTACCTGGAAAAAACTACTACATTTTGTGTAATTTTCAAGCATGAGGAGATACTCAAAGTAATCCTGGTGAGGGTGGTTTGTTCTTTGTGAAAGAATTAAAGATGGAATGAATGTCATTCCATATTGCCTTATGTTGCCTCAGTCTTATTATGAGAAAGTGAGCGAGAACTTCTGTTCTATGCTTTTCCACTTCTCCTTTGAGGTATTAAGCAACTGTATGTAATTAACACATTTTTCTTGAAGGTTGGTTGTTGGGGTTTGAGCAGAACTGAAGTGAAAAGAACAGGCAGAGTAACTGAGCAGACTTAGATCATTCTGATAAGGAGGCACAGCTGTGGAAAAGTGGCCTTGAGAGGCTAGCAGAGAAGCTGCTACCTGTAGCTGAGTTGCAGGAAGGCAGGCTGGCCAGCCCTGGCAACGACCAATGTTATGGCTAAGTTGTTGCAAAGGGGGATTAAAGGGGGTAGTTGGTCAGGTCTGCCTCTGTGAGTGTGGACAGCCCATCTCTGCCTATGTAAGCCTATCAAAAGTACACACGTCTCCACCAAACTCCACTACATAGGTATCACGGTTAGCTTCAATAAATGGATTGACCATTATGCATCAAATTGGTGTAAGTCTGTGTCTCTCCCTCTCCCACGTGGCCTAGAAGAGAGGCCAACTTGACAGTTGGTAGCTTCTTCCATACTGGCAGAGTTGGTGCTTTGTCTTTGTTTTTAAGGCTGCCATTTACATGAAAATCAAACAAATTCCCCAAGTGAGGACATCTATGACTAGAAGAAATGAAAGAGGTGCATTTTCTTCTTTCCCTAGCTGTTGATCCTCTTGTTTCTCATACTGTTTGAGAGGGAGTTTTCTTCATGCAGCTGTCAAAAGCTGATGTGAGGGAAGGATATACAAACAAACTCGGATTGCTTTTTCATTAGTGTGAACCGTGGCAAGCTTGCGTGGTCACAGGAATTCCTGGGCATCTGAGCAAACAAGAAATGACACTATTGTGCTCCTGTACCCTGAGCTAGTTTCAGGCTAGCTGAAATATTCTAGTGAAAGAAATTAGATTATAGGCTGTGAAAAGGAAACAGTGTTGATATCTACTTCACTCATAGGCTTGCTGAGATGTATAAAAACAAGAACACAAACATAGGTAACAGTGGGAGTGGCTCCCTGTTGCAGCTGGTGCCTGTACTTTTCTCCCTAACCTGCTTTCTGTGTAACTAATCCTTCTGCTTTCTAACCGCCCTGGGTGATCCTCCAAACTCACCTTGCATGTAAGGCAAAGTCTGGGATAAGGTAGAGGGGTGGAAAGAAGGTGGAAATGTGGTTGGGAGCCTCTCCTAATGACTCTGGGAGGGGTGTTGTGTTTCTGTATTACTTTTTAATTTGTATGTTTCTGTCCATAGATGTATATATTGTAAATATCTGCTTGGATATTGTGCTAAGCTGTAAATAGAGCTTCATTTCTTAATCTCCAGCTCAGCTGAGTCTAGTCTGGGTGATTTCATAGGAGTGGGGCTGCAGGTAACACCAAACTGTTGCATACTCTTAACTGGAGAAGGTTATGGATGACTCCAACGACTATGGTGATCCATCTTTTGGTTAAAACTTGGGTAAATATTAGTGTTCAAGTGTCACTTTTTTTAACCAATGCATCCAAAGGCAGTGTGACTGTCCAGCCAATCTTTAAACCCTAACCTAATTGAAATCAGCCTTATTTAAAAGTCAAAGTATCTTAATGCTGATTTGGTGGAAACAGTTGTAGTAAAATGCAGTAATCTAGAAGTAAAGCACATCTACAAACGTTACACCTTTAAAAAGGAAGGAATAAGTTAACATCTGCTCAGAGGACTTTCTTTTCTGAATCTAGCAGTTTTAATATCAAAAATCAGTTTTACTAAGTACTTCTTGTTCACTTCTAACCACCCAGAAACTCTTATCACAAGATTACAGGATTCACAAACCGAGACACCCCTTTTAAGAGCAGCCACCAGGCCCCAGTGTTCAATTTGTTTCCCTTGCCTTCCTGATGTCTTTTTCTGCAGTACAGAGTTCTTGAGATTTCCATTTACTTTCTGAAACACTTGCTGGTTTGCTCTTCGGGTTTTTCCCCCCCTTTTCCCTTTCTTGTTTGTTGTTTGGATTTTGGTTTAGTTTTGGTTTTTCTCCCTTTCATACATTAACTGTTGCCATTTAAAAAACAATGTTCTTTTGCCTTATGTTATGCAAGATCTTGATTCCTCCTTGGTCTGCAAAGGTGTTGTCTCATTTCGTTCTCAAGATGTTCAGCAAGTCTTTTCAAAGATGGCTTCAGATGGCATGTTGCATGAGATGGGATTTTTCTGGGGCAACCACACAACAGTGATGACAGAACAGAGTTGGTTGGGTTTTTTTTTGTTAGAAGAACCCTTTCAGGATATGGATGACTACATAAATTCTCTCACTGCATTTTATCACTGAACTAATGTATTTTATTTCTACCTTTTAAGTTTGCTTCCAAGTATTTGAAGCATGGCTGAATTTTGTCAGGATAGTTTAGTTTATAATGCATGAACTTTCAAGGGAACAAAATTCATCTCACATTATGTTCCAAGTGCAGTTAACTACAAAGAAATAGTGAGAGATGAAAACCAATGAGGGGTTGAAACTTCTGGTTAAAAAAATTAAGCCTCATTAGTGTGTATTCACTCTTGGGTAGTGTTGCATTAAAGCTAGACTTCAGCTTTTATTTCAGGTTAAAATGATACTGTTTTGAAGGGCAAGCTTTAAGTGGGCTTTAATTTTCAAGTGAGCCACACTCAAGCATCTACATCTTAGTAAAATCTCTGAAGGCAAAAACTTATGCAACTGAAAAAAGCAAAGACACCTAGAGTAGATTCTGGTAGGGAATTTCATAACTAGTCCAAAGGTGAAATTTAACTCTGCGTTAGAAGTCAGGCAAGCATTTCAAAACAGTGATATTTCACTTTTCAATACAATTCTGGGGAGTGAAGATGTAGGTCTTGCATTCCTGCTGTATATCAAATTTAACCCTCAATCTAGTAGGCAGATCACTGGCAGAAAAAAGAAAGCAAGCAATTCAAAGCAACCCCACATTTGTTTTCCCACTGATAACTTGATAGCACTAACTACTTTCTCCAAACCAATAAACATTGCACCAAACTGCAGCATGAAATACCTCACTCGTATGACTCTCTCAACAATATCACTCTTCCCTTCATATAGAGGTAGAAGAGACAAATTCAATATAGTGACCATGATGAATTAAAGTTTGATGAGATGTATGTTGCTGAGCCTCTCTTTCCTCAAGTACGATGGTAGATATATTTCACTCTCTTTTCTTATAAAAATAAAGCTTTCTTTCTCATATATAAAAATCAATAGAGTTAAAAAGAAGTGAAGCTTTCAATAAACATCTTAAACCTCCTTTCTTATTCACATTTAGTTAAAATTAAACTTGGGTGGAGATATACTGTATAGAATAGAATCTCTTTCCCTTCTTTTATTATTTTAATGAAGTTCTCTCACTTTTTTTCTTGAGAATTTTTTAAGTACCTAAGCCTTGTACTGTGTATTTGCACAGGGAACTTTAACCTTATGTATATTTTTATTATGATTATCATATAATATCAGCTTCTTAAGAATATGTCTACTAAAGAACTTGCAACTTTAAGTCCAGCATACAGGGACCTCTTCAACTGTGCCTGAGTACTGTTTCCAATTCTGGGCTCCTCAATTCAAGAGAGATGTTGAGGTGCTGGAACGCAGTGACAAAGCTGGTGAAATGCCTGGAATGCAAACCCTATGAGGAGAGGCTGAGGGAGCTGGGGTTGTTTAGCCTGGAGAAGAGGAGGCTCAGGGGCAACCTCATTGCTGTCTACAGCTACCTGAAGGGAGGTTGTAGCCAGGTGGGGGCTGGTCTCTTCTCCCAGACAACCAGCAACAGAACAAGGGGACACAGTCTCAAGTTNCTTCCAACCTGGTTGATTCTATGATAATGGTTGGGTCCAGCAGTTCTTTTCTGCTACGGGAATAGCTTCTGTGTGCTTCCAGTCTGCGCAGAGATGAGGTGTAATTGTGTCTCTCCTTCTACATGGAGAAGAAACTTAGGCCCTTGGCCAGGTGGATGTTGTGGAAGACACCAGCAGATCCCTATTCTGCACAATCAGGACACAAAGATTCTGTGAAACTACCAAAAAAAATACTGTTTGGCTTGAAACATGCTTTTTATTTCTCCTCACAATTCCACTTATCTCTGTTCTTGTTGAAGTCCATCATGATAGAGGGGAACATGCTAAGCATTGAAGTTAAAATGAGACCTTTTCACTTAAGGCCTTAACATGAAGTTTCTGTGCATATTTGAGGTAGTCTCAAGTGAGATTATTTTGTCCTTCCCATACACTGTATCAAGGAACTCCTACTTTGTGTGTACTATTTTAAGTTCCTTAATAAGTATTTTGAAAAGGTAGGGAGAGTTCACAAAAGCACAGAAAGAATGGTAGGAGTTCTGCAGAGCCTCTGTTGCAATGGGAAGAGTAATAATCCTACTTTACAAACGGCAACAAAGGCAAGGCTGAGAGTCATGTCATGGCAGCCTGAGGTTAGAGAGCATATTTCAGAGAACTGATACTTCTTTTAGCTTGCAGAAATAGATAAAATTAAGGTCTGTGCCCAAAAGTTGGAACTAAGCAAATTTGTCTCGAGTGTAAAGAATTCATCCCAAAAGGTTCTTTGAGAATTAAGTGTCCTTTTAAATCTATACTTTTATGGGACCACTACAGTGGTTTTACTAAATGGAGAATGAAACTAGGTCCTTTCCTGTGATATGATTCAGTGTGGTCAGACTGAAGGAGCTTTAAACCTCACAGCTCTGATACTATAATTTCTTCTTTTGAAAGTGTACAGCGAGCTTCATAGCTTTTTGTGTGAGTGAAAGCTGTAAAAAATCAAACGGTAATCACACGCTACCGTATCGAGCATGCCCCTATTTCATTGCCTGTGGCAGAAAACGTTTTGAAAGATGACTATTCACAAATGTCAGCTCTCTTCCAAGCAGTTCATAGACATAAAATGAACTCAAGAGACTATGCTAAAGTGTCTCTATTCTGCAAGTTTCAGGCAGCCTCCAGATGGGTAAACTTTGAAATGCCTCATGAATAAAGAACAAACAAACAAACAAAATTTGGAAATAATTTATTCCTTAAAGAAAGGAAGTTCAATAATTAAAGTAGTAATCCTGGAGTGGAGATCTAGGTTTAGTTTCTGCTTTTGTACAAAAACTTACATGGGATCCTTGACAGACTGTTTAATTGGCTTTAGCTGCATCTGTACTAGGTACTTAGAGCAGTGCATGCCACTATCCAGATCCCTTGGCTGCCCGAGGAATACTTTAACCGTGTGTGCCCAGCATTTCCGTATCTCTTGATAGTCACGAAGAAGCAGCTTAGATACTCACTGCAAGCAAGTGTCAGTCAGATTCCCTGAGCTGTCAGGAGCCTGGGAGACACAGAAAGTTCAATGGAAGTGAAGTACAGCAGCTGTATCTGTCTCTGAGTCCCTTAGCATGGCCCCACAGGGCCACGATTTTGAACTGCTCCAGAGGTGTTAAACTTCCTTGGTGTATTTTATTGATCAGCAAATCACATGTTTTTATGGTTCCAGAGAATCACGTTTGAGGTTGGAAGGGACATCTGGAAGCTGTCTCTGTACAACCACTGTGCTCAAGCAAGACTGTGTAGATGCAGGGCCATGCCCAGACACCTTTTGAGTAGCTCCAAAGAAGGAGCTATCACGACCTCCCTGGGCTGCCTGTACCAGTGCTCAGTAAAAAAGAAAAAGTATTTCCTGATGCTTTGAGGAAGCCTCCTGTATTCCAGCTTGTGCCTGTTGCTTCTGTTGCTGTCTACAACTATCTGAATGGAGGTTGTAGCCAGGTGGGGGTTGGTCTCTTCTCCCAGACAACCAGCAACAGAACAAGGGGACACAGTCTCAAGTTGTGCCAGGGGAAGTATAGGCTGAAAGTTCTTCACAGAGAGAGTGATTTGCCATTGCCCAGGGAGGTGGTGGACTCACTGTCCCTGGAGGTGTTCAAGAAAAGCCTGGATGAAGCACTTAGTGCCATGGTCTAGTTGACTGGATAGGGCTGGGTGCTAGGTTGGACTGGCTGATCTTGGAGGTCTCTTCTAACCTGGTTGATTCTATTCTCTTCTATTCTGTACTCTCACCCTAGTAGCACAGTGCAAGAGTATTAGTCTTCTTACTAGCGTTGTGTTTTACATCTTGAAGGATAAGCAATGGAGAGAAGAACAGAAGTAGTTAACCAGTAATTTTTCTGGAATAAGGACAGTGAAGATAGATCACTAATGGCTATCCTAATATGATGCTGCCAAAATATCCTTAGCATACGGGTCCCCTTCCTAATGAAGTCAGATCATGGCAAGTGTTCAAGTATATATTCTTTACTTCAGCCACTTAGCTTTAAGTGTTGCTTTTTTACTAGTGTCACCTGTGTTTCAAGAATCTAAGAGTGAGCAGAATGTGTGAATGGGCCCTGCTTTCTATACTGCAATTTTGGTATTCGTTCTGAAATAGTAGGTGAAGCTTCACTACATGTGAAATATTCCGAGTTGTTTTACCAGCATTTCTGTGAGCAATCTTTCTGCCTTTATCTCAAAATCAGAGTCAATCACAGAGTGTCTCAGGTAGGAAGGGACCTCACAGATCATCTACTCCAACTGCCCTCCCATGGGCAGGGATGCCTTTTAACTAGACTTGGTTGCTCAGGGCTTCATCTTGTCTGGCCTTGAACACCTCCAGTGAGGAGGCATCCACAGCTTCTCTGGACAACCTATTCCAGAGTCTCACCTCCCTCATACTGAAGAACTTTTTACTAAGATCCAGTCTAATCCTACTCTCCCTCGCTTTCTGACCATTCCCCCTATCACTAGACACCCTTGAGACCCAACCCTTGCCATGGTAGCTCTGGTGCTAAAGAGAGGAGGAGCCCGGACTGTTAGGAGTAGTGAGGAAGGTGGGATGATCCTACCTGGGATTTAGATCAGTGTACAGAGCCAGGGAGCCCTCCCTAGGGATGCTGTAAAGCTGCATGAGAATTTGAGCATATGGTTTAATGCTAAAGATGCTGAGATGCAGCAGGTACATAGAGCTGCTTCAGCATGCACCATCCATTAGCTGGTACTGCTGGCTGGCTAATCTTGCAGAGAATTAGCCTGGTAGTTGCTAACAGCATCAAAAGGAGGTGGTGGGACCATGCTGATAGTTGTCATTTCAAGATGACGACCCATATTGTTCGTACAGCATCTCAAAATTTTAAGAGGGGGAAAATTAATGATCTGTCTTCTAATATCTGTAATGGACTCAAAATGCATTTGAAATTATATGTATATATTTTGAACTTATAAAAACATTTTTTTTTCTCTCTAGAAAACACAGGAGATATTCTTGTGATATATGAACAAGAAGCAGAAGAGTGGGCTCTGTATCTAAAATCTCTTTTCGTGCACATAGTGAATGAAGGAGGAATATTACTCTACAATCTAGAGACTTCATCTTTCAAACACCAGGAGTTACACTCTTTATCCTGTTACAAATGTAAAGTCCTGATACTCTCATGTGGCCTTCTAAACTGCCTAAATCGAAAGAGAAGTTACTTTTTGGAACGAGTTCTGAAGCCTGCGGATAATGTGGTGATTCTGCTCTGCGGGGTGGAGAATTCAGAGCTTCTTTATGACGTATTGACCTTAGACAGAAGCAGCCAAGAGATTTCTACTGACCAGGAGCCTGAGGAATATCTCTCTGTTGTTACTGGAATTATTCAAACAGGTAATCTGGAAATGAAAACTTTGCATGATTATTAAAAGAGTTTTCCTAGCTGTGATAATTTGGAAAAGAGAAAAAGATGTAATTCAGACCTTTCTGGTGAAATTAAGTCCGTTCAGCTTGTTCTAGCATTTTGATGATGCATTTGTCATTGAAGTGTGATGAAACTATTGTACTCCTAGTCCAGCTCCAGTTTTGCAGGGAAACAGCTTTGGAGGTCTGAAAGCTGCCGTTGGCACCTGTGGACCTACTGTCACTACTTCCTGGTAAGTCAGAAGAGCTGACGTACGCTTATTCCTGTTTCCGTATCTTGCAAATCTCAGAAACTGTACAAAACTGCAGATTTATCTTTCATCTTTTTCAAAATGCCTTAATGTGACAGCATGTATGACTCTTCAGATAAATCTGACAGAATGAAAAAATAATTACTTAGACCCAGTTTCACAGGTACCATAATTTCCTGTGCGACACCCATAGCTGTTAGCACAGAAGTTCTTTTCACTTTTACCAACCCAGCTAATACATTCTGGTGGGTTGGGAATTTCTGCCCATACCCACCCTCCTCTATTGGCATTCACCAGACTAGCTCAGAGGGTTTGGAAGCAAGATGAAGCTATATTTACAGCAAAGCAAAGTTAACAAGCATATATACACAACGTATTTACGGGCACTTAAAATTAAGTACAAGTTAGAAATAGTGTAGAAATCCAAACTCCCTCCTGGACACAGGAAACTGCCAAAAAGAGGCTCAAAGCTATAAGCTCTTTTTCCTCTCTTTTCCCAGATAGGCAAACAAAACAACTAGCAAAGCTTGCACTGTTTTTCTGTGTTAGCCAAGGTTAGTGGAGAGATAGTCGAGTGCAGTGAGGGAGGAATCAAATAGATCCAGCTTTCCAGACCAGAGTGGGACAAATTGTTGACATTTTGGCTTTTTATCCCTCTCAGCAAACCAATAAATGGTCTAGACTTTGCCATTATTCTCTTTTTACAATCAATGATCTAATTTCTGTCATTAAAATATCCAAATTAGCCTCCAACCAGCACATACATCTATACTGAAAGGACAGATACTATCACTTCACAGTATCACCGTTGTTGGAAGAGATCTCATAGATCATCAAGTCCAACCTGTTACCACAGAGCTCAAGGCTAGACCATGGCACCAAGTGCCACGTCCAATCCTGCCTTGAGCAGGTCTATCATCCACTTCGTATATCTTTGTACATCCAGAGAAACTACAAAGAAGAATTAACATAAAAATTAACATTTCTGGAATGTAAGAAAAACTCTCCTGAGGGTGAGACAGTAAAATGGCAAAATCTGTGCACATGGTGTAGTTTAGCCTGGCCAGGCTGCACAAATGAAACCAGATAATACCTTCAGACAGACAGATGTATGGGCCCCTTTGGAAAGGTGGTACAAGTTGTACACAGATTTGAGGTAGATGGCTTTGAGAGCATATTTCCTACTGCTTCTTCATAGTACCTGAGTCTCTTATCCGCTCTCAGCTCATGATATTTTGGCAGGATTTTGTCTACCAAACAGAGCATTGTGCTTCTGTCTTTGCTATTTGCAAGGTGCAGCTTTATTAGCATGGGAGTAAGAGACATCCTTCAGTTCAGGAATTTTGCTCAGAAATGAACCTGGTTAGGAATGCTCATGAGCAGCCAGGAAGATTCTTTTGAACACAAGTGTAGAGAGACCCCAGCTGAGTCAGAGTGACCTGCTTGAGCAGATAAGTTTCAGTGTACTAAAAAGCTTTCAAACCTGCTCCCAGTGTCTGCACACAGTCTGGCTACATGAGATGAGTGCTTTTGAAACTTCTCCTTCCCAACCAACTCCTTTTCTGGCATTTCTTGCTGTTCAGTATTCATTAACCTTTTTCTCAGTGTATCTTTTTCTGAATGTCTTACTGTTTTGGGGCTAATTAGAGTTGTATGGTTCAGTTTCAGGAGGTAATGTTTGCAGTTTCTGACTGTGTCTGTTATGTAGTTTCAGTCTGAAGTTCCTTAGCAGGTTTTTAGGGGAATGAAAACAGTGAGTCTCTACTATGTGTGAGTGTGGATATATAGGAAGGAGTTGTGCCCAGAGACAGTTGGATGATTCATACACAGGAAACTGCACACTTTCCTGCAAAGATAAACTGTTTCTTAGAAGACAGATGATAGTTCTTAGATTTGTGAATTCACAAAAACATTTATTGCACCTGCCCTTGGGATTTTACTTACATTGTAGTGTCAAATGACTAATGAGTGCTCAAATGATCTTTTCTTTGGCAACAGTCACTATCAGTGAATTCAGAGATGAGTACAAAGCTGGATTAATCAATAGATTTTGAAGGCCTTAGTCTTAGGGTGATAGATCACTAATGACTACCCTAATACTATGCTGCCAAAATACCTTAGACATACCAGTCCCCTTCCTAGAAGCCAGGAATGAATAGATGGTGGCTGAAACTGAACAAGTTCAAGTGACTGAAACTGTCCTATGAGGACAGACTGAAAGAGTTGGGGCTGTTCAGTCTGGAGAAGAGGAGGCTCTGAGGTGACCTTAGTGTGGCCTTTCAGTATCTGAAGGGGGCCTACAAAAAAGCTGGAGAAGGACTTTTCAGGAGACAGGGAGTGACAGGACTGGGGGGAATGGAGCAAAGCTGGAGATGGGGAGGTTCAGGTTGGACATGAGGAGGAAGTTGTTGAGCATGAGAGTGGTGAGAGCCAGGAATGGGTTGCCCAGGGAGGTGGTTGGGGCCCTGTCCCTGGGAAGTGTTTAAGGCCAGGCTGGATGGGGCTCTAGCCAGCCTGCTCTAGGGTAGGGTGTCCCCGCCCATGGCAGGGGTGTTGGAACTGGCTGGTCCTTGTGGTCCCTTCCAACTCTGACTGATTCTATCATTCTAACTAGATCTGTGACGGATGTTACTGCCAGGTGCTTCAGGGTGCAAACCCTTCTCAACATTTTATGATAGCTACCTCCACTTCAATTTCTAGTACAGAGGCATAGATTATTTTGGAATTGTACCAGGACTTTGAGTATGATGTTGAATGCTACTTCACATTTTGAATCCACTGTTTGCTTGTTCTGCTTGAAAATCCTCTTCCTGTTGGTGTAACTAAACAATAAACATGAGTCAGCAATGGTGATAGATTCCCTTAGGCTGTCAGCAAGACTTATGCTGATGAGTTCAACCCCTAAAATTAAGTGGGAACTTTACCACTGCCTTCAATGGGCACGTGTTTCTCCTGGATTTTGATGCTGACCTGGAGTGTAAGCAAGTGTGGTGCTTGACAAGAAGGAATCACTGCAATGTTAGGGTTTATTAGTGACTACTGAGTGCTGTGTTGTTTAATTAATAATTAAACAGATTAGTAACTGTAATGGAGGGCTAATTAATTAATGCAATATGGTATTTTCCAAAAAAATAATATTTAACTTTCCAAAAATTAATATTAACTTTTACATTCAGGAGTCATTTCCCCCTGACCACTAATTTTAATACTAATCGGTTCTTCACACAGTCCTGGAAACGTGATACAGAGGAATAACTAGATCTAGGAATAACTAGGAAAACTATAAACATTAACTGAACTGGAAGAGAAGGCTCCTGCAGTCAATATACTGCTTGTCCACTACGTGGATTCAAGTTGCTTTTCTGCTTATGGCAGAAGGCAATGGTGAATTAAAAGCAGCTTTAAGTACTTACAAAATTATCTCCTGACTTGCAGGGCTAGCTACAACTTCAGACACTACCCAAACACTTTCAGGAAGTTCTGTTACTGTTTTGTCAGCCACTGAGGCTTCTGATTCTTCCCAGGCTTCACAGAGTGCTGGGGAAAGGAGACAGACTGTCTCTGACCTTTCCTGGCTTCTCTGGATGATCTGTGTGTCTCCAGGACTTCCTACCTTGGCAGGAGACTTTCAGGTGTAGGCAGGAAGTCTTGTGAGGTGCAATCTTAGTACAATGTCACGCTGGTTATGCAGGCCGATTGTGTGGATGCATTTAGATCCTGTTCCTGGTAAACTTGAGGCAGTGGAGTTTCCAGGCAGTTCAGGATAGCAAACTTATAGTTTAGCAAAACATATTGCTGCAGAAGGCAATGGCAGAAACACAACCAGAGGCAGAGAGCAAATGCAGCACGCATGAATACAATGGCAGAGCATGCTGTGTTTACCTGCTCATCTTTTTTTATCAATGTAGCCTGAGACTAATGTGCCTTAGGACACAGAATAGCCAATCAGAATTGCAGTTAGCCAAACTTGACCATACTAGGTGAAACTATAGGCTAGTTTTACCACATTTGAGGAAAACATAGGCCTTGCATGAGGCAAGCACAAGCTAACTGTGTGTATCTTGTTGACCGCATGATGAAAATGAGTCTTTAGACTCAATGGTTCCAGGTTCTTTGTCTTCTTTCCCATGGTTGCTTCTCCTCCAAACAGAAGACAGGAGAGCAGAAAAACATGTTTGGCCAAGCCAGGACATGTATAAGCCTATTTTGGTCTGTTGAGGCCTACCACAACAATAACTCTTCCTGAGATGCTGTGTTCCTCCCTCCTCACGTGAAATCATAGAATGGTCTCAAGGATGAGACCATTCCTCAAGGATCATCCAGCTCCAACCCCCTGCAATGGTTGCTGGAATTCTGGTGCAGTGATGGAAATTTGTTAAAAGGAATGACTACCAACAAAATGAAAGGTTGATGTCACTAACTTATTTCATCTGGTATGTAATTCTGACAGTTTCAAACCAAAAGAGACACTGCAGTGGCAGTCTGGAGGTGGCAACCATAGCTAGGATGTTGAGACTGCCATCCCCTGCTGCTTAAACTGTTTGAATTCTTTGTTCTTTCATCTCTTAGTTCTGCAAAATCCAAAGAAGACTTTATGCATTATCAGGTTCCTAGCGGCTCATATTTTGTTCTGTCTAGCCAGTCACAGTGACCTGTACCCTGGGATTCTGAAGTCTGCATCCTGTATACAACTTTTTTACTCTTATGTTTGACAGTAATTGGATGAAAATTGCTGGATCTTAGGAAGAATTCTTCAGTATGAGGGTGGTGAGATGCTGAAATAGGCTGTCCAGGAAGGTTCTGGATGCCTCCTCCCTGGGGGTGTTAAGGACTGAATTGGATGAGGCTTTGAGCAGCCAGTTCTAGTTGGGAGGCATCCCTGCCCATGGCAGAGAGGTTGAAGTAGATGGTCTCTAAGATCCATTACAACCTAAGCCATTCTATGATTCTAAAATGAATCTGCTGACATCTTAAAGTGAATGTTTTTAACCAGCATTTAGGACCAGCTCATAAAAAGTTTTATTAATAATAAAATAAAAATGACTGGAACTTAAGCATTACTGCAACAGCTTGTACTAATTAATGTACTCTGATTTTACTGTTTACTTAGGTTATAATCTTTAATTTTTAAAGGAAATGAAGGGGTTTAGCATCATTAGTCTGCTCTTTGAAGGTTGCAAGCAGATACCATCCAAATTTACATCTTGCTTATGGCACAACAGTCATCAGTCAGTACTTAGGTGCATTACTGAAGTTATTTCTAAAGCTCACAAATAATTTAAGATTTCCAGCAGTTACTTTTCAACTGGAATTATAAAATAGTTGTGTGGTTCTGTGGTCTTACACTGTCCTTCAAAGAATCATAGAATCAACCAGGTTGGAAGAGACCTCCAAGATCATCCACTCCAACCTAGCACCCAGCCTTAGCCAATAAACCAGACCGTGGCACTAAGTGCCTCATCCAAGCTTTTTCTTCAACGCTTCCAGGGACAGTGACTCCACCACCTCCCTGGGCAGCCCATTCCAATGCCAATCACTCTCTCTGCCAAGAACTTCCTCCTAACATCCAGTCCTAGACCTCCCCCNCATTGGGCACACTACTGGCTCATGTTCAGCTGCTATCTACCAGTACCCTCAGGTCCCTTTCTCCTTGTCTACTCTCCAGATGCTCTGTCCCCAGCTGTAATGTTGCTCGGGGTTGTTGTGGCCAAAGTGCAGAACCCTGCACTTGGCCTTGTTATATCTCATCCCATTGGCCTCTGCCCAGCCATCCAGCCTGTCCAGGTCCCTCTGCAGTGCTCTTCTACCCTCCAACAGATCCACACCTGCTCCTAGCTTGGTGTCATCTGCAAACTTACTGGTGATGGACTCAATCCCCTAGTCCAGATCATCAGTAAAGATACTGAACAGGACTGGGCCCAGCACTAATCCTTGGGGCACTCCACTAGTGACAGCTGCCAACTGGATGTGGCACCATTCACCACCACTCTCTGGGCCCAGCCCTGCAGCCAGTTCTTGACCCGTATCAGAGTGAATCTGTCCAAGCCACGAGCTGGCAGCTTTGCCAGTGTCAAAGGCTTTGCTGAAGTCCAGGTAGACCACATCCACAGCCTGCTCCACATTCACCAGGCAGGTAACCTGATCATCACAGGAGATAATTCATATAATGTATTCTTTAATTGTCGGATTTTGCACTGTGGCTACCAATCACAATTACTGAAAGTTAACTCTGGATAACTTTGGACATGCAGTCTTGGTATATTTTTGGTGATGCAAGCATTGTTACAAAAAAATTGCTCCATGTAATTTCATCATGATGTGCTTCTGTTAAGCTAGTGTCAGTTAAAATTAGGATAACATAGGGGATGTGTTGTTTTCCAGATTAAAAATGTTATAACACACATCCTGGAAAAAAATTAAATATATCATGTGTTTAAGTTCATATTGAAAAAAACCAAAATGAAATCAGTATCAGGATAGGAGAAGAAATAATTTTCTTTTCTTTTAATAGGATCAGATTTTTTTCTTGGTAGGATCTTGCACTGCTTAAAGGTTTATGAGGATGGAACTTGGTCAAGAGAATGTTGTTACAGCTAGAAAGTTAGATGTTAGAAGGAAGTTCTTTACAGTGAGGGTAGTAAGACACTGGCACAGGTTGCCCAGGCAGGTTGTGGATGCTTCCTCCCTGGAGGCATTTAAGGCCAGGCTGGATGAGGCCCTGAGCAACCTGCTCTAGTGGGAGGTGTCCCTGCCTGTGGCAGGGGGTTGGAGCTGGATGATCCTTGAGGTCCCTTCCAACCTAAACCATTCTATGATTCTATGTTGAATAGTCAAAAGTTACAGATGTGATTGTTGCAGTTTAGGACTAGGGTCCTAATTGTAAGTGAAGTTTTCTAGAGAATTCAGAGAGCCCAGGAGGATGGACTCTTACTCTCAAAGCGGCTGAAGAAAATATAAGAGATTTATTTATCCCATTCCTTTGCTCTAAGAAAATTCTATATAGATTGGAGTTCAGAGTGTTCTTGCCCTCTTGCTTGCTTGGTTTTTCTCCTGTCTTTCCCTCTGGCCTTTCTTCTCTGTACCAACTGTTGTTTGAGTTGTTGGTAAGAAGAGAGAGATAATACTGTGTTAGCTGGTAACAGCCCCTGGGCTCTGTCCAGAGGGGTGTACAGAGGAGTGTCTTGGTGGGGTAGCTGGGCTGTTGTCTAGTTGTATATGTATACATGTACTTTGTATACATTTATTATCTTTTATATTTAGCCTACTTTGGTAAAAAATAATTTCATTTTACTTCCAAATTATAAGTAGTGTGATAATTTACTCTCTGGAGGAAAATCCCACATTCCAAGTTGTGTAAAACCACCTCAGCATAGACTGTAACTGCTGACTCTGCTGAAGCCATGCAACAGTAAGTCAGCTGTGGCCTTCGTCTATACGACTGGTTACCTTTTAGTTATGTAAGTGCATTCTTCCTACCCCTTGGCCCTGCCAAGATCCTGCCCTCCAAGAGCCTGCCCTCATTAGTGCACAGGATAATTAGTGCTCACTTAATTAGCAGTTATTTGATACTTTGTTTTGTGCTTGAGTTTGAAGTTGCATTATTTAGCTATCGAATGCCAGTCAGATCGTAATGTCCTTTCCTCCAGAAGTCCTTTTTGCCTGGAGTGCTGTCCAAAAGTTACTTTGTCATCATTTTCCATACTAGTATTGAGCAACATGAAGGTGAAGTGTTTGTTCCACTTCTGATACCACTTTAATGCATTATCTTTCCTGACATTTACCAGTATACAGTAATTTTTACATCCTTATTCAAACTCCCTTTAACTTCAGATGCATTTGTCATGCTTAGATGACTGCAGGTCAGCTGTAAGATCTTTCACAGGAAGTGCAATGCAAAACTAATGAGCACTTCTGAAAAGCATATTTGAAAAACCTTCTGTCTTTTTGCCTCAGAACTTCAGAATGGGAACCTGAAATTACCTAAATTCTCTTTTACCTCTTATGTTAGTTATGTCAGATGTGGAATACCAGGTGACATCACGATCTCATATAATGCAAGAGTGGTATGGGCAGGTATTGTCTAGTATCACAGAAAGTCTCTTGGTAATGAAACCATCAAGAGCATTTCAACAAATCTGGCATTTGACCACAAATGTGGCCATTGCTTTCTTGACCCGATACATTAGCAGCATTGCACAGTTGTTTTTTCTTCCAAGCTTGAAGCCATTTTCAATTTCTCACTTTCCAGTACATGATTCTGTTCTCTTTCCCCTTGCCCAGCTTCATTGTTTGCTGTGTTTAGGGAAACTTCTCTTCCTCAAGCCCACATTTCTTACCTGCTATGGTAACTTGATAATATCAGTGTATCAGACTGATATCAGACAGGGATGTCTACTAAAAAGAAATAAGTACAATTACATCTGAAGATCTCTCTAGGCTTTTTCCTTCTGCTAGCCCTTGGATTTTAACTGTTGTGGCTTTTTTTCAGTCTGCAAGCCTATGGCTTCACCATAGATTTATCTTAGATTTAAAATAACCTATGAAATTAAATATAAAAAAAGGAAGTGGAAATGGGTGTAAAGAGATTTCCTCTTTTTTTATTGTAGATTCCTTATCTATTTGTTTCTTAACTCTGTTCTAGTTGGCCAATTTTATTTCATCTCTGTGTGTGTCCCAGCTTGATTTCGGATGTTAAGATCTTCCTTAGAGCAATCTAAGGATTAAACATTTTGTGCTACAGTCAAGTAGGATAGCAATGACCTCTGTCATCAGAGCTGGTGAGCAGTTAATGATACTTCCAAGTGAATAGCACTGAACAGTTACCCTTTTTTCCTAGGTAAGCCACATAATGAAAATCCTGGAGACTCTTTGTCTTACATCTATGAAGCAGTTCTTGCAGACGGTGAGTTGAATTCCTCCTTGCATTTTCTCAAATGAAGCAAATACTCCAGAAAAATACTTTGGCTTTCTTACATCTTGTCAGATATGAAAGGCAATCAGTTAAGCTTCCCATAGCATACAGATGTGCAGAGGAGCTTGCCTTATTCTCAGCCATCCACCCACATATCTGTAAACACGTTCTTCTGAGAAGTGTGAAAAGAGAAGGTGAGATTCAACAGATATTTCCTTTTTTTCCTTCAGTTTCAGAGTAGAGAAAAAGGAAGGCCTGAAGAGCTTTCCTTTTCTGTTCCCAGTATGAGGAGTTTTGCTTGTAGTAAAGAGAGAGCTGACTTGAAATTTCAGATGGATCAGTTCTACTTGCATCATTCATGGTCTGCCAGAGGTTGGGAGTGGTCTGACTTCAGAGCATGTTGGCATTTGCCATTCTGGCTTACTTATGTTTGTGAAAGCCTGTAAAGGCCTTTCTTAGGGAAAACAGGCTGGAAAAATCTCCACTTGCTAAAATTAACAAGCTACATAACATGTTTCCCATCCCCAGTTCTTACTTGACTTTTTTTCTGGGTTGCCACTGTGGGGAAGTGCTTGGCTTAACAGCACCAGCATGCTGACAGATGGGAAAAGATGATTATTTTGGAACTCCTGGCATAGCAGACCTGTGCTGCTGGACTCTGAGCTTTCTCATTCTTTGGGTCTGTTTTGCAGGCCAGGTGTATGGGCAGGGTGCTCCTGCAAGTTCACTGACACAAATTTGGTGTATGTCAGTGTTGTGTACAGTGCAGCATTTTAGCTTTTCCAATTAATTTCAAGACATGAGCACCAGCCCTTGTGCTTTTAAATTCTCCACTCCTTCTTACTTATCAACACAGAAGCAATCGTGGATCATCTGGATTGGATTCTTTTGAGATACAATTAAAAGTGTAGGTGCACTCAGGAAGCTTGCTGGGTGCACTGCAAATTTACAGGTCCAGACCAGAACTATTTGGAAATTTGCCCCTTTGAAATGTATACAATGTTGGTATTTAATACCAACCGTTTATCTCTATTAAATCTTCTCCTATCCATAATCTAATTCTTCTCCCCAAAATATTCCAGCTAGCCTCAAATCAGCACAGCAGTACAATGAATTCTATTGCCAAGAATTTAACATGTACTTCATCTAAGATGTTCCTGTGAATTACTGACAGCATCACAACCTTTGGCTTGCTTTTGCTACACTTCTCTGTTTTAAACCAGTACTGATCACAGACAAAAGCAGCAGTTGGACAAGAATATTGTTTACAGAATCACAGAATTTCTTAGATTGGAAAAGACCTTCAAGATCATTGAGTCCAATGATTAGTTTCACACCAACAAGTCCTTGACTAAACCAAATCTCTCAGCACAACATCTAATTACGATGAATCAGTATCGTAGGAAAGGACCACCAGGATCGTCTTTTGTGATAAGGATTGTTTGTGAGTCTCATGGCATATTGGGTGTAGTGGAGTGATCTCAATCATAAAGTTGCTGTAAAGCTGCACTGTCTTCTCCTTACAGAACTGTTGTCAAGGTTTTGAAGGATTTGGTCTTGTGATGAGTGTGCTATGAGTTGGTGCACTGAAGAAGTTTGTTCATATAAAGAAGGCTCATCATCCAAGTGCTCATTAAGCCAGCATCACTGTTCCTTTAATTAGTGATTGTGATGTCCAGAAAATGAGACACTAGAAGAGGGAATGATCAGGAAAACAGAGAATCCAAGGAAAAGAAAGGACTGGGGAGATGTTCCTCCAAGCTATTTCTGCTTTAAACCCTGGCTTCTTATCAAGGAATCCTTTTCTGCTTTTCTCTGATGTCTGAAGACCAGCTTCACAACTTGCTCTAATGTGGGTGCCTTCCATGGGGTGCAGTCCTGCAGGAGCAGATTGATGCATTGTGGGTCCCCAACATGGTCACAAGTCCTGTCATCAAGCCTGCTCCATCATGGGCTACTTTCTGTCCATGGCTCCTGACAGGACCCTTCTCCAGTGTGGAGTCATAGCCTTCTTCAGGTACAGCCACCTGCTGGGGCGTGGAGTCCTTCATGGGCTGCAAGTGGGCATCTGCTCTGCAATTACCTCTGTACACTCCAGAGGATCAGTTTGCTGTCTTGCTACGAGATGCAGGGGAGTCTCTGCTCCAATGCACCTCCCCTCCCCCTTCTCACTTGGTGTCCATATAGCTGCTTCTTCCACATCCTATCTCTGCTGCATGTTTTCCCACAGTTTCTTTTTTCCCCTTTCTCATATATGTTATTGTAGAGACACCACCACTGTGGCTGGTCTACACAGCCATGGCCAGTGATGGGTCCAGCTTGGAGCCAGGGAAGCTTCTAGCAGCTTCTCACAGAAGCCACCACTCTGCTGCCAAAACCTTGCCACACAAACCCAACAAAGTTGGAAAGAGCAGTGAGTGGGTTACAGGACATGGGGTGGGGGGAGACCAAACTAAACCAAAACAAATTATATCCAATGAAGGAAAGATGAGCAGGAGCTAACAATAAGAAGTGATTGACTGAAGTGAATTGCACAAGGCCTTAAGGGAAAAGGTCAGAGAGTACATTGGAAAATGGAAAAACTATGTGATCAATGAGATCCTTTGGGGAAATATCATTTACAAGTGGATGAGATAACAATTGATTTGCTAGTGAGTGATGGAAAAGATCCAGCTGTAGAATGCTAATCACCATGATGTAAATGTATGAGGACTAATTCCCATAGGTGAAAAGTGAACAAATTGTGTCTTTAGCTGTTCATAAATGTTATGTGTTTACTTTATTTCCCATTTCTGTGTAAGAAATGCAGACTTATTTTTATTGCTAGACAGCTGTATTTTGAGGAACTCCTTTGTGATTCCAAAGGAAATTTTCTGCTCCCCAGAGAATCATCATTTATAATTTGTAGTAAGGCTGGAAGAGTGAGGCAATCTTATTAGGACCTGGGTATGTAGCCTTGTAACCATAGGGACAAACTGTGGGTGCCTCATTGTGGAATCGCGTTCATCATTTTCCTGCAAAGCAGAGCTAACCTCAGCTTTAGTTACTGCCCTTTAAGTCATGTTCAGCTTCAGAAAAGGCTGTTCCCTTTCTGTGGCATAGCTTTGTCTTTTCTAACATTTACCATGACATGGCATCCTAGCACTAATTAGCTGAATCAATTAGGCATGGGCAAGCAGAGCACAAAAAGAGGATTCTGAAGTATAATAGCCATCTGCCTCCTAAGTTTAGCAACAGACACCTTTGGATCCTGCTGAGAGGTCTCATCGAGCTAACATATATGCCCATACCATGCTACCTGTGCCCTGTATCAGACAAAACCAGAGAAGGGCCAGCACTTTGTAACAAAATAGGTTGCATCTCTTCTGCAGATAAATAGCTGTCAGAGTACCTCTGCTCTGCTATTCTTTCCTATAATGCTATCTGCAATCCTGTTTTGCTAAAATGTGTGTATTCTGGGGTCTAGGCTTTAGATTAAAGGACAGTGTCCTAGGAGATAAAGACCTCAGATTACTTTCCTATTCATAACCCTTAACAAAAGAAAAATAATCAGGAGTTAGAAAGCAAGCAAGAAAGCAAGTGTCTAAAAACATCACACTTGATTGTGTCCTGATGTGATGGTTTGGGTGTCCCCCGCCCCCCACAACTTTAGAAATCACACAGACTAGACTCAGTTGGCTCTGGAAATTTGAATGAAGCTTATATTTACAGCTGGCACAATGTACAAGCGAGTATTTACAGTATATACAGATATATACAGAAATATATAAGGTAAAAGTAATACAGAAACACAACAGCCTTCCCAGAAACCTGAGTCCCCAGGAGGGGCTCTCAACCACCCCCTCACCTTTCCCCTACCCCTCTCAACCTTACCCCAGTCCCAAGGAAGAATGGAGGTTCAGCCAAGAGGATTAAAGAAGCAGAGGTGAAATCAGCCAAAGCAAATGGAGGGTGAGGTTAGAAAGCAAGATGGAGTTCAGCCAGCAGCCACGAGCTCCACAGCAGGCAAAGCTCCCCAGCGAAGAGAGAGCAAGCAAGTGACCTAATCTTTGTTTTGTCTTTCTTCTTTACACATCTCAGCAAGACTGTGAGCGAAGTAGACCTCACCATTGTTTTCATTTCTCAGCCTATGATCTAGTTCTTCTCACCAAAACATGCTAGGTAGGCTCAAACTAGCACACCTGAGAAAGCAGTGTAAGTTTTAGCCCTCTTTAAGGGTCGATAGATGTTAGCTATTTCACACTGAAGGTGGAAGTAAATTGCAAAGCAGCCCGTCCCCTAGTGCATCAGTCTTGTGACAATTCACTGCCTCAGTCTTGTGACAATTCACTGCCTTTTTTTGCTCTTCTTTAATAGCCAATGTGTCTGGCCTGAGTCTTTCTGCTGACAGCAACTGTGGCAGAATGGCACAGAGGGACATGGTCTCTTTGATAGACAAGTCTCATGTAATGCAGAGCTTTACGGATCAAGAGCAACATCATACATTTCATTTGGGTGTTGACAGGGGCCCTGGTCAGGTGATGGAGCTCTGCTGTCATGCTTGGGAGTAAGATACGTTTGGTAAGTGAGCATTCCAAGCTAGCTCCAGTCAACAGACTGGTTTAAGGGATGCTATGATGTGGAGTATGTTGTCTTGTATCAATAAACTTTGGATACTATCAATTATATGGATTCTGTACTTCAAGCAAGGCAGAGGTTGTCAGTGTCTCTCCCCCTAGCCTCTCCTAATGCAGTTGTTAAAGGACTTCTCAGTTTGTCTGCCCACAAGGAGATCCTTGAGGTTGATACTTGCAAAAACATAAGCCTCTATTCACCTGAAATCTGAGCTTTTGGCCTGTCTATGAGGCCATGTGCTTCCTCAAGGTATGACTTGATTCTAAAATACTCTGCTCTTGCTGGGTTTTTTGGTATGTATTTAATTCCCTCTGTAGTTACATGCCACTTCTGTGTCCACACGCACTGTGCAGCTTGTGGCAGGCCAGTTACAAGAGGTTTACATTGTCATTTAGAGAAAACAGCTACAGCTATCCCCTTTGGAACAGTAAGGAAGTTGGAGGACCATCATCAAACAAGTTTTCAAGGTCTTCTACCAGGCCTTAGTGCCACTGCTCTCTGTGCTTTTGTCTTCAGTGGTAGTTTGAGTCAACAGCAGGAGGGTAACCTGCCTATGTTGTTGTGAAAGCTGTCATCCCAGATTTTGGGCAATGTTCAGTGCAGTTAATCCTTCACTGAAATACAGGTGAGATGTGTGTGTGCTGATACCGCAGAAAAATGGAGCAAAAATGCCAAAGTGTTCTTACTGTGGTAAAACTCCAGTAACTGTGGAGTGGATAGATGGACTCTTTAATAAAACATTAGACTGCTGGTGCACACAGAAGGCCAGACTTCAGCTTGCTTCTCCCTGGAGAAGAAACAGGATGAAGTATGTAGAACATGGAAACTGGAAATAACAGGCTTGGGCTCCATCAGCTGTTCTGCTTGGCACCTAAGTGACCTCAGGCAGGTGGTTATTATTTCCAGGCTAATCAGTCTGCCTAATAGTATAGAAACTCTTTGGGACAGTCTTACTATGTGTCTAAAGCTCAGCAGTGTGGCTGTGTTATCAGTAGTACTGCTGCAGCTGAAGATCATCGATTTGACTGCAGTAAAAATAGTGATGTGAATTAACATATAGTAAAAGATAAACTTGCCCCCTAGAAGCCTCAGGTTGTATGCATCCTAACCAAAACATTGATTATTGACCTTAAGTCAAGTCTTCCTAACTAGAGGAACTAGTTAGTTGTCACAGCCTTAGATTGCATCTGAATGTATGGCTAGAATTGTAACGGAAGTATATATATGTGGTGGTTTGGGTGTTCCCCACCCCCCCACACACTTTGGAAATCACCCAGACTGGGCTCAGCCAGCTCTGGAAATACGAATGAAGCTTATATTTACAGCTTAGCAGAATATACAAGCAGATAGTTACAGTATATACAAGTTAGAAAGTAATACAGAAACACAACAGCCCTCCCAGAAACCTGAGTCCCCAGGAGGGGCTCCCAACTGCCCTTCCACCTTCTCCTTTGCTGAATATTTGGAGCTGGGGTTTATGTCATCTTGTGTTCATGCTGAGGAAAACAGGCTCACTGAATGATGCCCAGTGTGTTGGAGGTTTTCTTCCTCCGCATGTCTCACGGCCTTTCACAGGTCATTTATAGAGCGGTTTACGCAGTAAGAGGCAGCCTTTCCAACCTACTTTTTTCTGAGTTCATGCAGTATTTACAAACACACATGCTTTAAGAGGATTTGCTTTCATAAATGGCTGTGATAAACTTATGGTGGATTTCAGGGACAATATGATGTGCGTAAGTGTTTTGTCTCCTGGTTTTTACACATTGCAGAGGATTAATTTGAGTTGTGCTTTCTTTGGTTTGTTTTTTTTTGGGGGGGGGAGCTCTCTGTTCATTTACTTGGTTTATGTTTGGCTCATTTGGGGATGTGGTGGGAAGTTTGCTGGGTTTTATTTGTGCTTGTTTTTTTGTTTGGTTGGTTGTTTTTGTATGGCTCTACTTTCATCCACATTTCTGCAAAGAACGTATATGTGTTTGACTCTTTAGAGCTTTCGAATTCCAAAGAAGTCACTTGCACACAAGCACCTTTTTAGTTTTACCTCACAGGATCCAGTGTGACCACTTCTGCTTTATCTCATATTGTGCTGGGGACTGGTCCTACCATATTACATAGGATAACTCCTGCACTTAAATGATCTGTTGAGTGTAGCCTAAATCACAGGGTGTTAGGGGTTGGAAGGGACCTCTGGAGGTCTTTGAGCTATGAACCACTTCTGTTATCTTTTTAGCTAATTCAAGGGCTACTTAAATCAATGGTAACCATGCTCTTCGGCAGAAGAATAAATAGTGCTCTTACAGAATCACAGGATATTAAGGGTTGGAAGAGACTTCTGGAGATCTTTGAGTACAACCTCCCTGCCAGAGCAGATCCAGAGAATCTAGCATAGGTCACACAGGAACACATCCAGATAGGCCTTGAAAGTCTCCAAAGAAGGAGACTCCACAACCTCTCTGGGGAGCTTGTTCCAGTGCTCTGTGACCCTTACAGTAAAGAAGTTCTTCCTCATGTTGAAGTAGAACTTCCTGTGCTGTAGCTTACATGCATTGTTCCTTGTCCTATCATAGGGCGCAAGTGAGAAGAGGCTGTCCCTTCCTTCTTGACATCCAGCCCTCAAATATTTATATACATTTAGTAATTCCTTTCTTAGTCTTCTCTTTTCCAGACTAAAAAGCCCCAAGTCTCTCAGCCTTTTTAATCCTCCTTATTTTAATCTTTGACAGTGTAATGCTCAGTGTTTTCTTTCATGTGGCAAATCGGCCATGTGTGCTTAATTAACTCTCCTTTCCTTGTCAACTACCTACCCTGATATTTCTCATCCTCTTATACATTGTCTTATCTAGGGATAAATGAAGACCTTTTTTGTGACGCTGTCACGGAGGGGTATTCTGCTGCCTACGCCAATTGTGGCAGAGAGGAGAAACTGGTGCGAGATAATATTCCCTAAAAATGTATATTTATTAACATCAATATTGTGAACTCTTGTCGCCCCCAACCACTGTATTTTAATATTAATATGGATCTATGTGGTCATGGAGGACATTATAGGAGTATCTCAAACAATAACTTGTTAATAACTAGCGTATATTCAAACTATTAAACAGAGAGGGGAGTTTCCCCGCAGCAAATACCGCTTGGGGTCAATATACTATTTGCCCAGTAGATGGATCTGCGCTGTGGCAGAAGACAACAGAAATTACAGAGGCATTAAAGCATTTACTTACAAATTCTTATTCATTATCAGTCACCCTCTGGGGCTACATCACAGCCTATTACTAGTCTCCAAACTTCAGGGGAGCTTTGCCCATGGACTTTGAGGCTGGAATCCTCCTGGCTTCAGGGGAAAGGAGAATCTTCTCGGCTTCATGGGAAAGGACAGTCTTTGACCTTGTTCTCCGGGTGAAGGATGCATTCTCTGCTCTTGCCTCCTGGCTTCTTCTGGACACTTTGTCTGGGGATTCATAGGCAGGACCTCAGGTGCAGAAAGAGTATGATGCTGTGCAGTCTGAACACGGTCTCACGCTGGCTACAGAGGCTGATTGTGTGCAGACAAGTGGAGTCTGCTTCCTGGTAACTCAGTGGCAGTGGCGCTTACCGACAATGATAAGGCAGCGGGAGTGCAGTAGGATGCATGGCTGCATGGGAGTCTGAGCTCCGTAGGTAAAGACAGGCAATAGAGGATCTGGTCCTGACAACTCACTGCAGTGGTGTGCAAGTGTGCACAGCTGGCTGGGAGTCTGAGCTCTGTATAGGCAGGTGCACTGCAGTGCGGGTGGGCACGCAGGCAGGCATAAGCAGTGCTGGTGAGTCTAAGCGAGTGAGCAAGAGAGCCTGAGCATGAGCACATTGTTTACCTGTTACCTCTATTAAATGTGGGCCGAGGTTAATGGCCCTTTGGACACTAGAATGACCAGTCAGCTAGGCAGTCAGCCAAACCTTACCATAATAGGCAAAAGCCACAGACCTGGACCTCCCAAATATGGGAATCACATGGGCCTTACACTAGGCAGGCACGAGCTGGGCGTGTTGGGGCTTACACAACCTAAAGCCTGGGCAGGCCAGACTTTAAGGCACCAGGACTGTTTTGCCCCTTTGTGCTCGTTGTATGTGTTTACCTCTGGTGCAGGCAGAAAAACATGTCCAGGTGGGACAAGACATGAATAAGCCTATTTCATAGAATCATAGAATGGTTTAGG
>WAAF01017360.1:5340-64992 GCA_013400475.1 Tricholaema leucomelas | reverse complement strand
ATAGACCTTAGTCTCTCAACTTCCTCCTTTATCATGGTTTAAGCAGATAATCAGATTTCATTGTCACGCTTAAAAAATTCTCTATCTAAAAATGCATTTGTCATGTTATGGCACCAAAAAAGTGGTTCTGCATTAGCCTCACACTTCTATACTGCTTAAAAGACTTACAGAAAGTGATGCTTAGATTAAAAAAAAAAACAACAGAAAAAAACCCAATGATGTTTGGATGTTTCATCCATAGTTGAACTTCATATAAAATGAGGGATATTTCTAGTGAATGTAGCTTCTCCCTAGTCAACCCTTTCTGTCAACAAATCAATGTCAAAATAAAGCATTTGTACTTCAACAGGACCAGGTCAGGTGCACATGAGGCTTTAGCACATGGAATTGTGAGCCTGGATGCCTGAAAAATGGAAAAGGAAATGGAAACTCTGAGCTGCAAGCTGCCATTTACTCCCCACATGTAAACATATCTGTTCTGGTGCAGCTGTCTGCTGGTAAACTCAGGAAAAGAAGAGTTCAAAGTCACAGAAGCACATGAATTGTGAAGCTGGAGGCATGCTAGCTGTAAAGTACTGATATGTTCTCATTTAAGTGACAAATATCAATGTGCACAGCTGCCAAGACAAACTAGAAGGATCAGTGATTTCTCCAACAGGATATCCTATCTTTGTTAGTGTTAGTATTGCTAGGGATGGATAAACCAGATGATTGTGTCCATTCTGACTATGGCAATCTATCTGATGTAAGCTTTCATTATTATGACTGATTTGGGAAGGTAACAGCTATTTTTTTTCGGGTACACGTTGCCCCCCCCCAGCAGAGGGCATTTTAATTCTGACACATCTCAGTCAGCATTCAACACAGGCTCTTGTTGCTGCCACAGCTGGACACAAAGTCCAGCAGAAAAGTACACATGTACATACACAGGCTGAACATTTCTGATATCACGAAGAAAAACAGTTTGTATCAGCTACTAAAGCTTTATGTTGTTGTTGTGAGATGTAGGAGAAAAAGTAATAGGAGAAGTATTTGCTACTCATTTCAGCAGAACATAAGCGTATTGGAAGTAAAAGTAATTTTCACCCTTTGCTACAGAAAGATGCTAGGGCAGTTAACTGCTCTGCAGAGGTACCAGAACTGGAGGTTCTGATAGCTGACCACCAATCTGCTGGTTTTGACTGAACCAGTGGCTGTCCTGGCTTCTTAAACCAAAACAATCACACTTTAAACAGCTCTTAAGGAGTTTTCTTCTGCAGGAAGTCCAGACCAAAATAGATTTTATTCTCAGAAAACAGACTACATGAAGTTATATTCCACAGTAGATTACTATTCATTTGAGACTCTTTGTGGAAGTCTCTCCAAACATAGACATGCAGCAGCTACTTGCAGGAGCATGCCCAGAGACACAATATACATTTCTTTGGAGGAAAAAACATCTTCTGAAAATTTTCAACTTCACACAACCAAAATCTGTCAGCTGAAAACAAAGATTCATATTCAAGGACCCTGCCATCATATGCCATGACAGAAGCAGTTCAATTAATGTTGCCTTTGTTCAAAGAACTGCCTTCAGTGGCCAGAAGTCTTGGGCCTCAGCTGACTGTCACTGCCTCCTGGGAGCCCCATAACAAGCTACTTCAACTGTTCTCTCAGAAACATTTCTTTTTTCATCAGAGATGAACTTTACTGTTGAAATGTAGAGCAGTTTTAAACGAGAAAGTGAAGTTCATAGCGTAACCTCTTACTGTTGACACTTTAAATACCAATTGCTGTTAACTTTCCAAGGGCATTCCATATATAAAACAAATGAATAGGCACAATGATTCACACAGACTACTCCCAGACACAAACCCAGCAGAAATTAGACTTTTTTCACTAAAATGCAGACAGCTGAAGATAGATCTCAAATCTCAGTTCTCTCACAATTAAAGATAAAATTCCTCTCTGAGTGTTTTACAAGGCTGCTTATATATGTATGCTGCACATGTTGGATTGGAAATTGATGAGAGAGGATCAAACCGAAAACTCCAGGAGCTGACAGAAGCAGCACTGTGTGACAGAAAGCATGCTCCCTACAGCTTTTCACAGCTCTGCTTGACTCCTCCTCTTGAAAATACACAGAAGCGTAACTGTAGTGATTCCTGCCTACAAAGCGCCTATTTAGGGCACAAATCTACGTCGTGGCTGAATCAAATAAGCATCCTGCCTTCTTGAAAAGGCAGTTTCTGTTTCCTCCTAAGTCTTCCACCTTTCTCCTTTCCTCTCTCCCTCTCTGCTTCCCAGACTTCCAGCAGGTTTTGGCACTCACCTAATCAGAAGCTAAACTATTGGAATTTGCAAACCAGAAAGCAGATAAACACAGAACAACAATAACAAAGATACATTTTGGTGTTGTTTTTTTTTTTTTTACCCCACTGGGTTAGATTTGAATCAGATGAAGTGAGACTGGACAAGGGTCTGAACATGTTCAAGCACCAAAAGCAGAGAAGCCAAAGCAGAGGAAGAAAGCATTTCAACAGTGGCAAATTGTTGATTTAGTCCTAGCTAGCTGGCCAAAGCACACCGCTACTTCAAACGTCAAATTCGAGATCTCACAGCTCACTAGCAACAAGCTCATTATTTACATTTACTACTGATACTAAAAGCCTGGAGATGTCTTGCAAACCACAAACTATTAATTTTAATAAAGACAGTAGGCTGTACAGGGCTTCATGGCTACATGTTTCTCTGAATCCTTCTGCTAAGCTTGCTGGGTTTTACAGTCACTTCACTCTTGTGCCCTATCCTCATGTAAAACCCATAACTCGTAGGCCACATTGGCCCCTGACATGAATTGTAATGTGTACCTGAATACACTAACCAAATGCACTCAATTGTCCCCTTTTTCTAACCTTTTTCTGTCACAATATTAACTAGAAACATCCAAACAAAAGAACTGAATTTTAGGCTGCATCCTTTCACTATTCACAGCACATTTCCTTCGAGGTAACAGAGTATCATTTGCTCATAAGACAGATGACCATATTTTTAAATGGAGCACAATTAATGGCACAGGAGTAAGGCAATTACCTCATTCCTAAGAGATCACCACGGCCTTTGGCAAAGAATTATTAGCCTTATGGTAATTACAAAATTTAAACCTCACCCTTTCATTTGAAAGAAATAATTTCCAGCAGCACTGATGGACCTTCTACATTTCCCCAACTGCAGAGAGTGTATCAAGATGTGGTACCCACAGCATCGCACTAGGTGCTTATAATAAATTCCATCACACCTAAACCCTGTTTTTGTCTGCACATCTCACTACCAGAGTTCATTTACTTCCACTTTTCACAGTGGCAGGATCTTCAGCCAACTGAATCAAACAGTTCTTCTATCAAAGGCATATTTGAAGCTGCTCTCTGCTAAGGTCTCAGGTTTTGGCTCCTCCTCCCCTTAGTAGAGCTATGGAAAATGGACTTTGAATTCATTTTGAGAAATCACACTTAAGCATCTGGAATACACTCACTAAAAGAGGCAGGCAGAGAGTCTAGAACTCTCTTCCCATTTCATCAAACAGCCACGAAGTAATACCTGCCTCAGCAACAATATTGTGCTTCTTCATTAAAAAAACCACAAAAGGTAAAAAGAGGATGCAAAGAAACTCATTTCTGGGACAGAAAGACTGAGCAGCACCTCAGAATACACCCTGGAAGATTACACACTTTCTGAAGAGCAGAAGCAATTAGGCAATGAATCATCACCGCCAGTGAGTGACAAATAGGTAAGTTTTTGCAGCTGCACAAGTTACCCTAAAAGCCTATCACAACTCAGACACAAAATTAATTTAACCACAGCTAGGCTGTGGCTGTTCACACACTCCCACAAGCCTTCAGATGGCACAGCTACGAGAGGCAGCAAAGCCAGGAAATCACCTTGCTGGCCACATGCTCCTTTGTGTTCTAAATCACATAGCAAGGATGGCTGGAGTGTGGTGTCAGCTGAGGTTGTGGCAGGTGCCACACAACAAAGAGCCACCACTGAATCAAAATGATCAATGCTCCTGTCACTTGGCACAATCACCCGAGGCCTGTCAGATACAGTCATCAATCACTGCAGCAGAAGCCTAGCCCATAATGCCTGCAAGCATTAACCTTGGACTGCTGCCTTGTTAAAACTCCCCCAGAGTCTTTACCCAGGCATTCCCAACTCTGCTCATCTAAAATCCTGGAGAGTGCTTGCCTCATGACTTAGTCACTGTATTTTCAATGCATGTATTAATGAATTCTCCTCTTAGGAGGAAGAACTGGTTCTAGTTTTATTTCATTCCACATAGTCTTTGCTTGGAGAAAGAAAGTCTGCTCTTTGTTATCGCCTAGGGAGGAGACATCAACACTCTTGACAGAACTACTGAACCATGTTTCAGAAAGTCAGGGGAAGGGGCATCTTCTGTCCTGTATCCTCAGGAAGAAGACTACTACCCTGCACTAGTAGTTCGTCTTGATGAAAACAACCCCCCAGTGAAACATCTGATACAAAAGCTTTAAAGCACTGTACAAGACCTGAGAAGGAGAGCTTGGTGCTCACGGAAATTCTACAGAGTGTAATACATGTAACACATACAGAACTTACAGCATTAGTACAAAGACTTTCCAAAGAGAAAGTGCCAGATACTGCTAATAGTATTTGAGGAGATGAGGAAAAAATGCCAACCAGTGAGAACATGCAGCATATGCCACAGAAGAGCAGATGAGGGTGATAGAAGCAGAAATGTAAAGCCCACTGTGCTGCACAACTTCTCTGAAATAGCCACACCAACGGAGAAATGCAGAAGAAGCAATTTTGGCAATCTCAGAAGCTTTCCAGGTATGCAAGCCCTCTAATACCTTTGGCAAGGAGGCATTAGCTTGGTTGTAATCACTGGTATTGTAAAAACAAGCTGTACAAACCCAGTATTTGAACCTCTAGACAGAGTGGATGATTGATGGCTTGTGTCTAACTTATTAATATGTATTTACTGTTTTCCCTATAGTTTTTTGGATGAGGAAAAAGGACTCAGTGGGTTAAAACTGCTGCAGAAAATAGGTGTGTCCGTTGAACTATATGTGTGTGCATGTGTAATTTGTCTTACAGAAATAATTACAAACTGAGGGGAGTGAAAGTACTAAGGTCACATACCAACAAATCGCACACAGAGAAGGATTTTCCTTTGTGGATTTCCCAATTAAGAACACAACCAAAACCAAGCCCAAGCCAAACCATAATTCTGATAGTTTACAATCCAAATCCTTTCAACTGCTTGTGTCTAAGCCAATTCCTTAACTCCTATGGTGAAATTCTCCATTTAACCACAATTCATGTAATCAGGGCAACAGAATTGCCACTGCATAGTAGCCATTACTGTTTCTGCAATATTGCAAGATTTTCAGTGGATCCTCCTTTACTACAGATTAAAAAGCACTGATTTTTATGTTCAGTTTCTCTTCATAATTGCCCACCATCTCGTCATCTCAGCTACTCTGTTGTCCTTTCACTTTCTCCACATTTTTCTGCTTTGTCACTCATGCAGTGAAGACTCCAAAACATACACTGACTTCTAATTGGCTGCAGGAAAAGCTGACCTTGCAGCTTTTGATTCATGAAGCTCTTAGCCTCTTGGGAGCTCTGTTTGAGATGCAATAGATGAAGGCAGCAAACAGATGCATCATGCATGTAAAGAACCTGCTCTGCCCCTGAAGCTTCATTCCTATTCACAGTCGGGGCTAAAACTGAAGATACATTACAAGCATGTGCCTTATTGCTGCATGAAGCAAAGTTGAAGAGTCCCAAGCTAGGTGCGTTCCCCTGAGTAAAAAATCAGGTAGACGTGCTAGGAGACCTGCAAGGTTGAACAAGGAGCTCCTGAAGGAAATCTCAGGGAAGAAAGAAACTCATGGTAGCTTATAATTCATGGCAGAAGGGATTGGTCACTTGGGAGAACTATAGAGAAGTAGTCAGGGGTTGTAGGAAGGCAACAAGGAAGGCCAAAGCCCTCTTGGAACTGAAGCTGGCAAAGGAAGTAAAACAGAAGAAGAAAAGCTTCTTCAAACCCATCAGTACAAAAAGAAAGAGCAAGGAAGGTGTGAGGGCACTGCTGAACGAGGATGCAGAGAAGGCAGAGCTGCTGAATGTCTTCTTTGCTTCAGTCTTTACACCTAAGGCTGAACTCTCCTATGTACTCCAGACCCTGGCTGAAGGAGAGGAAGCCTGGAGGAGGGAATGCTCCCCACTGGTCAGTGCAGACTGGGTTAAGGATCAGTTACACACATTGAACATTCACAAGTCCATAGGCCCTGATGAGATGCACCCAAGGGTGCTGANGCTGAGGCAGTGTGGGATGGAAGAGTGGAGAGTGAGGTGGGTTAGGAACTGGTTGCAAGATAGAGTTCAGAGGGTGGTGATCAATGGTGCCAAGTCCAGCAGGAGAGCTGTGACGAATGGTGTCCCCCAGGGATCAGTGCTGGGGCCAGTCCTGTTCAACATCTTCATCAGTGACATTGCTGAGGGCACAGACAGACAGAGTCTGCTCAGCAAGTTTGCTGCTGACACCAAGCTGGGAGGCTTGGCTGAGACAGCTGCAGGCTGTGCTGCCATCCAGAGAGCCCTGGGCAGACTGAGAGCTGGGCACAGAGGAACCAGATGAGGTTCAACAAGGCCAAGTGCAGAGTCCTGCACCTGGGGAGGAATAGCAAACTGCACCAGTACAGGCTGGGAGGTGACTGCTGGAGAGCAGTCCTGAGGAGAGGGACCTGGGGGTCCTGGTGGCTAACAAGTTAGCCATGGCACAGCAATGTGCCCTTGTGGCCAAGAATGCCAATGGGATCCTGGGCTGTATTAGGAGGAGTGTGTCCAGCAGATCAAGGGAGGTTCTCCTGCCCCTCTACTCTGCCTTGGTTAGACCTCATCTTGAATACTGTGTTCAGTTTTGGGCTCCCCAGTTTAAGAGGGACAGAGATCTGGTGGAAAGGGTCCAGTGGAGGGCTACAGGGATGATTAGGGGACAGGAGGGCTTATGAGGAGAGACTGAGGAACCTGGGACTTTTTAGTCTGGAGAAAAGAAGACTGAGAGGGTATTTAATAAATGCTTGTAAGTATCTGAGAGCTGGCCAGGAGGGGCAGGACAGGCTCTGCTCACTGCTCCCTGGGATAGGACAAGGAGCAATAGACATAAGTTGCGGCAAAAGAGGTTCTGCCTCAACATAAGGAGGAACTTCTTTACTGTAAGGGTCACAGAGCACTGGCACAGGCTCCCCAGAGAGGTTGTGGAGTCTCCTTCTCTGGAGCCTTTCAAGGCCTGACTCGATGTGTTGCTCTGTGATCTGTGTTAGATAGGATTGTCCTGCTCTGGCAGGGGGCTTGGACTCGATCTCCTTGGGTCCCTTCCAACCCTTGACATCCTGTGATCTTGTGTGATCCCGTGAGATTGTCATCTTCAATAAAGGTATCAGCACAGCAAATCAAAGGAGGGAGCAATAAAAAGACCCATTCAAAATTCAGATTTTTTGTAATTCACTTCCTTTTTCCTACGTCAGAATCTGATCTGCTCTCTCAAATTACACTGCAGTTACATAAAACTGCAAAATCAAAACTGCAAGTGGCAAACCTACCCTGCTAACACCATTTAGGATAATCAATCTTTTCTGTTAATGTATTATTTTCTAGAATCAGAGAACAGCTTCTGAACACTTTCAAATATTGGCAACATCTGATCTTCAAAAGCACTTTGGCTATCTGCCCAAGCAGCACTCTTCCCATTAGCAAATCACACTGGCCATACATAACCTAGCACTTGAAATCTAATTAAGATGTCTAGAAACAAATTTATAGGCCTAGTCATTTTGTATTCTTCATCCTTTTCTTTCAAGGTAATCCAACCATGTCAAAAGATCAGATGTGTAAGCAAACTTCATTTCTGTTTTCAAAGAGAAGGAACTATGTCCTGTTAAGATACTGGGGAACTCCCAGTATGGTTTGTTGTTTGAAAAATTGGAAACTCCAACAATCTGAAGTCAGCACATCTCTGGAGAAATCACTGTATTTTACTTTTATAGTGGCTTATAGTAGCATACTTCATAATGTATGAGCAAAAGAGACCACCAGGAAATAAAAACCTTAGGTGCTCTCCGCATGTGCCTTTTTGACACGTGCACCATGACATTACTTCACTTGGGCTGGCAGAGAGGGTAGTACAGGATGAGAAAATATTTTTGAGTTTAGACCCCAAAGAAGACAATGTACCTTTGACTAATGTTCCCCAAAATGCCTATGAACTGAGCTCTAAGTGTGCATGTATTTACAGAGTACCAGTGGAAAACAGAAAATGCTGCTAAATGTAAACTTGTACCAGATTATATTAAAACTCTGCCAACTATAATTAGCTATAATAAAAAATGGAAATCCGTGTCTGTATCTCCTTACCATGTTTCACATTTGTGTTGACTTCTCTGGAGCTCTGAAGATTTAAGTCAACAGTTTGCAGAGGAAATGCACGTATAAACAAAAATTGTTCCTTCCATGTTTGTACACTATTTTAAATCGTTTTAATTATAAAAGGTTTCAGAAAACAAAGCACTTCAGGCTGTATTCAAAACAATGATTCAGAAAATAGAAAGGAAAAAACCCTGTTTCTCCAGCATGATGTAAACATCTGAACAAAAGTAATTCTTGTGCAAGTAGTCTATAAAAAGAACATTAGATTTCAGCATCAAAAAGGTCAGTAAAGCCACAAACAAATCTAAGAAAGAGGTTTTGCATTCAACAAAACAAACCACCCGCTAAAATTAAATTTCAGCCTTTGAAATGGGATTTGAATTCTTTATGCATACTCTGCCCTGCTGACCCTTGCTAAAGGGTCTAAGTCAATATAAACCACTCACAAATGAAGAGAAGATGATGGATTTTCTGCCAAATAACCCTAAGCAAAAGTAATACTGTTATCTAGGGAGTCTGCTTTTATTTTCTTCGCCAAGGGATGAATTAAGAGAACTTCCTGGAATGTATGATGTCTTACTGCTTGCATTTTCTAAACCTCTGGTTCTTTCCTCAACCAATACAACCAGTAGGTAACAAAAAACCAAAAGGAACTGTTTGTTTGCTCCTTATGATTTGGGAGTTCTACACCTGGGTAAGACTGCTATCTTATATAGAAGGGAAAACAAATAGGACAGAAGTTACAATGTCATCAGTTTCTCTTCTGTAGAATGGTACTTTATTTATCAGAAACTGGCCAGTGCCTTTATTTGATGAATAAATGACAGGTCCTTCCCACCTATTTTTACTTCTGGATAATCGTCCTGAGACTGAGAATAGCTGATAGCTCTCATACATTCCATACTTTTAATTTATGTATGTCATTGACAGAGGATAGAGTTGTGTTAAGCTCTAGCATCTTGCAGAAGAGGTCAGTGTCCAGGGCATTAAAATACCATGTCAGCTTGTCAGTGAATTCCTGAGACACACTTAAGTTCTGGAAGCTGCCATGACTCTACAAAAGCCCTGTTATCTAAAAGTTCCTATTACTGCAGTGTTTGGCATCTCCCCATTTGCTATGACGAGACAGTTTTTGCCTCCAAGAAAGTTTGTAAACAGAATAAACAGAACAAGAAGAATGAGATTACATACACAGGCACAGAGCCTGAAATTACTTGCTTAGGTCATGAAGTTAGTCAAGGACAGAGGTGGTAACAAGCTGTATGCCTCCTGACAGGCACTACAGTGCCTCAGCCATGAGACAGATCAGGAGTTAGCAAACACATGCTGTTGGAGACAAGAAGTGGACTCAGCAGCTCTGTCTCCTTGAGGATCTTTTACTGGGCAAGAAAGTGTAGACAAGGCAGGTCTCCTCAAGACACCTGCTGTTCTGGAGCCAGCCAGCTCTAGTTATCATCCAGTCAGCAGGAGCACTCATGCCATCCTTCCTGCCTCCTCACTGGCAAATTCCTCAGGCACACAATCCCAAACTAAACTCCATCTCACTGTGTCTTTTCTCTACTCTGAAAACCCATATGAAGAGAAGCATGGCTTTCTCGAAGAAGCTATGTGCAGTTTCTTGCTTGCTTCTGACCCAGCCAGCTCAGCTGCAGTGTGAACACCTCATTCACATGTGTGTCACTTCAGAGCTCTTAGTCTGTGAGAAAACCATGGAATTCTTTTGACAGTGCAAAATCCTGAGAACCATGCAAAGCCACACCACCCCACTATTATTTTCCATCATGTCATTCCTAGGATTTAAATTGCTTTCCTCACACCAAGATCACTTCACTCACAAATTCAAATTCCTTGAATATACTACGTAAAATGTCTGGTCTCTTACAAGACATCTGACCTGAGAAGAGTGGTAACTCCATGTCACTAGGAGGAATGGCAGTCAAATACATAGTCTTGTTACCTGCAGGATGCCCTTCTTGAGCAGAAAATACACAACTATTAATTACAGAAGGTTGAAAAGACAGATAGAATTGTTATAATGGAGAATGAGTGCCAGACCCTGCAAAGGAAATGAAGGCATATCACAAGGGTCTTAAGCCACACAAATTAAAAAGTAGAAGCTAATGAAGTGAGGTCACCATAATATAATGAAGATGGAATTAAAACAAAAAAAGAGAAATAAAAAAAAACCCAAAATACCCAAATACACAAGAGCTGAATGCATTACTCTCAATGAAGAATGAATCAGGAATTTGGAAATCCTGGAAGAGAAAAAAACCCAACAACATAAAGCTTGTATCAGTATAATAATCAGTATAACGAGTTTCTTCTGTCTTGGTGCCTTGTACCTGAAAAGTATCAAACCCTGTATTTAAGTACTGTAAAAGGAGCAGAGAGAAATCTGAGTGGCTACAGGCTTAATGGTTTTCAAGCACATTTATAGGAAAAGAGTAACATTTAAAAAATGTGAGATAAGTAAAAAATAAGCTTTATCAGAAGCAAGCCAGCTAGAAACCTTCCCCCAGTAATGAAAATGAGTTATCAAGGCAAGAAGAAAATCATGATCACATAACTGAGAGAAAAACTACGGGACAGGAGAGAGGGCCAGCCTGAGGCTTCTTGTCCACTATATGCTAAACCACCTCAGCAGAAAGACTGAGAATCATAGAATCATAGAATGGTTTAGGTTGGAAGGGACCTCAAGGATCATCCAGCTCCAACCCACTGCCATAGGCAGGGACACCTCCCACTAGAGCAGGTTGCTCAAGGCCTCATCCAGCCTGGCCTTAAACGCCTCCAGGGAGGAAGCATCCACAACCTCCCTGGGCAACCTGTGCCAGTGTCTCACCACCCTCACTGTAAAGAACTTCCTCCTAACATCCAGTCTAAATCTCCCCTCTTCCAGCTTAAACCCATTCCCCCTCGTCCTGACATTACCAGACCTTGTCAATAGTCCCTCCCCAGCTTTCCTGTAGGCTCCCTTCAGATACTGGAAAGCCACTCTAAGGTCTCCTCGAAGCCTTCTCTTCTCCAGGCTGCAGAGCCCCAACTCTCTCAGCCTGTCCTCATAGCAGAGCTGCTGCAGCCCTCTGAGCATCTTCGTGGCTCTCCTCTGGACTCGCTCCAGCAGTTCCATGTCCTTCTTGTGTTGGGGGCTCCAGAACTGCACACAGTACTCCAGGTGGGGTCTGAGGAGAGCAGAGTAAAGGGGGAGAATCCCCTCCCTTGCCCTGCTGGCCACACTGCTCTTGATGCAGCCCAGCACAGGGTTGCTGTCTGGGCTGCATGTGCACACTGCAGGCTCATGTTGAGCTTTTCGTCAACCCAGACCCCCAGGTCCTTCTCCTCAGGGCTGCTCTCAGCCATTCACCACCCAGCCTGTATCTGTGCCTGGGATTGCACCGACCCAGGTGCAGGACCTTACACTTGGCCTTGTTAAACGTCATGAGGTTGGCCTGGGCCCACCTCTCCAGCCTGTCCAGGTCCCTCTGGATGGCATCCCTGCCCTCCAGCAAGTCAGCTGTGCCACACAGCTTGGTGTCATCTGCAAACTTGCTGAGGGTGCACTCAATTCCTCTGTCCATATCACTGACAAAGACGTTACAGAGCACTGGTCCCAGCACTGATCCCTGAGGAACACCACTTGGCACCGGTCGCCAGGTGGACATTGTGCCATTGATCACCACTCTGTGCATGCGACCATCCAGCCAATTCCTTATCCAGTGAGTGCTCCACCCATCCAGTTTGTGCTGAGGAACACTGATGAAGTTTATTGGCAATGTCAAAGTTTGAAAGGAATGCCACCATGAAGCAGAACTACAATAACACACAGGAAAACACTTCTGTGATGTCTCGGCAGAAATTTGAAGAAACAGAAGGTTATTAGTAAATGGCCACTGCCATTGGCAATTAATGATGAAATATGATGTATGATTTGAGAACTTCATATTTGCAAATGTCAGAGTCTGGGAATCAGTATTAAGTCAATAATAGAATGAATGATGCATGGAAAATGAGGGAAGAACAAAGGTGGCTGATCTGAGGATAAAGCTATGCAGAGGCCCATGCATGCACCTATTTCGAAGCAAGTGAATAGTGTAAGAGATGAAGAACCTGAAAAAGCAGATAGGCTGTGTCATAGGACTAAGAAGCCGAGTACTACTTAAAAAAGATTAGACAAGTGGTGCTTGTTGTGCTAGTCTGAAGCTAGCTAGAATGTTTTGGTGAGAAGAATTAGATCACAGGCTGTGAAAAGGAAATCAATGGTGATGTCTACTTCGCTCATAGGCTTGCTGAGAGGTATAAGAACAAGAACACAAACATAGATAACACAGTCACTGCCTGGGCTTTGGGCTGCATCTCTCTCTCTCTAACCTAACCTGTTGTCTGCGCGACTAATCCACCTGCTTCCTAACCCACCTGGACGACCCTCAAAACTACCTTAGACATAGGCAAGATCTGGGGTAAGGTAGAGGAGTGGGACGAATGTGGAAGGGTGGTTGATAGCCCCTCCTGGGGACTCAGGTTTCTGGGAGGGCTGCTGTGTTTCTGTATTGCCTTTTAACTTGTATATTTCCGTATATACTGTAAATATCTGCTTGTCTACCATGCTAAGCTGTGAATATAAGCTTCATTCAATTTCCAGAGCGACTGAGTCTAGTCTGGGTGATTTTCCAAAGTGTGTGGGGGGGCGGGGAACACCCAAACCATCACACTTGTTTAGCTAGACAGTACAAAAATTATCACTTGAGAAAGGGAATACTAGGCTGGGACACAGCATCACTGAATGAGAGCAAACGCGCTCAAGATTTGCCATAGAAACCCTGCTATCTTTCCAGCACTAGTAGCAAGAGTTAAAAATCCAAGCTAGTTTCAAGCTGGAACTCGGCCAGTTTTATGAAGGGGGATCATATGATATGTTTGTCAGATAAAGTAGAGAACTCATACAAATGACTGACGATTTACAGCCATGTTCTTGTATTCCTGTAAACTGCCCTCATAATTCTGGATATCAACAACAGATTAAGAAACATAATAAATTATTTACAAATATGCTTTGTAGTGAGGGAACGCCAAGTGAACTTCGTAGGTTTGTTTTTCCACTACAGGAAAGAAAGTAAAACCTCACTACAAGACAATTCTTCAAAATAGCCTTTCTTTATGACCTCTCTTTATGGATCAAACCACCATTTTTTAATGACAAGTGTAATATTAGTTAGACATAATCCAACAGGTCACAATTAATGCCAACTTTCAGTTTTGAGTTTAACTTTGCATAATTTACAAGCTCTCAAATTAATTCAGCTCTGAAATGCAAGTGATGTATAACAAAGTCAATGCTTGAATGCTTCCCAACACACAAAAGCATTCAGGACTCTTTTCTGCCCAATTCTCTTTCTAAAAAGCTTTATTTTGCAATGTATCTTAAACATGAGAAGCGTCAGAAGAAAAGTTTTCAAGAGAACTCCAGTGAAAATCTGGAGACACTCTGAACTTTCTGAAGAACTCTGGACACATACACACACAAAGTTACATGAGAAGTTTCGACTCTTACTTGACATAGTAATTCATAAATTATTTTAAGACTGTTTTAATAATTTTCTGCAATAGAAAGTAATTGAAATCACTGCCACCTGACTTTCAGTGGCAGCAGTCCGTAAGAAAAAGATGAACGATGTACACCCAAATTATTTGTGACAAGACAGTAAGTAATCTCAGCTTCCAGGAACTTTGACTTCCTATCAGTGAGGGAAAATGTGCTGCATGACATCTTGTCTCTGAAGACTCTCCAGCTTACTTGTAAGAAAATTTGCTAAGATTTTAAAAGCAAAGATTTCCTTTTTTTTTTTGTTGCCACAACGGGTGAAATAAATTAGATTTACTCTTACCTCAGCATTCAATAAGTAAACAGCAAGAATTCAGTGTGCACATGCAGCCCAGACGGCAACCCAGTGCTGGGCTGCAGCAAGAGCAGTGTGGCCAGCAGGGCAAGGGAGGGGATTCTCCCCCTTTACTCTGCTCTCCTCAGACCCCACCTGGAGTCCTGTGTGCAGTTCTGGAGCCCTCAGCACAAGAAGGACATGGAACTGCTGGAGCCAGTCCAGAGGAGAGACACGAAGATGATCAGAGGGCTGCAGCAGCTCTGCTATGAGGACAGGCTGAGAGAGTTGGGGCTCTGCAGCCTGGAGAAGAGAAGGCTTTGAGGAGGCCTTATAGTGGCTTTCCAGTATCTGAAGGGAGCCTACAGGAAGGCTGGGGAGGGACTGTTGACAAGGTCTGGTAATGTCAGGACAAGGGGGAATGGGTTTGAACTGGAAGAGGGGAGATTTAGACTGGATGTTAGGAGGAAGTTCTTTACAGTGAGGGTGGTGAGACACTGGCACAGGTTGCCCAGGGAGGTTGTGGATGCTTCCTCCCTGGAGGCGTTTAAGGCCAGGCTGGATGAGGCCTTGAGCAACCTGCTCTAGTGGGAGGTGTCCCTGCCTATGGCAGTGGGTTGGAGCTGGATGATCCTTGAGGTCTCTTCCAACCTAAACCATTCTATGATTCTAGGGGTAACTATACCTTTTCTACAGTTTGGGATACCAGAGCCTTCTACTATGAGACCACGACTTTAAAAGCCTTGCGGCAATAACACAGTAATAACTGACTACAGTATCATCTTCCTCTTCAACACCCCACTGCCACAGCTGTGATATTAATGGGATCAGAAAAAACACTGTAAAATCTTGAATATTTCTTATCTAGTTTGTAGCAAACATAGAATCACAGAATCATTAAGGACAGAAAAGATGTTCAAGATCACCCAACCATCAACTCAAAACCACCACATCACCATTTCCACTAAATCATGTCTTGAAGTGCTGTGTCTACACATTTTTTGAACACCCAGGGTTGGTGACTCCACCACTGCCCTAGGCAGCCCTTTCCAATGCATGACCACTCTACCAGTAAATAAATTCATCCTCATATCTATTCTAAACCTCCCCTGGTGAAACCTCATCCTTTCACTGGTTACCTGGGAGAAGAGACCAACACCCACCTCATTACAATCTCCTTTCAGGTAGCTGTAGAGAGTAATGATGTCTCCCCGCAGTCTCCTCTTCTCCAGACTAAATAATCCCAGTTCTTTCAGCCACTTCTCATAAGATTTGTTCCCCAGACCCTTCACGTGTTTCAGAGTAAGTCAGTAACGCTAATGCCAATACTGCTGCCAACCACCATGTAGCCTTGCGTTAACACTTAAAAAGCAAGAGAAAAATACACTGCTTCAAAGGACAAAATATTGGAATACAATCCCATTACATTTTGTTTATCACAAAAATAAGGTGTGAAGAAGTGTGCTAGTTTGAAGCTAGCTGGGATGTTTTGGTGAGAAGAACTAGATAATAGGCTGGAAAATGAAAACAATGGTGTTGTCTACTTCCCTCACAGCCTTGCTGAGATGTGTAAAGAAGAAAGGCAAAACATTAGATAAAGTCACTTTGCTCTGCACTTCGTGCTGGGCTGTTCTCTTCTGCTTTGCCTGCTGGGGAGAGCTGAGGCTGCTGGCTGAACTCCATCTTGCTTTCTAACCTCACCCTCCATTTGCTTTGGCTGATTTCATCTTTGCTTCTTAATCCTCTTGGCCGAACCTCCATTCTTCCTTAGGACTGGGGTAAAGTTGACAGGGGTAGGGGGAAGGTGAGGGGGTGGTTGAGAGCCCCTCCTGAGGACTCAGGTTTCTGGAAGGGGAGTTGTGTCTGTATTACCTTTTTACCTTGTATATTTCTGTCTATAACTGTACATACTGTAAATATCTGCTTGTAAATTGTGCCAGCTGTAAATATAAGCTTCATTCAAATTTCCAGAGCTGGCTGAGTCTAGTCTGGGTGATTTCTAAAGTGTGGGGCGGCAGGGAACACCCAAACCATCACATCTTTTATTTTGGTGCCTAACGTGGGCCAAATTCATTTTAAGGATTGTTAATTAGCTCTGGGAATCAGAATGAAGCTGATGAGGAAGTTACTTTACTTAGTGGGGGCTCTTGTGTGGCCTGTGTTCTGTTTTCTTGTTTTCAGTTGGGTCAAAGCCCAGATTGGTTATTTTCTGCTTAGTATCATTTTGAAAAAGGTCAAAGCTAGGCTTACATCCATTTTTTGGAACTGGGGGAATTTGATTCTTGGCTACATTGGTTTCAATATCACTGAGTCTGTCACTAGTAACATTACAGTTACTAGTTACACCAATAACTTTTCAGGAAATGGAAGGGAGACTTCTACTGCTTTATCTACAGCCCTCATGAGAGTTATCTTACCTAAAACTCAGGTGGTTTACTCTTGTTCTGAATGTTATTCATGTCAGACTGTGTTATTTCTGTCCTGCGTGATTTTATGTCTAATAATTTTTGATTTTATAATAATTTTAACAGTCTGTGTGAAAAACTCAAATGTGATGCCTGTAAGAAATAGGAGAGCTTCTGTGTCCAAAAGAAAAGATAAACAATCCAGCGGTCCAAACCAAAACTCAGATCAACAAAGTACCAGTCTAACCCAAAACAATGGTAACTCAGGGGCACAGCAAGGGGCTCAGTCAGGGACGCCATCTTCCCAAGATTCTGGGAATGCTGCCAATGTTCCAATCCAGAATGTAAACATGGCAGGATTCCCAGGAACACAGGTGACCACTAACTGAGCCAGTTCGAATCCCCAGGCAGCAGGCAAAGACCCTAGCACTAAGGCAGGTCTGAACTCACAGTCCTCAGGTCAGACCCCCAATAATTCAAACCCCCCAGCAGACTCAAAGTCTGTTGCTGTGCAGGCACTTTTGGCTCCTGCAATGGCCTTTTTAGCACCTGCTAAGGCGAAATCTAAGACACATCATTTGACAAAGAGTGGCTCAAAAGAGGACGTAGGACAAGGGACCTCTGGTGAGCAAGAGGAGGAAGAGGTGGCCTATAGTCTTCGAGACTTGGCGAACTTGCTTAGATCCCAGTACTCTGATGAGAAGAGCGCTGTGAGGTTGGCTGCCAAGAAAGAGGATGGTTCCAATGAGTTTAAGAGTGCTCTTAGGAAAGTTCTGTTTCTAGGTCAGGGACAACCAGAACAAGAGGAAGAGGAGAAGGATGACATCCAGGATTCCAGTGATCCTCTCAGAGAGGTCAGGGAAGTTAGAAAGGAGTACTCAAGGGAATCGGGAGAGACAATCCTAAGCTGGCTGGTAAGATGTCGTTCCATTGGTGCCAATGCTCTGCAGGTAGGAGACAAGTCTGCCAAGCAGCTAGGACCACTCACCAAGGAGAGTGGAGTGGACAACTACCTAGCAAGCCCTCTTGGTAAGGTTAGCTTGTGGACACGGCTTCTGTTGGCTGTGGCTATGAGATGGGCAAATCTACTGAATTGTTTATTGCAGTAATTTGACACACTGACAAATATGACTCAGAGAAAGCTCATTCGTCTTCCTCTCTCCCCCTTTAATCCTTCAAAACTCCTCCTGGGCAGCCTTCATTCACTGACTACAAAAACCTAATTGTTCATCCTTAACAAAGTATCAAGAAAACAATATGAGTGAAACAGAAATTATTTTGTTGCCTTAAGCCAACACAAGGAGAGGAATAAGTGGCAGAGAGATATGATGCAAGTAGCCCTTTACAATGTTAAGTGTATTAAGCACCAGAAAGGATCTCTTTCTGTGCCAATCATGAGACTCATGACAAAAAGCAACTAACTGCATTCTATGTTGGTAAAATTACCAAAATTCCCCTGTTTTTTGCTGCATTGGTATCTCTCCTTTCCTAACAAGGCTGCTTGCATACATGCCCATGGGAGTAAACAAGGATTGCAAAACACTCTGTCCTGCTGGTATGCCTGAACTCTGACAAGTTAGCACTGATGCTGTACTCTAGTAGTCCACTCCATTTTTGGGTGCAATTCAAGGCATTTCTCTCTAAATAAATCTTTGTCTCTAGCAAGACATCCGAGACATCAGCAACCAGAATAAATTTTACCTCATCGATGTTTCTTTGCGCACTTCCCTCTGCTCTCCCTGAGATGTGCATCCTGAAAACTGCAGAGAGCCTCTCACCATTTGTCTGCTTTCAAATTACATGAAGAATTCCCTGCCTTCTTGGAAACTACCAAAAACCCAACCAATCAAACACAAAAAATCCCACCCTGCCCCCCCCGCCCCAAAAAAACCCCACAAACCAAACCCAAAAGCAAATACCAAACGAAAAATCTGCTGAGTAAGCAAAATGGCAATATTACTGTGGTGAAGACACATTTTGCTGTGTTGCCTGTCAGCAGGCACTTGTTACCTATTGCCCTTTGAGTAACTAGCAAGCCTTTCCAAGACAAAGACTTACTTTTTTCAGTCAGCATGCCTTTGACTGGGACTTTAAAGTGGCAGCAGTTACAGTGTGGTTAAACCCATACATTACTTCCCAAACCCTTTAGAACTGTGTATATTTATGAACACCCACACCTGTTTTTGGAAAGATTTCTTTCCTACACTGCAGCATCTTATGTAGCAAAATACTATCAAGAACACTTGCCTACTTAGTTCAATCCTTGGAGTTAAAATGGGGCAGTTTACATATACATCATACACCGTGTGCTGGTCCAGACATAGAGTTTTTGCTATTGAAGAAAAAAATACAATTATTTGTCCACTTTAATTTATGTATCCAGACGCTTGATTAGCTTTCTTGTTTGCAAAAACTGCCATGATGCTTCTGAAACAATTAAAATCTTCCTCAAGGTAAAGGTGGAAGACTACAGAAGAAAAGAAAGATGAAGCACAGAGGTAATTTCAGAAGAGGACTTCCAGGAAATCAAAATACATTCTCCCAAACAATGAAATAAACACAAAAAGAAAACTGAGCAAAATGAAGGCTTTAAAGAAGTGGCAAATTTATACTCAAGGCTGCCAGTAAAAATTTCAGGTGCAGTGTACCTTAGGTGTAACCTTCAGTATTAACCAGCTATTCAAATCAGATAGTTTAGCATTCCTGCATCAGAAGACATCAACAAAGAACAAAAAGGGAATTAAAGAGGTCAACATCTCAAACCAAAACAACCCAACAGAAGTAATTGCCTAAATACAGATAGAGATACATTACCCCACTCAGTCATAGTATAGGGCTCAGCCTAAACCTCAGGCTCCTTTTCTTGCCACTGCTGAGACATCAGCTGTTCCTGCTAACAATTAACTTGAATGAAATGCAAGTGATGAAAAAGTGTTTAAACAGGCTGGTTTAGGCAATCTTTCTGACAAAAGTAAAATGAAATGTCAGAAACAGATTTCAGGCTGCTGTCAGTGGGCTAAAGAGGTGCATGAGGGACCACAATGCTTTGCAGGTCATTGGCACAGCTGCCCAGTACAGCACATGAGCTGCCTGATGCAGGTGCTGCCTGCACTGCTCAGCCATCCTCAACAGACCATGCTTGTTCACAGCAGGGATGGGGGAATTTGCAGACAAGCTGGCCCAAATCAGAAGCTGGTCTGAGAAGACAAACAAGTGCAAGCTGTCCAGCCCTAACTGAGACATGATGCTAAAAATTCAGTAGTAAAACTCATACTAAGACAACTTGAAATTAGAGCAAAACGACTGAGTTGTCAGAACTTAGCAGCAACATTCAGGGAAAAGGGAATGGCCAAAGTGAGCTTAGACTCTCTTGAACTTAATGAAGCCCTGTGATGCACTTGGATACCCAGAAAGTGAAGCAGGGAATGCCTTCAACTAGTGACAGTTCATGATAGGACTCAAAGTTAAACTTTATTTAGATTTCTTTTTAAAGCAGGCTGTCTACATTGTTGTTAACTGACACTACTAAAAAGGCACAGCACATTGCATTGCAATTACAGCTGCAAAACAAGCAGAGGAACAAGAAATGCAGGATAAAGAGAGAAAGTAAAGTTTAAAAATAATTTAAAAGAAAATTATAGGAGATATATATATATTTTGCCTTGGCCATGGCACACAGTCACAGAAACAGTGGGATCTACACAACCTACAGCCTCTTCTAATTTATCAACTGCCTTTTGCCATAAGCAGAAAGGAGCTTCCTATGTCCTCTAGTGGATAAGTGGTATAATTAATTGCAAGACTCTTCTTGTCCAGCATAATGTTTGTGTTTTCTGCTTTAAGAAATAAGTGATCTAGTTTTGTCTGTTCCCTGCATGTATAAATTTCCAACCTGTGCATTTTGTAACCTTGTAAAAAAGTTTTCTGGTGAGTTTTAATGTAAATTGTGGTGGTTTGGGTGTTCCCCCCCCGCCCCAACTTTAGAAATCACCCAAACTAGACTCAGCCAGCTCTGGAAATATGAATGAAGCTTATATTTAGAGCTAGCACAATGTACAAGCAGATATTTAAAGTATATACAGTTATAGACAGAAATATACAAAGTAAAAGGTAATACAGAACCACAACAGCCCTCCCAGAAACCTGAGTCCCCAGGAGGGGCTCTCAACTGCCCCTTCACCTTCCCCCTACCCCTCTCAACCTTACCCCAGTCCCAAGGAAGCATGGGGGTTCAGCCAGGGGGGTTAAGAAGCAAGGTGGATCAGCCAAAGAAAATGGAGGGTGAGGTTAGAGAGTAAGATGGAGTTCAGCCAGCAGCCCTGATCTCCCCAGCAGGGGAAGCAAAGTGACCAAGTGACTTTATCTATGTTTTGCTTTCCTTTTTTACACATTTCAGCAAGACTACGAGCGAAGCAGACATCAGCATTGTTCTCATTTCACAGCCTATGATCTAGTCCTTCTCACCAAAACATTCTAGCTAGGCTCAAACTAGCACATTAATAAACAGTTTTCATAGTTATTAACAATCATCATCTGGGTATCAAAATTAATACAGATTATTAATTTTGCATAATCTGTCACAGTTCCACAGGATGAGAAACAAGCAGCTGGAGGACAGAGGCTGCTTAAGCTAGGGCACAAAATAAAGAATAGCTGCATTTGTTGAACTCGTGCAAGATCAGGCCATGATATTCACCTTAGTACTGTCTAGATATCCAGCAGGAGGTTCTGCTCTAAAATAACTCTAACTGAAGTACAAATTAAAATAATAAATAACAAATGCATAAAATAAATACATAATTGTTTAAAAATATCTTTATTCCATTTCACACTGAGTGAGCTAACATACAAAGATCAAGACATTTATTCCACCATACAGGAAATTAATTGCAGATCCAGTCACAGATTTCTTATGTTTCTGCTTTGGATTCAAGTTGCGTAAGGCTAAGAGCAAATCTCATAGCTCAGTTCCTAAAATGCATCTTCCAGCCATGTAGTTCTGCCACTTACAGCATTTTCAGCACCTCTTGAACTCTTTCACAAATTTATGTAACTAACCTACATGGCAGAACATGAACCCAAATGCTCATATAAGAATCTAAAGACTGCCAGGTTCTATGTGAGGAAACAAAGAATTGCATGAGAAGAGCGGCAAAGGGAAAACACAGAGCAGTGAAAATTTTAGCAAGAGAGGGTAATTTAAGCTTGTTCAGCTACTTACAGAAATGCAGCATAGCTGCCCTACACTTACTGTCAGAATTACCTACAGAATGAGCTTTTCCCAGCCAAGTCTCAACAGCTGTATGAGGTGCAGATGCACACTACACTAAGAAGAATGCAACAGAGCTTTGCAAGGCACTGGAGTCTCTGCCTGCATGGAGATGACCCCAGTGTGGACCACTGCACATTTCATAGTTGCCATTTTAGACTTCATTTGTGTAGATTAGGATAGGACAGTATTTATTAACTTAGCAAGTGCCACATCTAGTCTCTGCCCACGCATTCTGACTTGTTACTAGAAACAATGGCTTTATTAAACCATAATGCTTGTGGTAATTGCAACCATCAGAAAGACCATTTACACTTGTGACTTCTTGCAAAGTTTATCTAAGTATGCTACTCTAGAAACTAGTGCTTTTAATACTCCAACAAGAATCTGCTGAAATTCTTTGCTCAGCAGAGCAAAGGCAGTGCCACTTTGAGGCCAGTTTCACAGAAATTTATGTTGTGTAGAGTGAAATATGAACAAGAGCTTTTAGCTGGCAAGACACAAAGGTTTTTCTCTTCACCATTTTGTGTCCCAGCAGAGAAACTGGGGCCAGAGATGAAGAAAGGAAAAAAAAGAGTCTTAAAGGCCAACAGGTGGGTAAGACACAAAAAACAAAGATAGGAAATTTAAAAAGATATGCTCTCAGTGCCTGAGGGAAGCAGTGAATGCAGGAGAATCCAAATCCAAGATGTTGCTTTTTGGGCTCTAAAACCTGGATCAAGACTCCAGACTGCCTCCAACATTCATTCAGATGATACAAAACAGAGCTCCACCTGAAAAGATTCCTAGCTGTAGAAACAAAGTATGAAACGAAAGCCTATGAAAAATGTTACCTACTTCAAATACTTTTGCTCTTCATTTCACAAAGCCATGTAACCATAAACATGGCTTAGTGAAATACCAATTGTACTATCATTAAATAGATGTATTCAGATTGTAAAATGTTGTTACTGTGAATGGATGTTTGATTATCAGAGGGAAATGAACAGACCATTTAGCTGCACAGCAGTAACACTGGAGGAAACAAGCCTTTCCCTTGACATGATCATACATTTTAAAAGGAAACAAACACAGAACATATGCCCATTCTACCTCGAAAACCTCATGCTTCAACAACTTAACTGCAATGTTTAACTTTTTTACACAGGTCAGCATTTCTCCAGCTATTCAAACCTAAGAAGTGATACTGAAGAATACTGAATCAAACTTTTCCCAAGAATGTTGTAACAACATGTTGTGTGCAAATATCCAACAATCTTAGCCAATTATACTGATTCACAAGAGCAAAGATTAGCAAAACTGGCTCTAGGAACTAACGTTGTTTAAAACCACAATGGTTGTTTAGGCAAGTCAGAAACTTACTTCTACAACAATGAACAAGTAAGAATGAGAAAACAGAAATCAATAAACCTTGCTTTAAAAAAAAAAGCCCTCGAGATAATGAAATAAACATAAACAGAATTTCTACCTGTTCGACGTTGTTGTTGATATTCAGAGAACACCAAAATGACACATCTCTTTAGAGTAATTTTTCAAAGCCCATGTGATATACAACCATTTCTTTGTTACATTTTTGATTACTTTTAAAGATTTCTGCAAGATATCCCTATATTTTCTTGTCCATTAATCAACAACTTTGTACAGGAAACCGTTATGTTGTCTGGCAGTAACTACACAGGTTGATTCATAACATTCTGTAACAACGTAAACAACTCCCTCATTCTTTCTGATCACGAATGAATCTAAACAGACACAGTACTCAAATTTGCTTCTTTTTATGTAACTGGCAGTAAAATACTGGTATGACATAAGCATATTTATACATGTTTCTGTGCTAGTTTAAGGGTGATAGCATTAGAAACTGTATGATTTCATGAGCATTGTTCCACAGGTATGCGAAGTTTAACTTTAGGATTAATATAAACCCGCTTGAGTGTTCAGGATACAGAAGAGAACAACTGCAGCAGTGCAAAGGCATTACTATCACAAGAGGAAATGTTCCTTTCATTTTAGTAATTCTAAATAGACTCATTTTTTTATGAAACTGGTTCACTATGCAGTCACAAATTTATTTTGCCTGCAACTGTAAAAGTTCTAGAGGTCTATTATTGCTTGTGTAGGCTGAATTCCTTAAGTAAGCACAATCTCCCTACCTGCATGCCTTCATGGAAACATCAGAGTCTCATGATGAGGTTTTACAATGCAGCTGGAGCAACTTAATGGCTCCCTGCCACCAAAATAACGCAGTCTTACTCCTTTTTTTTCCTACCACCTTTCCTCTGTTGTTTCTCCACACAGGCTCAGGGATACCTGACCTCTGATTTGGCTGAGTTTGCTGAATTGGCAGAGAAATAATTCAGCAGGAAAAGAGAATGGTTTCTGTTTATCAAGAGAGATCAGACGAATACTAACACAGTGAACTAGAGGCCACTTCTTTCAACACAATCCAGTCATTTAGCTGGTTGAGCCATCCGGTGGAGTCTCAACACGGTGACATGAACACTTGAGACAAAGAGCAGGGTGAGAGAAGAAATGCTTCAGGGTTTTTTTTGTATGCTCACACTCACTTTAAGATTATTTAAGATTATTATTAATATTAGCACAAAATGAAGTAGCATTCTTACTTTTCATTGCTATTTTATCACTTCACCTACACCACTGTTTGCCAACTTAACAAACCATAATACAATAAACAAAATCATTACTTACCTACAAATCCTTTTTCTCCCACTAACTTAAGGGCAATTTTATCTGCCAAAACAGAAGAATTTCCATGTGCAATGTTAGCAAAAGGTCCAGCGTGAACAAATACTGGTGTTCCCTAAACCACAAAAAAATAGGGTATTATTAATTTAACGGATAGGTAAGAACAGAAGCTCAATACTCTTGCATACTAATCAAGATTATATATAAATCAAAAAAGCACACAGAGTGAGTAAACACTGTTAGATAATTCAGGGGGCTTAAGCATATCTCAGGTGCTTGAGACCCCATTCACTGACAGGCCTAGATGTGAGGACCTGCTTCACTCATAGAAAGGTAGGCAACTTCCACAACTTCTTGCCCAATCTTGTGCTGTTTCATATTTTCACCGCCCTTATGCTGTGGCATGCTATTCTGGCACATGGACTACAACCAGCAGCAAGTGCATTGCTGCAGAGGGTACACAAACAGAACTCAGCTTCTGCCTTGCTCTATCCTGTACTGCTCCCATTTTCCTCATTTACTGTAATTGCCATTCCTGTGCAGGCAAAGCAGTCACTGGAAGCAATGAGAGGCTAGAGTCAACAGTTAGGGAGCTGGAGAAGAAGACAGAGGACATGGCTGGGGTGCAGTAAGGAAGCTGATACACAATGGAAAAAGCATTTGCTGCTGCTGGATGACTGCCTGGGAACCCTGCATGCAGAGCCAAATTTCTCTACACTAGACACTATATAAATATGCAAGGAAAGTAGACTGTAGCAGGGAACAATCTAAAACAGCAAAAGAATAGGCAAGGAGTAAAAGTAATGGCATAGAGAACTTTGTCAGGTAGCAAGCAAAACGCAGCTTCCCTGTTACTTTTTTTTTTTGGCAGGTATGACAAGGAACAGAGAAATGAAAAAAACAGTATCTATATAGAAAGGGATGTGGGTTTGGTCAGACCTATTATTTGCTAGCTTTTCTCCAAGTCAGAACATGAAATCAGAGGGAAGGATGTCACTTCAGCTGTCTTACTATGAAATATTTAAGCAAATAAATCCTCATTCTTATGTTAATACTTAAAAAAATTCCCAGGTGATTAAAGAAAAGCAGACTACTTCAGATTATCTCTCCATCAATGTTCCTCACACATTATGTAGGAGCTACTGTCAAGCTCAAACTTTCAGGCAAGCTAGTGGGCAATCTTCTTCAAATTTTGACCAGAAACCATTGACCATTTTAGGAGGACAGTGTCGCATGAAACAGTGATGCAGGCCACACCCAACAGTCACACGAAGCACAATACGGAAACTGCTAACCATATCAAAAACCCCTGGTCGTTCCCCTCCCACCACCAGTACCTTAAGAAAACAATATAAACACTGACAATTGTTCGTGTTTTTCCTACAACACCAGAACAATTAAATTACAGCGGTGACATACTGAAAGTACTTGTGTAACTGAATGCAAACCACACGAAATACATCAACAAGCATCTGGTCTTACTGCTTCCTCTACAACAGGGGGCCTCAAACTTTTTAAACAGAGGGCCAGTTCACTGTCCCTCAGACACTGTCGGGGCCGGACTATAGTTTGTCAGGGGCCGGACTACAGTTTGGTTCCAGCCCAGCAGTGTCGGGGGTCGGACTATAGTTTGGTTCCAGCCCAGTCCTGGCAGGTGCTGGGGGCTGTGGAGGCCGGCAAGCGGATTAAGTGGCGGGAAGTGGCTGCTTGGTTTCCCCCCCTGCCCCTGGTGGAGGGGGTTCTGTAAACACCGGCAAGCTGGATTGAGGACCCTGGGGGCCGTATCCTGCCCACGGGCCATAGTTTGAAGAGCCCTGCTCTAGAAGAAGTAATATATAATTAATTGTTTTGTTCAGGGCAAAGATAAATAATTTGTACCCACTTGCGTATCAAACTTCAGGTTTGTTCTAAGAAAAGACGGGATTTAAAGTTTTGGGGTGTTCTTTAATCAAGAATGGAAAAAGGACAACACACACACATAGGGACAGGGATCTTCTCAAAAAAATCCAAACTAACAAAAAAAGGACAACTAAGGTACAGTAATAAAGAAAACCAACCCTGCCTTACACATATTAAAAAGGAAACAGTGTAATGGGAGCAGAAAAGGTAAATAAAACAGAAGCCATTCCCTGTAATGAAGGAAATTATGCATACTGTTACCACCATAACACACTTACTAAGTCATATTTGCTTACATTTTTCCCCCTTGTTTCCTACCTGCTATTGACCACAAAATACAATAGGAACTGGAGTTCTACATATTTACGCAAAAAATATAACTTGAACTATGTATGCCTTCAAAGCTTCTTACAGGATTTAGGCACCAAAGAGCTATCTCAAAGAGCTTATAACACACACAAAATAAAATGGAAGCTACTTCCACCAACTTAAGCTTTACTTCCTTAATATCCCAGTATTTATCCTTGCACAAACAAACTGAGTGCAGTTTTCAGCTACCAGACTGAAATTAACAGGATTTATTCTTATTTATGCTTTACCACTCACTAAATTTAATTCTAGTATTCCAAACCCTCAATTTCTTGTGGTAACCAAGTAGAGGGTTGCTATCATTACAGCCCAGCACACACCTAAGCAGATGTGCGCACAAACATAGACGATTAGAGGGCAGCTCCGCCCATAGAGAGGCAGCTATCCTGGTATCCCACAACATTCCTTGTGCAATTTGATTCCAATAATTCGTCCACTTAACACAAATTTGGATTATGGAGTCCAACATCCAGAATATCAGCAGCTGAGAGGTCCTCTGTCACTAATCTGAAATCCAAATGTGCTACTGAACCACTGACAAATGCTCCTCTTGAGCTCTGAAATCCACCAGATGAAAAAGAGGAGTTAATTGAATGGGCTTTTTACGAGGGCATTCCTGGAAGAATAATCACAGTTAGGGTACTGAAGGAAGCTAATTCCAGCAGAATCTTGGGAGCCTCAGGTACACCCTGGAACGACGGTAATGTCTTCTCAGGCCAGCCTCAGTAGCTCCATATCAGTCTATCCACCCCAGGAATCAAAGTGTAATTTTTTTTCCTTACTCTATTAATGAACTACACAGAGAAACAAACACTGGCACATGCATGCATTCCGTTGACTGTTTTCAGTCCACAAAATTTTATAGTCCCAAATTTTAGCAGAAGAACATAAATTCTGAATGTCAGTACACTACCTGAAATTATCTGGCTGCTAGAATGATATTTATAATACTTAGTATCATCCTCTCCTCATCTTTACTTTACAGCAACGTGCGCAGACCATTCAAGAAAAAACAGCCTGCAACTACAAAGAGTTGTCCCATAGAGCAGCTGCTCTGTTACACAATACAAATAAATGCTAAACATTAAGAGGATCAGTTCAGGAGGGAACAAATGTGTCGTGACAAACATGGATAAACACCGTGGAATCATTACGTACACTTCGAACACAATGACCTCAATTCTGCAACATTTGATAGCCATACTGAAGCCTACATTTATTGTGGGTGGAGTGCCCCACATTCCCCATTTTGGGATTTTACTGTCATTCCTGCATACAAAACACGGTCAGTCATTAACACTTGGAGGCATCATTTTATATTAGCCCACCAAGAAATCTCTTTAAAAACCAGCAAATTAAAAAATACACATCAATTTACACGTGGAAAAAAGTGCTGATACATGTTGCCAGCTCAGTTCCATCCAGGACTGGCATTTGGTCATTTTTGAACTTCTAAATCCCTTCTAAGTGCAGGTGCTCATATAAAGCTCGTGTAAATCTACTAACTAGGTCGTTCTTCTCCCCTTTCATAGATCCTTAGAAGCAACTCCTCAGACCTCTACAGCTTAATATAACACTCACCTATCCATCCACAGGCTCTTCACCATACCACAGAGTACAGCTGTCTCTGCAATGGCTACTCACAGCTACAGCTACCCAAAGAAACTACTATTTTAAAATGATTCTCAATTCTCAGTATCAGCTAGAAGTCATCCAGAACATGGAATCACAGAAGGGTTTGGGTTGGAAGGGACCTCCAAAGGTCATCTATTCCAACCTTCCTGTAGTAAGCAGGGACATCCTCCATTAGTTCAGGCTGCCCAGAGCCCCATTGAACCTGGACCTTGAATATCTCCATGGGGGGGTCCTCAACCACCTCCCTGGGCTACCTGTTCCAGTGTTCCATTATCCTCATGGTAAAGAACTTCTTCCTAATGTCCAGCCTAAATCTACTCTTCTCTGATCTAAAAACCATAGCCCCTTGTCCTATTACTACAGGCCTTGGTAAACAGTCCCTTTACAGCCTTCTTACACATCCCCTTCAAGTACTGCAAGGCCACTATTAGGTCTCCCCAGAGCATCCTCTTCTCCAGGCTGAACAACCCCAGCTCCCTCAGCTTGTTCTCACAGCAGAGGTGTTCCAGCCCTTTGATCATTTTCATGGCCCTCCTCTGGACCTGCTCCATCAGGTCTGTGCCCTTCCTGTGCTGGGGGCACCAGAGCTGGATGCAGTACTCCAGGTGAGGTCTTACCATAGCAGCATAAAGTGGCAGAATCAATGCTCTTTATATGCTGGCATCTCCTGCTTCCTCTCCTCTGACAGCCTTTTTGTCATTCCCCAACACCTAATTGATCTGAAAGACCTACTTTGGTGAACAGTTTCACCCCTACTTGCAGAACAGGCCTATGGCACAGCCTGAACTGCATTTGTATTCTCTGTAATCTTTTTATTCTACCTGTGTGTTACAAGATCATTTCTGATGTTACTGGTGTCAAGTCACGGTGCTGTTGCTAAAGATCTCTCTACTTGCTTTCCCTGAGGGGATAAAGATTATGTTGTCCAGTTACTATTGGTAGCTTCTTTGAATATTTAAGAGATCCCTGTTTTGGATGCTAATTACCAGGATTATTTCAAGTTCACTTAAGTTTCTGTTCTCCTTGCTTTTTGTTTGGAAAAGAAAGACTTGCAATTTACACACTCATCAGAAACATGTCATTCCTGTAGCAGAAGGGAGGTTACATACATCTACCCTTGAGGGTACACTAAGAGTCTGTCTTAAAATCTGTCCTGCCAGAGGGTTCTAATCTCACAGGTAGATCACTGTATTGCATTCAAGTGTGCAGGATAAAATATCTTCTTTCCCTTCTTTTGTAATAACCAAAGCTATTAAAATGAGCACTTCTTAAAGGTGCTAACACAAATAATTAAAACAAATGAATGGTATTATTCACAAAAGGGGATATGACACAAGCCTGAGGCTCAAGAACAGCAACAACTACACAGGCAGCAACAGCGTAGGCCACTGCATCTCTGCACAAGAGCAAATTAATTGTCTCGGTTCTAATTTAAATTCCCAGAGACTCAAATAAATTTGATAGAACCAAGTAACAATTTATAGAGTGCCCTTCTCTCTTCTTTCCCAAAAGAAAGGGATTAGATGTAGAGAGAGGAAAAGGTAAGCACACCCAAATAAATCAATCTCACTTGATTTGGAAGTTAAAAAGTTTAACAGTAAATTATAAAGGTATCTGAGGTAAGGAAGTTACAAATGCATAGGGAAGAGAAAACAAACACAAAATGTGTAAATACAACCCGATTCTGAAGTTAATGGGCTTGTCTGCCTCGTGGGTGATGGCCACATGGTAAAACAGAGGGCCAGGGTCCTCCTAACAAGCAACAGTGTTTGATGAATTTGGCAGATGTTTCAACTATAGCACACTTTAGAGTGGAAAACCACATAAAAAGCAGGAATTTCATTGCACAGAAATGTGAATGTGTGTGTATATATACATATATAAAAAATCAGTGGGTAGGAAAAAAAACCACACATGTATGTCCCAGAACCAAATGCCTATCAAAAGAAATTCTTCTGACATGTATAATTGTCTTTTAGAACTCTACAATAAAAATACACTATATTCTAACAGACGTGCAAATTGCAAACCGAGTGGCAAAAGCTAAACCCCCAAAACCAAAACTACTTTGTCAGTGATGCTTAGCACACACAATGTTATGTTAGTGGTGACTTAGTATGTAGTTCTGGCTTTGACATTCTTGGTCCTATGTGACCTCCAGTTTCTGCTGTTGGATATTATATTAAATTGTAACGCACACATATATCTTCATGCAGCTACATGAAAGAACAAATGTTCTTTGCAGAAGAAAATAATGAAGATGGCTACAGTAAATAACAGTCTTATATTGTATTTTTCCAATATTCCCTGATATTAGGAAGTTGTTCCCATTCAAACACAAAAGCAAAAGAAAAAAAGTAATCACTTTGATATGCTGTAGAAAGCAAAACATTTTTAACAGCTAAGGGTTGCTCTAGTATCTTCTGCATGTTTCAATTTTTCACCATACCAGAAATTGTTGTGAAATACTCCAGCTATGCACCTTTGATGGTTTCAATCACATATATTATTTTTTCATTCAAAGGTATTTTTTTTTTCCAAAACAGCTTTGTTATTTCCCTATATTTCTTCCTTCCTCTTCTCATGAATATTGCTCATCATTCAGCTTACTACTGAAAAAGCAATACTAGATTGCCTAGAGACCAAGATAAGTTGTACTAATTCTGTGTTCTTTGAGCTCTTGGAAGAAAGCTCGCTATGGTAAGTGTAAAGCAGTCCTCGCAGAGGCCAGCAAAGCTTCATGTCGCCTCTGAAGGCGCTGTGGCAAGATGGGGTACCTAGCAGTCTTCTTCTGAACAAATGCTGATGTGGTTTTAAGTGAGACAGATTGCTCTTTTACCTCTTTCAACAGAGTCAAAGGAAAACTTCTCACACAAAGGATTGGGGAATTGGAAAGTTTACATGGAAAGGCAGTTCATATACTGCAATGCTACAGTTCTACAGTGGTGAGCATAGCATATAAAGTACAAAGAAATCCATAGTCAGACCTGGCCCAGCCCTTTGACTTGAGCTTTTAGCAATCTCATTGAATCAAAGCTTCACACAAACCCCTAAATCCCAGGCCTTAATGCACAACACACACACACCCCCCGCCCCGCCCCATGCCTCTCTACTCTCATACCAAAAGCTATTGTGATGCAGCACAAAATTCATATTGTCATCTCCAGGCCCAATTAAGAAGCTCCAGGCCTAATTGGCAACGTCACCAAGGCTAGCCAGGCCTCCCACCCAGGGAGATAAGAACCTGCTCATCCTTCTGGGGAGGAGAGAAGAAAACTGATTCTCAGCCAGATTTATAGGGACATATGGGTATGGAATGCAAAGATGACACTTTCTGGTACACCTCCTGGACACTCAAGCTCCTAGAGGTTTGCAACTCTGTGGTGTTCTTAAAGGCACATAAGCTCAGACGGCCACAAACATGAACAGGCAAAAAGACTCTCCTGTGTTTCTGAAGGCACAAACTATAATATAGAACAGCTTCAGTGCGCTGTGGGAATCATCACAGACACACACACGTGAAAACATAAAAAGAAAACTTCCTCAGAAGAGTGAGACATGAAACAGAAGGAAATCTATTCTTTGGAAGCACAGCTTGCCTTCCAGTTGGCTCAGAAGTAGCTCCCTAGTGCCCTGTAGCTTGTTTTTGACAGCAGGCAAAATAGTGACTAAAGCTAGAGAAAACAAAACAAAAGCACAAACACACACACAATGAAAGAAAAAAACCACAACAAACTAATAAAAAACCCAAACAAATGTCCTGCTAGCCCCAAACACCAAAAAGGCAGAAATGCAGATAGAGTTGAGTAGTCAACATACTCATTTGCTCAAGTGCCTTCAGGGACATGACCCTGGTTTGAGCCTTGTAAGTTAAGCATGGCCATTGGAAAGACTCAGGACAAGCCTGATAGACTATCTGAAAGCCAGAAAAGGGCAGGCATCATAAACCATACTCACCTCTAATGTCTGCATTAGTGTGGGCTTAATTGCATCTTTCATCAAAACTGCCAGAGCCCCTGTTACACCCTAAAAAACAAAAGGGTCCACATTTTAAGGAAGTCAGTTCTAAGGTGCAACACTTCCGAGTTGCACTTACAGTTAAAAGAGGTAACAAAACCTTATGCTTCAAAGGTGAAAAAGAAAGCATGCTCACAAACCACAAAGGATAAGCTTCGTTTTGTTAGTGTGTTGCGTAAAGAACTGAGATATTACCCCAAGTCTTCTAACATACTGTATTTACAGAGTATGCAAGAAATGTAGTGATTTTGCTCTAAATACACTTAAAAGGCAACAGGTAAATAATTTTCCTGTTTCATGGAGAGACTAGAAACAAAGTTATTACTAGGTGATCAGCATAAAGATGCTCATGGGAACAAAAGATGAAGAAGAATCAAAGGCTACTGTGACTTAAGAAAGCAATACAGATGTGTGTATTTCCTGACAGAATCAGTAACACAAATCCATTGCTAGCAACAATCAGAGATGGCATTTTTCAAAACTTGCACAATTATATATGTAACAGATAGGAAGAAAGCAGAAACAGAGTTGACTAGGGGTAGATAATGGACAGACCACAAGATTATAAGAGGTACCTTTTTGTGGTGATTAGAGGACAAAAGGTGCAATATATTATAAGTACTACTCCTCCCTAAAACTTAGAGTGGATATTAAGCATACATTTCACAGGGACTGAATTTAAAAGACAGTCATGACATCCCTCTACAGTAAAATCCAATGCCCATTTTAGAATGTACATAGCACTGTATGTCCAGAACACACACATATTTCAATTCATGTATTTCATTTGTTCCTAACTTACTTGGATTTTGAGAGAAAGTGTTCTGCTTTTAAAGAACTGGAACACAGATAAGTAAAAAAAAAGGCAGTAGCTCATTTCATTGTTTTGAACAACTGAACTGTGAAAAAAAAATGACAGATGAGACACCAAAGCATGTGGTCATAAGTACGGAATTTTATTGTGGTAGTAGGCCCAAATTACACCTAGAATACACATCCATATCCACCACATGCCCTAAACACCTGCCTGAACACCCACCTTGGTCCCCCTTCCCACTTCTTCCTGGGTAGAAGATGCGGGAAAGCACACAAAAGCCTCGGTGCCTCTCAGGCTATCACAGACACCATACTGGGCTTTGTTTTGCAGTTTGCTTTCTTTTGTGATAAACGGAGGGCAGAGATCCTAGGCCTGTGCACCTTCCTTTTTTGGAGAAATAATTCAGGATTGGTTCTAGGGGTGCTTTTATCTGGTGCAGTTGGTCAAAGACGCTCATCAAAAGGCCTAAAACCTAGCAAACTTGCTCGTTTGCTGCTGTTTTGTGCACCACCCGTTTGCTTTACGTGCCTCTGTGTGCCACACTGCATCATGCGTAAGTGGGGGTTGCCTACAACCGGCAGCCCTGACCCTGCCTGATCGAGCCGAGGGACTGAAAATAGCTTGCCCTTAGGCTGGGATACAGCTGCCCACTTGAGTTCAGCCAAGCCTGAGTATAGGTAATGTGCCAGCCTGCCATGCCAGCCCGAGGGCTGACTCATTGCTTTACACAGCACTTGATTGGACTGCTCCAGCCCACAAACCTGGATCCTGCTTTGCCCAGGTGGCTGCTGACCACCTGATGACTTCCTGAGAGCCACGGAAGGCTTGCTTTGTGTCCATGGGCATTCTCAGACAACGTGCTCAATCTGGACTACACAAGCAGCAAAGCCCCATTACCACGTGGAAGTTGTCCTGGAGTCCTGTATACCCCAAAAGTCCTCTCCCTCTGTGGTTTGAATGGGAGAGGAAAAGGCACGAAAAGACCTGTTCCCCCACCCCAGTCCTGCAGGCGTGAAGGGGGGAGCAAGGGACCCTTCCGGCACGAGGGGTGCCCCACGCAGGGCCCGCGCTGCAATCGGCTGGGGATTGGCTGTGCTCTGCGCGCCTACAAAGTGGTAACTCAGCTCTCTGTCTAGGAAGGGTATAAATATCGGGGGGACTTCCCGCCTTGGGCTTCCCACTTTAGAGTTCTCCCCTGCCTGGATAGCTTCTGCAGAAGGAGCCCCTGGTGCTCTGAAGGACAAGCTCCTGAGGCACAGAGCTGTCTCTGCTTTGGACGGCTTCCACCTTAAGCACCCTTTATGCAGGCTTTATACTCCTTAAGAATCCTCGGGTGGCCTCTGACAGAGAGCAAGGGGACAAGCATCTGGACTGCCCTTTGAATTCAGCCAGCCTGACTCACCTGTGAGTAACAGCATGATTAATAGTGGGGACGCTATATTTAATAGCTCAGCCTTTTCCAACTTCTGACTTCCAAAATAGTCAAATCTTCCTATGGTATCCTTACAGATCTTCTCAACCTAACTGAATTTGCTAATTAAAACTAAATTAATTTCTGTATATAGTTTTGGGAAAATAAAATACCTCTATTTTTCTATATATTCCTGACTCGGTCACATTAATTCCCTGCCTCCACAACAGAAGTCCACCATGTGGCTATGACTATATTTCCCCCTGTTTATGCTTTTGGATGGCAAATATTGAGACTCTTAACCAGTGAGAAAACTAACTCGCTTTACTCAAGTTTGTGAAAGTTCATGCTCAACCTTTAAGTGGCAGTTTGTGCCGCAAGACTCCCCAGTTGTAAGTATTTTCTAAAAAAAATTAATCTGACTGTATATATACATCCTACAGAAAGTAGTTTCACCAGCCACATCATAGCATCTGTGTCTGTAACCGTAAATAAGGCTGGGGAAATTTTCTTTATGTATTTAATAAACTATTCAATAATTTTTATATCGGCCTCATTACAGTTCACTCCTAACCCAGATTCAGACCTCTCCTTAACATTTATAGAAATTAATTTCCTCTTTCTGAGCTTTATATCTGGACACACTTCAGAGGAAAATTAAGCAGACTATTTGGCCTCATACAAAATGGACTGACACAGAAATAGTACAACTGATCTCTACTACAGAAGAGCAAGTGTTTCCTTGTGGGAAATGAGAGAAAGAGATTATTCTTCACTCTTTGCATGTTCTAAACCTCCGTTATCAGAATGGCTGAAACTCCATCACTTCCTGTAGAAGCAGCCTGGTGCTGTGTGGTACCTGTTCTCAACTACTCTCACTGGAGTCCAAATCTGAAAAGGAAAACATGTTTAAAAGGCAAATTAAATCATTACTGATTTTCACTTTATAGCTACAGATTGGCTTAATTGGTAAGACTGGCCTGTATCAGGAACAGTGTGGCCAGTGGGACAAGGGAGGATATTCTGCCCCTGTACTCAGCACTGGTCAGGCCACACCTTGAGTGCTGTGTCCAGTTCTGGGCTCCTCAATTCAAAAGACGCTGAGATACTGGAAAGTGTCCAGAAAAGTGCAACGAAGCTGGTGAGGGGCCTGGAACACAAGTCCTGTGAGGAGAGGCTGAGGCAGATGGGGTTGTTTAGCCTGGAGAAGAGAAGGCTCAGGGGTGACCTCATTGCTGTCTACAACTACCTGAAAGTCTCTTCTGCCAGGCAACCAGCAACAGAACAAGGGGACAGTCTCAAGTTGTGCCAGGAGAGGTCTAGACTGGATGTCAGCAGGAAGTTCTTCCCAGAAAGAGTGATTGGCATTGGAATGGGCTGCCCAGGGAGGTGGTGGAGTTGTGTTCAGAAAAGACTGGATGAGACACTCAATGCCATAGTCTAGTTGATTGGCTAGGGTTGGGTGCTAGGTTAGACTGTGTGATCTTGGAGGTCTCTTCCAACCTGGTTGATTCTATGATTATAAGGTACTTATTTTAAATAAAAAACTTAAAAATGGAGAACAAATAACTTCATAAATGTTCATATAACTAGCACCAAATAAAATCTTTTCTTAACACAACAATCCACTTTATAGAACTGATTTGATTCGTTTACACATCTGAAATAAAACAGTGAAATAAAACAGTGACCACCTAGGCCACCTCAATTAAATGCAACATGGTTATTGAATAAATCTGTAAGCCTGCTTTTTTCAGCAGTGAGTTTTGACCAAATTTCTCAGATGAAAAACAATGCTCTTCACTAGTTGCTAGCAGCACAAAACTGTAACACCTACCTAAGTTGTTTGTCTTCCGTTTCATGCAAAGCAGAAACATGTACATGCACTAATTAGAAGGTAATAGGTAAGAGAAATACCTGAAAGGAAGATTAGTTAAGGTATTTATCATTATACTAAAAAAGAAACAGCTGCTGCTAATTTGCAGCACACAAATACAGAGATACTTTACAATCTTATCACATAAAAGGTAATTATGATAACTATTCCACTTTCTGGAGTAAAAAGCCAAGTGAAAACTTGACATCAGATCTTCCAGCTGGTCAGTGGCAAGGCTGAATAACTGGGTAACAGCTCTTGAGAAGTGTGCCCAAGGACTGACAAGGGTTAACTGGTGCCAGCTGTAGCTATCCAATTAGGAGCTTCTGTTGTCTGCTTCCCGCTGAATGAAGCCGCTAGCCCACTGAAAGCAAACATACCAACAGCTGTTTATTGACCCAAACCATGTTGACTGTAAAGAAGGTTTTGGAGAAGAAGAAAAATAAAAAAACATAAAATGAGGACTTTTTTTTTTTTCCATCTCTCCACCTCCTAGAAAATAATGGCTCAACTCCTGTCTTCTTTGCTTTCTGATAGTTCTCACCAATGTGATAAAAACTGTGAAAGAAAAATTACTTCCTATGCATTTTAACTTTTTGGGGAACCTCATCCACATTAGATATGCATTCTGAACACAACAACTCATTGTATCTGAATGGGAAAGCAAAGAAAAAAGACGGCAAAGCTTCCAGTTAGCACACCTAATTCCATGGCTAGCATGGTTCTTAAACAGGTTTTGTGTCAACAACGGTCCTTGAAAGCTGAACAGACAATAAAGTTTTCATATCTACTCTCCATGACTATCAGAGTAAAATTTTAATTCCTTCATATCCCTAATCCTCCAGACAGCTAGCACATAGGTACTACAGATCGCTCAAAGTAGTGGGTGTGATTCTTCAAGCTAAAGAGTCAGGTTCCCATTTCCAATTCAGAGAAGGTAAATACTTTTTTAATAAAAGAATTAGAGACTTAGACACACACCAATTAAGTGCGAGAGCCCAAGGATCATTAGCTTTCCACTAATTCACTGTCAGAAGGACTCCAATTCATGGACATAAAACTCTCCTGGGTTCCCTCCTGGAACTCATTCCAAGTACTTCTGAAAATAAAATCCCTCCCATCTATCCAACAGCCACCAGGGCAGGTATGCTCCCCAGGACAGCAAAGATCACAGAGCATGAAATGTGACACAGGAAAGGCGAACTTAGATGAAAAAACAAAATACTTTTATAACAAATTCCAGTGGTGCAGTCTTTAAAGTCAATCAAGAGTAAAAATAAAAGCCAGCATTATATGACAAGTGTTCAACTTATCATATAACTAAGTGTTAGATTGAAGGATAGAGACAAAGTCTTTTCTTTATATGAATAATAGTAAACTACTTGTAACTTCCCTTCATTTGAAACTAGAAACTCTAATGAAATATTATTTTTCTGCAGTATCAATTCTGTGAAAAACTAAAGCCTGAACTGTAAGGTGAGAACTACAACAACTTCTGTTTAAAGTGAAGTATGTACACAATGTTTCTGATGAACCAGAGAACAGAATATATTCAGCTGACAGATCATTTCTGAATGTAAATATGATGCCTTTTTTCGGATGCTGAAAATACTTAAATTTAGCAGCAGAGCACAGAATGCAAACTGAGAAAAAGCCTTATTTAAAAAAAAATAGTGATATTTATTTCATATTTTTCATAGCTGCTGAAATACTGATGCAGGGCATACATACCCATTTAATTTCACATAAAGATATGGCATGTGTCTATCAAAATTCTACTACACTGTAAAAGCCAAAAAGCAATTTAGTCTTCGAAATACAGTACAATGAGTACCACATTTTGGCAAGACTTCTCTGTGTTCCATTACAGAGGACAGACATTTAATCCATTACTCTTGAGGAACGACTCTTCTCAATTAATGAAATAACCAATTTATCTTTTTTTTCTATTACTTCTAGCCTGTCTCTGCATCTGGTTTATATCTGTCATTGTGTATTTTAGGTTTTATAATTGCATTATTGTTAATATATTGCATATAAAGTAAAAATTAAGAGCAATTGTGGTTTTGTGAAGCATATTGTATATACATCTGGAAACAAACCACAAAGAAGAGTTTAGTGGTTTTGGTCCATAGAGATTCCAAAGAACTGAAAACTACTGTCAAACACTGAAATTTGCATGGTATCATTCTGAGTAATGTTTTTTTATAAAGAGGTAGGAGTAACCACCACCTATTATTCAGGTTGTGTGGTACTCCCATGATAAAGCTGCCTTTGAAGTCTGTTAAAACTATATGCAATTGCAGTTCTTTGAACTACATTGTTCCATGTTAAATGGGCTATGATTCAAAGTTTTAAACTTAATTTAAAAAAAAAAGAAAACGTTAAGTCAAAATGATTGAACTGTTCTTGGACTAAGAGTATGCAAAACCAAGTGTATTTGGGTTTGTTTTTACTAATTCACTTCTCTTGAGATCTTTCCTTTCTGAACTATAAAGCTTCACATCCTGTCTGGCCTTGACTCAAAAAGAGGATGAAAATTCATGAGGAGAATGGCTGCACACCAAACCACATCTGAAAATTTGGGAAAACAAAAATTACAGCTCACAGCTACTCATTAGTGACTGCTTAGCCTTGCCTTATTCCACCCACAAAGCTTTAGCTGTCATCTGTGGTGCGCTTACAGCGTAGCGTGTAACAAATGTGTCTGCAGTCTGCACCAGGCTGGATCAGCTCTGAATCTGGACACCTGGATCACAAGCAAAGATCTCCTCTCCTGGATCCTACAGGAATCCTTTCCTAATGCATATAATGTAAGAGATACAATCGGTGCTGTCCAAATTGAAGAGAGGGGTTGAAAGCTGGTCTTGGTGAAGGAAAACAACAACATAGGCAGCACAAGTAGCAGGGGAAAGAGTAGATAGAAACAGCAGATCTAGTTGCAGACTGACCACTTGTGGGAAGAAATAAGGAACAGAGATTAAATGCTTCCCACTAATTAATTTGCACTAAGAATTACTAATTAATTTGCACTTAAGAATTATGATTATACATCTCCTGCTGTTGTTTCCAGAGGATTCAGCTTTAAACAATATGCTTTCAAAAGTACACTACAGGTATTCCCAATCCTTCTCTCCTCTTGTAGAAAGTAAGCAGCATTTCATTTGATAAAGAAATCTCTATAAGAAAATCCACAACTGATTTTATTTTTTTATATATTTCTGAAATCCCAACAGCATGGCATCAGATTTCTTCACCAGTATTAACAGGTCTGCAGAAATGAAGAATTGTTCCTGTTTTCAGATAAGACACTGGCACACAAGAGGAACAAACTCAAAACGGCACAAACTGAGACAACATCAAATAATTCTTATTCTAAGCTCTTGATGGTGTTTCACTCTTCTCTCAGATTTTGACTGTATAGCTCCTGGTATGAAGCCAGATTGAGGAATGCATTAATTTCTCATGTTCTGCAAGAATCAGTTTGTAGAGACACAGCATCACACATAAGCTTTGTGAAAAACACTGGCATAGCATTCATCTCTCTGAAAAGTACTTTTCTGCCTTACCATGAAATCATCTTCCTATTCTTCCATTAGTTCTTATGCTCATTTTTAATGCACTTCACAACAAATGTGGCAGGAGTTTCTGCACTTCACATCACGAGATGCACCCAAGCCCTTCCCATGCATGGTATGGAGAACCCACAGAAGAAAAATAAGGCAGTAGCATAATCACAGAATAGATCAGGTTGGAAAAGACCTTTGAGATCTTCAAGTCTGCCCTATCACCCAACACCATCTAATCAACTAAACCACAGCACTATGTGCCACATTCGGTCTTTTTTTTGTAAACACCTCCAGGGACGGTGACTCCACCACCTGCCCGGGCAGCCCATTCCAATGCCAATCACTCTCTCTGGGAAGAACTTCTTCCTAACATCCAGCCTAAACCTGCCCTGGTGCAGCTTGAGACTGTGTCCCCTTGTTCTGTCACTGACAGCCTAGGAGAAGACACTGACCTGCACCTGGCTACAATCTCCCTCCAGGTGGTTGTGGACAGCGATAAGGTCTGCCCCGAGCCTCCCCTTCTCCAGGCTGAACAACCCCAGCTCCCTCAGCTGGCCCTTGTAGGGCATGTGCTACAGAACCCTCACAAGCCCTTGTTGCCCTTCTCCAGAGACGCTGAAGATAGTCACAATGCTTATCCTTGACACTGTGATGAATTTTGTCATCATTGTCTTTTTGTTTGGTTGATTCCCCCCCCAGGGGATTTCTTCTATTGTATAATACAGAACATTAAAGAACAGCTAGAAACATCTGCTCAGCACAAGTGACACTATCAAATGATTGAGATGCTAAGAATAGCATGTCTGTTTCAAAAAAGGTCAAAGAAAACTCAATTAGTTACAGACACTCTGCTGAGCACTACTTTGATTTTAGGGACATAGTGAAAAAAATCTGAAGTTCTTTGTGTGTTGTTCAGCGTTTTGAACCTTAACACTGTATTTCCACAGAGCAACTACAGATGAAACGAGAAAAGCAACCTATTTCATTTCAAGTTGATTAACAGTAAGTGGTTGAAGACACCTCAAATATTTTGCAATATGAACACATTAAAGTATCTTCATACACAGTAACATCAAGATTAAAATAAGTTGTTTCAAATGTTGTTTTAATTCTGACACAGAATTAAAGTTTTTGCATATCCATTATGAGGTAATTCATTCCTCACTCCTCTCCATGTGGCCAAGACAAAGTTACACAAGCAAAAAGAAAAATCAAAACTTCAACAGCTATAATATTAAATGCATTTCTTCATGTCTCCTACATAATTTGGAGTAGTTCATTTGCTCTGAATTTTAATCATGACTGTACTTAGAAATTTTGGTACACTTATCTTAATTTCAATCTTAAATCCAGGGAAAGTACGAGTATGTTTTCATTTCCTTATTAAACTGGAATCCATTGAGCCTGGGAAGGTATTTCTGGTTTGTGGATTTGCTACCTTTGCTGACAAGGCAGTACACTGGTTCCTTTGCTCATTCTAAATAGGCAGTAAGTTTGTGCAGATGTCCACATGAAAGGGACAAACTGGAAAAAATTTAGTCAGTGTGATATAGGCAGTCAATGACATAGGCAGTGAATGCCAGCAGTGTGGCACGGAAGTACAGCTCCAAGGGATATCACAGTTACTAAAAGAATATATTCAGATGATAAAAAGAGCATACAAGAAATGCACTATTATATTTATTGTATTTAGGGTGTGCTATCAATCCACAATATATGAGCTTAATTTGGCAATTAAAGTGCAGAATTCAAGTAATGTAATGTTACAGTATGCTAATGCTATCACAGTGAACCTACTCCTGGCACACATTAGACTGCAAGGGTTAACTGGCATACACAAATGTGGTGGTTTGGGTGTCCCCCGCCCCCCCACACTTTAAAAATCACCCAGACTAGACTCAGTTGGCTCTGGAAATATGAATGAAGCTTATATTTACAGCTAGCACAATATACAAGCAGATATTTACAGTAGATACAGATATAGACAGAAATGTACACGGTAAAAGGTAATACAGACACAACTCCCCTCCCAGAAACCTGAGTCCCCAGGAGGGGCTCTCAATCGCCCCTTTGCCTTCCCCCTACCCCTCTCAACCTTACCCCAGTCCCAAGGAAGAATGGAGGCTCGGCCAAGGGGTTAGGAAGCAAAGTGGATTAGTCCAAAAGTGTAGGGTGAGGTTAGAGAGTAAGATGCAGCTCAGTCGGTTCCCCAGCAGCAGCCCAAGCGAGAGAAGTGCTGAGTGTGCTATCTATGTTTTGCTTTCCTTTTTTTACACATCTCAGCAAGCCAATGAGGGAAGCAGACATCACCATTGTTTTCCTTTCACAGCCTGTAATCTGGTTTTTCTCACCAAAACATTCTAGCTAGGCTCAAACTAGCACAACAAACATGGGTGACATTCCAAGCACTGTTTACTGACTCAAAGCCTGATTATAAGGGTTAGAATTTAATACAAAGGAAGAACATATTGATCTCTTTCAGAAGCTGAACTAGGGAATGAAGAAATAACAACCAAATAATGAAGGCAAGGAAGGAAAAGTCTTAATATATATAGAGATAACCCTGACCCCCAGGCACTATCAGCAAAAAAAGAATTAAGAATAAGCTTGTTTCCATTCTGATTTAGTGGTGTGAGCATTCATGTGGTACTTATCATTGTAACATCTGAGCATACTTTATGAGTACAGTAGCAAACCTCGCCAGATCTCTCAAATAGGAGCCCACGCTTTGACTCCTTCCAGCACCAAATTTGTTTGCCTTAAGTAGTGCAGAAAACCATTCAAGTAGGTTACAGAGACCAGAGACTACCTGAACCAGATGCTATGAGAGAGTTGGAGAAATGAATTCTACATCTTGTTCTCATTGCACAGATATTTTGGCTGAGAACAAGATCTATCTTTTATCTGATTGTGCTGTTCAAAGCAAAATACTTGGCATGCACCTGCCTTTTTTAATGCTTCAAGAGGCAAAACAAATGCATCTGAGGTTATTCACAGGTCTACAGCACTGAACATACCAAATCCTCTGCTGTTACTGGTTCTCCTTTCTTGTCATTAGCCACCACCATTTTCCCCAATCTCTCCTTCATATCTTGAAGGCTGGTGCTTAGTGCCAGGATGGCCATAATTTCACTTGCAACAGCAATATCAAACTGAGCCTGTGAAATAAAAATAAGAATCGTGAACCAAATCAAAGCCAGGTCAAATATACACAGGGAATCATCAATAAACTTGGGGAAGACATACTGGAATTCAAACACGTTCTAAATTGTAGCCTACAGCTTTGGAGATTACTTTGACTAGATGAAACATGCTGTTTAGATTCTCTTGTTAATGTTCTCTATTACACTTAATTAGTTGACAACTGGTCTTGCAGAGTGCTTGGCCCCCTTGGCTCACATTATCCTTAGCAGAAGCTCCCTGAACGACCGAGAATCTTCTGTGGCAAAAGAGAAAATTGCCAGATGTGTTTTCAGCTTTACTGGCATGAGCACAACACTGTATTTTTTTTGTTTTGTTTTTCTTCAATGCTCTCCAAAAGTTTTTTTTATACTTCTTTCAGAAACCACTATAAAACATGCTGGTTATCTGATCATTCTTTTTGTACATAAACTCAAGTTTTAGAGTCTATGCTGCTTGGTCTGGTGCTTGACCTATGATAATGAAAACTGTTATCTTTGCCTTTATTTTTTTTCCTTTAAATTAACAAATATACGTTTAAAAAAAACAAAGCAAACCAAACCAAACCACCCCAGGAACTATCTTGCTATCAGGTCTATTGCTCTTATAGACATACACTCACACTGTGCAGTATTTAAGCAAGAGCTGCAGTCCTTGCTGTTCTTTAAAAGCCTGAAATACACATTAACAGTATTTATACTAATTTACTATTAAGTAAAGCCCAAGCCACTTGCTGTCAGAACACAAGAGAAGAGGGCCAAAGTCACTAAGATGTTATGTGATAGAAATGCAGAGAACAATAAAATTGCAGCTTCTTCAGTAGCCTCTCCAATTCCAGCAATTAAAGTCTTTATAAAAATCTAGTAATTGGCATCCTGCTGCTATTTTTGGAATAAAAGCCCCAGGACTGTTTCTACGTCAGACTTCTACCAGTTGTAACTCATACTAATACCAGAGAAACCTGTTTAAATAGAGGGCTTTGCACATTATCAGAAAGCAGCTACACAAAAGAATTGTTCAGTGTTTATCCTACCATTCCTATCCAATTGCCTAGTACTTTAACATCTTCCGCCCTTTTTAAACCTGTGTTCCTGCTTTTAGATTCTGTCTTGACAGCTACAAAACAGAGCAGCCCTGTTCAGACTGACTTCTGTGTACCTGCATGTTTAATCAACACTTCTGAATACACTGGAGCACTTCTCTGCATTGGGCACAGACAGAAAACCAGAAAAACAAAACAAAACAAAACAAAATTAATCCTGTAATTGAGATTTTAAGCATAGGGATTCAAATGAAACACTGAAGCTACAAAGCAGATTTTCTATGCTCCTTGGAAGTAGTTCTATACATAACAGAATGGCAGGGTACACAATGAACATTGTTGGCATTGTGATGACATATAGGCTACTATGTTTTCTGAAGTCAAGAGTGTCCTTGGTAGGTCACTGCAGCTCGTGTAAGACAGAAAATAAGACTGATAAATCTATGCCAAACTTGTATACTGGAATATTATCTAAACAAGAAAGGGTTTTGATTAACATCGTTTACATCACAGAATCACAGAACTGTAGAGGTTGGAAGGGACCTCCAGAGTTCAACCTCCCTGCCAAGACATGATCCCCTGGGGTAGATCACTAAGGAACACATCCAGGCAGGTTTTGAAAGTCTCAAGAGGAGATTCCACAACCTCTCTGGGCAGCCTGTTCCAGTGCTCTGTTACCCTCATTGTGAAGAAGCTTCTCCTCATGTTGAGGTGAAATCTTGTACATCACAATTTGTAGCTGTTGCTCCAATCTGGAGCTCAAACCCCCAAAGAACAAGAAAAAATCCCAGGTAAATGCTTGAAGAATGACATGACATTTAATAGAAAACTCAGGCAAAAGCAGGTGTTATTTTACCTCTAATAACCTTTGTATATCTACGAAGTGCTAACAGAAGCCTTAGCTATAAAGTCAGTTCTCTACTGATGAAAGGTTCCACCCACATGGATTCAATTGCAGGATCAAGGGCATTGGTCATGTAATACTCTTTAGAAACCACAGCATCCCTGTTCATTAAAATGCAAACTTTTGTGCCTGCTGTGCTCTGCCATTTTACACAGGTGTCATTAATTTTAAGAGTGCTAGAACATCACTCTAAATATTTATAAAATGCATCTGCTAACTGTGAAGTCCTGTTTTTCTCTGGATCTCTGGCTAGACTCTGAAATGAGTTTTCCTAATTTAGCTCTGTTTTTCAAGTTGCTAAGTCCACTTTAAACTGTGAACTGATATGCATCAGTCCGATACATCAAAACTTAAAGCCGATTTTAGCCAAATCAATACAGAAGCACATTTGACCACCATGTATCAGCTAGCAATCTATAACAAAACAGCCCACAATTAATGACAGTGGTAAAATTCTGTACAGTAAAGCTAGGAGAGCTGGCTCAAAGCCAATCATCATGCTGAGTCACTGAAACAAATCTAAAACCTCTGAAGTGTTGCAGGACCTTGTACTATGTATAATATTTTGTAGCCCCAACTCGTTACCAGAGGTGAGCATTAGCTAATACTGACTTTCCCGTAAGTTATAGACAGGGAAGTCTCTACTCTGTGTGTGGCACATGTGTGTTCAAAGTCAAACCAGGCAAGCATTTCAAGTGGAAGGTGTCCCTGCCCATGGGAGGGTGGTTGGAACCAGATCATCTTTAAGGTCCCTTCCAACCCAAACCATTCTGTCATCCAATGACTTGTCTTTTAAGTTCTCCACAGTTTGACTAGTTTACCTGCTGAATTGATGAAAAACATTAGCACTGTTTTCTAGGTCTGTTTATTTAGGCACAAGCCTAGAAAAGATCTGAAATAATAACAAAAAAATAAAATGTGAGATTTCCAAAATGGATGAAAGCCTTATCTCTTCGACAGTAGCCATTCACTTCAAAACAGTCAGACCTTCAAGACTCCTCTGCTCCAGCTGGTCAGATTACAAAGCCTTCATTGAATTAGGAACAATTCATCATTATCACACCGAGTTTGTTCCACTTAGCATTGCTGCTGCACACTGCATTATTTCAGAAACAGATTTACCCACATGACAACAGGAATATTTGCTTGGAAAAGTCTGGCTTTCAATTTAAGTTCTTTAAGAAAGTTCCAGAAGTTCTCATACAGTAATGGTTGGCTATTGATACTGCTGAAAAGTACACACATACTTCTAAACTACCCCTTCAAGCTCACCTATGAAAGTTACGCACATGCTCAAAGTGGTTACAGTTTAGATCCCAAAGCTGAGATGCACAATAGGAAAACGAAAACACTGAATAGCAAGCTAATGGTAATTTTTAGTCCTCACAGTGAGACCAACAACACATCACCGATTATTCCCCCTGATTTTTTAACATTACATTTAAATGTAGTTTGAACTACAGAAATAGTCTCTGAGACATAAGGAAAAAAACAACAAATCACACAAATTAATCTTATGAGGGCACAGAGGTTTAACTTCTATACTTGGAGGATGACCAAGTTAAACCCCTAACATAATGCAATCTTTTCAAGCACTTTCAACACACTGTGCAATATGCATTGGTTTCTGCTTCTGAATCTTCAGATTCAATTACTCATTAGCACAATCGGTTTCACTGTAAAAATACTATACAATGGCAACAGATGTTAGCATTGCAATTCAAAGAACTATGCTGAAAGAACTGCAGAAACATCTCTCAGCCTCCAAAGCAAAGTCTGTCCAGAATGAGATACATTAACTGCCTTTACATACCTGACGGACGAATCCTTTCTCTGTATTTGCCTGCCCAACTGTAATTTTGCGCAGGAACCTGTCATTTGTATCCACCACTGAAATACGGAAACAGCAAAGGCAAAACATGTCAATGAGGTCTTGGGGAGCTGGGTTTTTCCAGGCATATCTGGTGTTACAGAAGTAAAATTCAGCTATGTGAACAGTGTAACCAGACAGCCACAGATTCTTAATATTGTAAAGTATAAGTTAAAATTTTACCTACACAAGAAAAATCTGTCTTAGCAGATACAATGCACCTTAGATCTACTTCAAATAATTTGCTTTGCCATTGACTTGTTAAAAAATAATTTTAAGACTGTATGATGTAGGTTAAACTTGGTCTGTTTCTCTTTTAAAGGGTGATTATGTTGTCAGTTTGGTTCTTCCAAACAAGTCACTTTCTTGCACAGCACAGTAACTAACTCCATATTCAGCTGCACACACTCGGAGGAAGTTTTTTTTGAACTGCCAGGACCAACCATCTACTACTGAACACAACTTCAGACAACTGTATTTCTAACCTGGAAACACTTTTGGTACAGCAAGGGCATGCACAAACCATCCTGAAGAATTGTTAACTTCACTAACGATTGTCCTGAGCCAAGTTCTCTAATTCTTCACTGTCAACACTCAACTTCAAATGTTCTTTTGTATTAACTGAAAGACTAAGAATAATTGAAGAGCTCTGTCCTCTGCTGAGCACTGACCAAGATGTTTCTTCAGAAGAAAGATTAGAAGGGATTTTGTGTTTGTTAAAAAAAAGAGACTGAACTCCAAGATCTCTTTTTCCCAGCAGTGGCAATCCCTACAGAATGCAGAAACAGGCCCACTCATTCTCATGGGCTCTTTAGCCCTACAAATGTTTCAGTCTGCACCAACTCTAAAAGGAAGGGTGGAAAATACTCTTGATCAGTTTGGCCTGTAGCTTGGCAACCAAGTCCATCCTCTGGTAGATGCAGATTTGAGGCCTGTTCATTCAGAAGGGAAGAATCAGGTAACCTCTAGAGTAGTTGATTTCACTGACCTTCAGTAGAGACATCTCCCACTTTTCCTGCTGTTTTTGGAGACAAACAAATTTGCCTGTACAGATAAATTACCCAAGAACAAGAGAGACTGAATCTTAGTCTTAGACAATTTCAATTTGGGGGTGTGAATGAGTTGGGAGAAAAGCAAGGTTTAAGACATTTCCCCTTAGTTATTCTCCCTGGGGCTGTCATAAATACCATACATGCCTTCTTTCCACTGTATGGTATTTAGGCCCCTAATTTCTTCAGGAATTCCATTTAAGGGATGGTACAACACAGATTTGGCTAACTCATTTTGCTTTCTATTTATAAAAGACCACAGTACTGGCAGAAATTGCAGAGCAGAGTCCAGTACATGGAAGCAGCAGCCTCACACTGAGGTGCGGTAGCATATGCTACTGAGAAGCCACACAGCAAGTTGATTCCTCAGGCACAAACTTACCTCTTCTCCTAGGAATTCAAGTCTCAGGAGCAGCTTTAATCAGTTCTAAAAGTTCTTTCTGCCTAACCAGGCTTTGCTGAGAGGAGAGGGACCTGGAGTGTCCTAGCGGACAGAAGGATGACCACAAGCCAGCAACATGTCTTTGTGGCCAAGAAGGCTGACTGGTATCCTGGGGAGTATTAGAAGAGCTGTAGTTCACAGCCAGTGGGCTGCTTTTGAATCTGTCCCATCCTAGCGAGATCTTGAACACCATTGCTATGCAATTCTCTGCAACTCTTTCTGCTCACTAGGCTACACTGGCTTTTTCACCATGGTCAGAAATTATTCTCTACAAAGAGAAAATCTTTATGTGGAGTTCACTTGCTTAAAAAAAGAAAAATACAAAAGCTGAAGTAAACACTGAAATTTAAACCAGCAGAAGAACTGGAAAATGCAGAGGGGAGTTGTCTGGGGGTGTGAGAGTGGATATCAGTTCACTTGGAATACATAACAAATTGTATCACGTCTTTCACCTCTTCGACCTAACAAAGCAAACAATTCAAAACACTTCACAAAAATGTGTAACTCCTGTGGTCTGTTTAGTCTCTCAGCTAATGTGGCTGCTGAACTGGGGAGGATGAGGGAAGAAAATTGAGAGGAGTAATTACAAATAATCTAAACCCATAATAGACACAGCTACGGAAGTAATCAATCTAATTTGTACAACAGTCAGAAAAGCCATTTCCCTAACTTCTAGGACATACTACCTAACGTGAGAGAGAAGTACTTAAACTGTGAGAGCAACCTATCACGGAACCTCCGTGGAAAAAGCAAGCTTCACAGAACTGTTAAAAGTTGGTCCACAGGAAGGCCACAAAGAAGATCGGAGGGCTGGAGCACTTGCCAGCAGTGTGCCCAGGTGGCCAAGAGAGCCAGTGGCATCCTGGCCTGCATCAGGAATGGTGTGGTCAGCAGGAGCNCACAGCCTCAGGCTGCGCTGGGGGAAGTTTAGGCTTGAGGCTGCCCAGGGAGGTGGTGGAGTCACCGTCCCTGGAGCTGTTCAAGGCAAGGTTGGATGTGGCACTTGGTGCCATGGTCTAGCCTTGAGCTCTGTGGTAAAGGGTTGGACTTGATGATCTGTGAGGTCTCTTCCAACCTTGGTGATACTGTGATACTGTGATACTTCTCCTATGAAAACAGGTTAAGAGGGTTGGGGTTGCTCAACCTGGAGAAGGCTTCAAGGAGACCTTATAGCAGCCTTCCAATATTTGAAGGAGGTCTATAGGATAGCTGACAAGGACTTTTTCTAAGGGTCTGTAGTGACAGGACACGAGCCAATGGTTTCAGGCTGGAAGAAGTTAGATTTAGATTATACATTAGCAAGAAATTCTTCCCTACAAGAGTGGTTGCACAGAGAACCTACAGAGGCTCCAACTTTGTGAGTGTTCAAGGCCAGGTTGGATGGAGCCTTGAGCAAGCTGGTCTAGTAAGAGATGTTCCCACTTATGGCAGAGGGTTTGGAAGTAGATGGCCTTTAAGGTTCCTTCCAACTCAAACCATTCTATGATTTTATCCCTCAGAATATTAGCACAGTCTCTTGAGTTACTGCAGATATTTAAGCAAGTTTAGAACAACATACTGCACCCAGAGTTCTTATGCAGTCCCATTTCCCACTTGCGACTGGGTTGTTCTTACAGTCACAGAGTAGAAACAGCTCTTAAAATTAAGTGAATTAGGAAATAAATTATGATTAAATCCAAGCTGAACTTAGGCTTTCTGACTACATACCTCTTTGCCATGTTATGGTAGATGGATCAATGTCAAGGCGTGCAAATTTGCTGATCTCCTCCTCTGTTAAAGTCTCAGAATCAGTCTTGTTTATTCCCAGCCTCTATGCAAAAACAAGTTAGAGAAGTGATACGAAGTGGCTTTTTTTGGTTCAGAAGGTATAGCTTCAGCAAATATTAAAAAATCCACAAACCAAAACAACTTGTCAGGACTCAAACTATTTTTAAAAAAATTACCTGTAGGAAATCACCTGTAACTGAAACAGGGGCAAATGTAGGTGGCAAATGAAGCAACGACAGAGGGATACCCATAGGCCATTAAATTAACAATCTCTTTCTTGCACAGGAGAAAGACTGATTCTAAACCAAAGAGAAAATTCAGCATTGCCACTTACCAATAAAAAAGATAATGAATTGCTTCCTCTAGTTGAGAGAGCCATGTATTGTGTGAATCATAGAATGGTTTAGGTTGGAAGGGACCTCAAGGATCATCCAGCTCCAACCCCCTGCCATAGGCAGGGACACCTCCCACTAGAGCAGGTTGCTCAAGGCCTCATCCAGCCTGGCTTTAAACACCTCCAGGGAGGAAGCATCCACAACCTCCCTGGGCAACCTGTGCCAGTGTCTCACCACCCTCACTGTAAAGAACTTCCTCCTAACATCCAGTCGAAATCTCCCCTCTGCCAGCTTAAACCCATTCCCCCTCGTCCTGACATTACCAGACCTTGTCAATAGTCCCTCCCCAGCCTTCCTGTAGGCTCCCTTCAGATACTGGAAAGCCACTCTAAGGTCTCCTCGAAGCCTTCTCTTCTCCAGGCTGCAGAGCCCCAACTCTCTCAGCCTGTCCTCATAGCAGAGCTGCTGCAGCCCTCTGAGCATCTTCGTGGCTCTCCTCTGGACTCGCTCCAGCAGTTCCATGTCCTTCTTGTGTTGGGGGCTCCAGAACTGCACACAGTACTCCAGGTGGGGTCTGAGGAGAGCAGAGTAAAGGGGGAGAATCCCCTCCCTTGCCCTGCTGGCCACACTGCTCTTGATGCAGCCCAGCACAGGGTTGCTGTCTGGGCTGCATGTGCACACTGCAGGCTCATGTTGAGCTTTTCGTCAACCCAGACCCCCAGGTCCTTCTCCTCAGGGCTGCTCTCAGCCATTCACCACCCAGCCTGTATCTGTGCCTGGGATTGCACCGACCCAGGTGCAGGACCTTACACTTGGCCTTGTTAAATGTCATGAGGTTGGCCTGGGCCCACCTCTCCAGCCTGTCCAGGTCCCTCTGGATGGCATCCCTGCCCTCCAGCAAGTCAACTGTGCCATACAGCTTGGTGTCATCTGCAAACTTGAACGAAACAAAAAATTCTGCTTTAAGAGCCCACCATCCATAAATACAGTCACTTATAATGACTCAGTATCTCCTGGCTTCTACAATTTACTATTTCAGCAAGAACAAACAGTTTTTTTTTTTTTCCATGTGAATATAAAGATCAGAAAACTGTGTCTAAGAACTGTAGCCTTAAAAAAAAGAAATCTTTATTTTTCTCTGGCATTTGAAAGCATTCCTCAGTGAATTAACCAGGGCTAAGGGTAAAACATACCTAAAAGTCTAAAAATATCCAATTTCAAAGGGCTACTCTAGTTTCTTCCCTGTTTAAATCAACAGTAATTTCTGGAAAGCTGAGGTTATCCTTCTGAAAGTATTATAATTGCTTTCACAATCCCTTTTCGAGGATTGCATCTCAAACTGTGAGGGATGCTTTCAAATCCAGATGCAGGCACAGAGGCATTTCCCACTGTGTTGAGAAGGGCAAAAATCTGTTGAGAACAGCTTGCAGGTTTTGATGCTTGGTAACCTAATATTTTTCACCCCAGTTTTAATGAAGACAGATTTATGTCCTCAACTGCCTGTCCTGTATTAATATTTTTCTAATCTGATGGCCAATTTTAATCCAATTTGATATACTTAGGACAACTGGATTGAAGCTGTCTTTAAGGGTTGTATTCAAAGGGTTCATTCTCACCTTTTCCTGTGCTAGTGCAACGTGTTGCTCTCTAATTAATTAAAATGGCAGCCTCAAATATAGCTATGTTATTCATACATGAATTGCACGAAAAGCTCTTCTGGAAGCATTCAGGAAATAAGATGCAATGCAACACTAACCTACTCATCAAAGGAAGAACAGTGTCACAGACTGACACCGATAAAATCTCAGAAGTATACACTATAATAAACATTCAAAACCAGAATGCATCATAAACTCAAAGAATGTGAGCTGAGCTTTCAAATGTGACTTAGCCATAACAGGAAAGGTACTTTTAAAACTTCAGCTTTAACATTTCATCAGGCAAGAGACGTTATTTACGAAAATAGTATCAGATCCAAATCCTGTTACTGCACTGCGACCAGTGCTGCTCAATATCTTCACTGATGATACAGCCGATGAGATTGAGTGCACCCTCAGCAGGTTTGCAGATGGTATCAGGCTGAGTGGTGTGGCTGGTAAGACTGAAGGATAGGACGCCACCCAGAGGCATCTGGACAGGCTGGAGAGGTGGGCTGAAGAGAATCTCATGAGGTGCAGTAAGGCAAAGTGCAAGGTCCTGCACCTAGGTCAGGGTCAATCCTTGACATCAATACAGGCTGGAGGATGATGAAATTGAGAGCAGCCTTGCAGGAAAGGATTTGGGGGTACTGGCTGATGAGAAGCTGGACATGAGTCAACAGTCCAGACGGCCAATTGTATCCTGGGCTGCATCAAAACAAGTGTGGCCAGCAGATCAAGAGAGGTGATTCTGCCACTTTGCTCTGGTGAGACTTCATCTGGAGCAGTGTGTTCAGCTCTGGAGCTCCCAACAAAAGAAAGACATAGATCCGCTGGAGCAGGTCCAGAGGAAGGCCACAAAAATAACCAGAGGGCTGAAGCACCTCTCTTATGAAGACAGGATGAAAGAATTAGGGTTGTTCAGCCTGGAGAAAAGAACACTCTGAGAAGACTATAACTGCATCTCAGTATCTGAAGGGGACTTATAGGAAGGATGGGGAAATACTGTTCAGAAGGGCTTGCAGCAACATAACAAGAGGCAATGGTTTTGGAGTATGGTAGATTGGACATAAGCAAGAAGTTCTCTACAATGAGAGGTCAAATTCTGAAACAGGCTGCCTAGGGAACATGGTTGAGGCTGTCCTGTAGACACTCAAGACCTGATTTGACGTGACCCTGGGCGGCCTGATCTAGTTGGAGGTGACCCTGCTCACTACAGGGGATTTGGGCAGGAAGAAGACCTTTGAGGGTCCCTTCCAACCCAATACAATCTATGAATGTGTGATAAATTCATGAGGGAGGTTTACAAAAAAGTTCTGTAGACTAAATAATTTTTAAAAAACTGTGTACTAGAGTATCTTTTATGAAGCAAAATCATAATTAAGGAGGTACTACATTAATAACTTACTTTCAGACGGGCAAGCTGAATAGGAGAAAACCCTCTCCTGCCATTAACAACTGGGACAAGTCTATTATACAAAGTCTAGAAAAAAAACCACACAAGAAATTAATAAAATAAAAAGTTACAACTAGGAACTAGTTATATAAAAAGCTAATATTTGCACTTTTTAATCAGACTAATTTCAGTAAGAATTCCACAACCATGTCAGTTGTGGGCTTCTAGTTAGCAGTTTAAAAACCAGTTCAGAGCATGTGGTAGTCTTTTGAGTGATTTCATGACTAAACAGTCTAAGTCAAATTATTGTGTTCCTATGTTTTACAAAAAAAAAAAGAAAAAAGAAAGGTATTATTTTTGAAATTAAGAACCCTTTAGAACTGTAACCAAGGTCCACATTATTAAAATTACAACTATCATTTGCAAACTGGCCCAAATGTACATTAAGGTCATACCAAATAAAGGAGAGACAACAACCTTGCTCAGTTTTAACACTAGCCAGTACTGATGCTCTGGAGGGGTTTCCCCACAACAAGGTACATCTCACCCAATTAAACATCAGAAGTGTAATTTTTAACTTCAAAAGGAGTATATAAATTATTTTTAAATAGTAAGAAGTAGAAAGCATGGTTTGTTATTCAGTAGAGTCTGAAATAGTTGACAATGTTCTGCACATAAGATCCTTATCTTAAAGATTATCTTGTGATAGCTATTTGCCGCCCCCAAAATATTTTCTATAATCAACACTTCCCAGCATTACATAGAATTGCTTCAGTAATAGTTTCTGTTCACACAGCAAAAAGATAAAAAGATAATCAACTTCCTTTGCTTTGAAATGCAGCTTATTGAAAATTTGAAAAGTAGAGCAAAGTCATGTGGATATCAGAAAATAATTCTCACCTTATCAGATTGAGTGTTCTCATGCAAGATCCTAGCATCAATAGCAGCAGCCAGTAAATTATTTGCAGCCGTTATAGCATGAATATCTCCAGTCAAATGAAGATTGAACTAGAAAGTAAAAACAACAAAATTTTCATATATGAAACCATTTAACTCAATTTATTAACCTCGGACAGATGAGCAGCAGCAATCTATCTCCTTGAGGCTGCAGTTCTGATTAGTCATCTGCCAGTGTAGATGAAATATTATCAAGCAGAAATACACCAAGCTATATGAAGGACTTGTTTTCATCTGAGCACGTGGTAAACTACCCTTTGTTTGGCCAAACAAAGCCACAGATATTTTTATTCTTTGCTGCATGAGCCAAGAATGAAAAGGCCAGGGCTATGGTTCCACAGCAGGTTCCTATCAGTATTTACTAGCCCACCTGGTGCAGAGGTGCCTTTTTCTGTTGAATCCCCCAGGACACATCACGTGTGCTGGCTTTGGGAGCACATACTAGTCATGAGAGAACAGCCTCCACCATTGCTCAAAGAACCTGCACAAAACCCAGCACAAAGCCCTGCTGAAGCTCTTGAGTGCACAGCTAAAATTGCTGAGGACAAGGGAGAGAGACTAAGGAAGGCATCCATTTCAGATTGGAGCAGCCAACTAAACCACTACAAACAATATAAATTTAATCTCTGTCCTTGCCCCATGGATCACGTAGCTTTACATCATGAACACTGTGCTAGGCAAAGGGGGTCACTTTACTCAAGAATATCACTATTTTCACAGTAAGGGTATTTTGAAAGTACATGTCCAGCCAGCTCCTTCCAATACTAGTACACGATTTTCAGAAGCCCTTGAAGAGAGGGCTTTGCTGAGGCAAGTCATCTTTCACTAATCTAGTAAAGCTGTGCTATTCACCCTTCTGCAGTATTCTGGGCATGTCTCGCACTACCACAGAAGGATCAACCTGGCTAAAAAGAAGTCCTTTTTGCCATGCAGTAACTTCTGCTAAAAACAGATAGTATAGCTACACTTGAGAAAGAAAAGGCATGTCTGCCCTTTTCTACTCCACCAGAAAATTAAGTGGTTTCTCATTCTCTTTTGAAATACAAAGAAAAATAGCAGTGGTCAGCCTTTTGCCTTGTATGTTACATGTGAACAGCATTTTTTCTTCTCAGGAAGCGTCAGAAGGACAACTGAGATGCCACAAACATGCAAAGCATCTGTGCAACATTTTTACACCGCTACATTGCAGCCCCTCTACAAAACACATCATGCACATGGAGATGGCAAGGGCTACATCGAGATGGCAAGTGCCACCCCAGTTCTCCAGACCATCACCATCAATCAAGTTCTACAGCAGCCACCTTGGTCTGCCCATCTCTTCCAAAGGAACAAGAACTTTCTCCCCAGCTGTCTCACCTCCTCCATGGGAATCACCTGAGCGTATCCACCACCAGCTGCTCCACCTGCACAGGAAAGCATATGGTCACATCAAACTCACACCAGTTTTGGGAAAACACAACCACTCTTAAACTCACAAAGTGAAACATATGGTGTTGATGACAGCATTTTAATTTTCATTAGTGAATAAATTATGTATCTAAATAACAGGATTTTCCTAACTTTTCCTATTTTTTTCAGCAGTCAATAAAAAGGGAATACTTGATTTGAAATGAAAGCCTATACATGACAGCTGGCCCAGACTTAGGCTAAATAAGGGCTATCCTATGCTCCTGCCCAGATTTAAGACATGGTCATGCACATGCAGCTGTTGGATGGAAAGACCTGGCAGTCACAAGCAAGCACTGCTTCTGAATGGAATCTTCACATCCTTTCTTAAGTCCTCCTTCCCCACTGCCTCTCAGTAAACAGGCAAAATTATTCACTATAGCCTACACAGAAGTTGAGTGGAAGGATTTAAAGCACTCACATGCACCAGTCTTGGCTGAGAAGCACCAAGCACCAGGAGCCTTCCAGCTGAAATCAAACTTTTTAACTTAAACTTCAGCAAAGCAAAGCAGAGCAGATGAGGAGTGCTTGCCCAGTTAGGCACCAATCTCAGCTGAGAAATGGCAAAAGAAAGATTGCATTACTTCCCATCAGCACTGAAGACAGACTTCAACTCTGGCTGGCTCTTACCTGTCCCTCAGGCTCGTAAAGGGTTTCTAGGCAAAAAGACAGCAGCTCGCAATTAGGAATGACAACTCAGAAGTACAGAAAGAAGTTCAGACCCAGCCAGACATACGATGCAGATGCAGCTGAGCCTTATGCATAACTGTCAACTTCCTTAGCTTGCTGTGCTAGATTGAGGCTAATTGGAATATTTTAATGAGAAAAAAATAGATTATAGGCTGTGAAAAGGAAACAGTGGTGATATCTACTTCAATCATAGGCTTGCTGAGATGTAGAAAAACAAGAACACAAAACACAGATAAGATAGAGCAGGACAGTCAGAGAGTGTGCGTGCCTCTGTCACAGCTGGTGCCTGTGCTGTTCTACCTGGGCTGCTTCTGTGTAACTTATCCTTCTGCTTTCTAACCCCCCTTGCTGATCCTCCAACCTCACCTTGCATGTAAGGCATATGATGGGATAAGGTGGAGGGGTGGAAAGAAGGTGGAAGGGTGGTTGGGAGCCCCTCCTGGGGACTCTGATTTCTGGGAGGGCTACTGTGTTTCTGTATTAGTTTTAACTTGTATATTTCTGTATGTAGTTGTATATATTTGTGATATATTGTAAATATCTGCTTGCATATTATGCTAAGCTGTAAATATAGCTTCATTCCTTAACTTCCAACTGGCTGAGTCTAGTCCGGGTGATTCCATAAGAGCAGGGGCGTGGGTAACTCCCAAACCATCAGATCTTTATTTTGGCACTTCCAAGTGGGACTAATTAAATTTGATCTACTGCTAATTAAGTCTGGAAGTTAAAATGAAGCTTATCTGGTTAATCAGCGGTACTTTTTTATCAGTGATATATGCACTGTTGGATTGTTGCCAAGCTTGGTTCCCTCCTGTTTGATTTAATGTGGAGAAAGATTCAAGGAATGTTTTCAGATTTCAGAGAGTATCTAATCATCTGGATAGGATTTAATATTGCTGAAACTGTTGCCAACTCTGTTTTTACTAAGTCAGGAAACATTATAACAGCTTAAAAATACTCTCTGGTGAGGGTAATTCTGCCTAAGACTGACCTACCAAATCCCTGTAGCGAGTTCTACGCAGGTAATACAGTGGTATATTTATCGTGTATAATGGAGCCCTAATAATTGTGGTTTTAACACTAACAGTAGCATTGTACATGAGAACTTTCAATGTGGCTACTTTAAGAAAATAAAAGAAGCAGGTTTCCTCACAAACAGAGTTAGAGATAAGGCCTGGAGGACTTGGACAGAGTCCAACAGGAGATAACGGACAGCTTTCTCAAAACAGTCTTTCTGGGGGGAAAGAGAGAGGGGGCTGCCATGTCCACCACTGCCAAAGTCTCGGCTGTTGACAATAACATGGCAGGTAACTAAAGAGCAGGTCCAGGTGCTCAAGTCTCTGCTGTCTCTTCACCTAGTTTACATCCTCAGGCAGCAGTTTCTAACCCTAAACCAAATTCAAGCTCACAGGCCACAGAGATTCAGACCCTCAATGATTCAGATTCACTAGAAGGAACTTCCACAGCCTTTCTGGCTCCAGCCTTTCTTGCTCCTGCAAAAACTAAGGCTAAGACAAAATATTTGACAGACAGTGATTCAAGAGAGGATTTAGGAGAGGGAACCACTGGTACACAAGAGGAAAAAGAAGAGAAATACAGCCTTAGAGACTTAGCCAATATAATTAAATTGCAATACAGTGATGAAAGGAGTAATGTGAGATTGGCTGTCAAGAAGGAGGATGGCTCTGAGTTTAGGAGTGCTCTTAGGAAAGTTTTGTTTCTAGGCCAAGGACAACCAGGAAAACCAGAGGAAGAGAAGGATGACAATCAGGATTCCAATGATCCCCTCAAAGAGGTCAGGGAAGTTAGAAAGGAATATGCAAGGGAATCAGGAGAGCCAATCCTAAGCTGGCTGGTGAGATGCACCGTACAGGTGCAAACGCCCTGCAGGTAGGAGACAAGTATGCAAAACAGCTAGGGCCAGTCACCAAGGAGAGGGGAATGGACAAATGCCTAGCAAGTCCTCTTGGTAAGGTTAGCTTGTGGAAACACCTCTTGTTGGCTGTGGCTATGAGATATCCTTCCTGGATGATTCGCTATGGGCAGCCAAGAAGTGGAACACCATTGAGCAGGGAATTAAGCTTCTGAAGGAGTTTGCTGTGAAGGAAGTGTTTTATGAAGATCATGATATGCATGAGCCTGATGACATTCCTCTTGGAACAGGTCTGACCAAGAAGCTTATTAAGCTTGCTCCTTCATCCTATGCTAACATCTTGGCTAGCAGGTTTCTATCAAGGAGTGATAATGGAAGGCCTCTCACTGTTGGTGAATTCGCTGACAAACTGACAGGACAGCTTGTCACATTCTGCCCTAGTCCCTGCCATAAAAACTCTGAGCAGAGAGATGAAAGATCTCATTAACTGAAGGAGGAACTTAAAACGTCCACATCCAATTTGGCAAATGATACCATCCCTGCATCATCTGAATGGGTGAATGTTTCTGCCATCAGGAACAGACGCCCACCTCCTGCAAGGCAATTCCAGCCCAGGAGGAGACAAATTCCACCCAGACACCAGCAATCACGTGCGTCACTGTGGATACTTCTGCGTGACCGATTTGGTGAGAACATGAACAAGTGGGATGGTCAACCTACTTCAGCTCTTTCAAAGAGAGTCAGGGAACTGCAGAGTGGCAGAA
>WAAF01017359.1:863199-1030933 GCA_013400475.1 Tricholaema leucomelas | reverse complement strand
CCACTTCCTTCAGGACCCGTGGGTGGATCTACCATCCCACAATCTCAGATGTCAAGTACCACACAGTAGATATTGCCTAGCTATGTGTTTACAGTCTGCCTGGGACTGCTGATCTCACATTCAGACAGGGCCAGCAGGCACAACTTCTTAAAGAACTACCACCGGTCATAAACCATATTAAACCAGCTTCTACCTCACACAACTCAGTTGATATAAATAACTACTATCAGGTGATATGGAGCAAAAACTGTTTCAGAAAGAGAGACCCTTTCTCTGTTCAGTGTACCCAAGTACACATACAGACACACAACTAGACAGTTTTTCAAAACTGAGGATGCAGATGAGAGATTCAAGGACAGTTCTAACTTGCCCTCTGTCAATTTACAAGAGAATTTATTCTGACTATTCATACATGAATATTTAGCATGGCAACAATTACATCCAATGACACCCATGAGATACATAGTACTGAAGACCCTCTCTAAGCAACATGCACAACATTTCATGTCAGTTTTTTTTAACTGCACTGAATGTCTGAAATATGAGAACTAATTTTTTTCCAGATCTCACAATAATATTTCCTCTAATTATTATATTTCTTTTATATTCTGCCATGTTTTATAAATTAGAGGTATGATTGACTCACAAGAGTAGAAATGAGTATGTGACAGAAGAGGGGAGAGACAGTGGCTGCTGAGGCATGTTAAAATAGCCTGTGGTCACTCTTATTTTTGATGCAGAGATCTTGTTTTTGTTGTTTAAAGGGAAAAGGAGGGGGAAGGGCTTAAATAGCACAGATTTAAAGATACAAAGAGAAGGTTAGCTTCAAGTCTTCAAATAAAATTTAACCCCCAAAACCACAGAATAGCAAACAAAGTGTATAGATGGCTAGATAGAATGCTTCTCTGTATGGATAATTTATTGATTTTCAGTATGAAGCTCTCTGGTTATCATAGCCTAATACAAATCCTTGCTGTGATGCATATTATTAGTTGGAGAACAAAAATAAAATAAGGCAATCAATATTCATCCTAAACATCCCAGATATAAACCTCTGTCAAATAGAGTAAAATGGAAATAAGAATTACTACAGTAACAACACATACAACTGCAATTATCATGACTTGCCTTGCAAGCCCACTTAACTCAGGACCTACATTGAACTGGATGCCATTCCAAAGACCAGGACTGAAAGACTAAAAAGATGCCTTTTGCTCATCATGGGATGTTCTTCCTAGGCAGGCAATACAGTGTCTTTAATATTCATGGATGCTGGCTCCACTGCACAGATGAATGCAACAGGCAAAGCCCAACTAACACCTAGAATTAGCTTTCTCATTAAACTAAGACATGTCTCAGCTTTCTAGTAACCACTGAAAATGCCTCTCAGAGCCTGCATGACCACTTGCCAAGGTTAATTTCTTTTGCCAGGAACAGAGTAGATTTTAGCAGCTGTACTAAGTCTATTGACAGTGAAAGAGGGAACTTAGCAGGTTAGTCCTCTCCTGGCATGTGTTACTCAGAAAAGACACTTACAGTAGTCCACGGTTTTCCCCAAAACACAGAAATCCCTATAACAATAATTCTTGTCTTATTGTAATCATTTAGTAAAACTTTCTAATGAGTTTTTACAGCTTCCTGAAAATGTTTTCTTGATGAGAACAACAAGTTGATTTACCTAAACAAGTGCCCCTGGAACTCATTCACAGGGCACGGGAGCATATCTGCATCTGTGGCCCATGCAATACAATCTCCAGAGAAATCCACTCAAAACTCCACCTGCCAGTTGCATGGTTGGACTTGATAGTATAAACCCAGACACCATGGGACTGTGTTCTAGGCAAAAAGTACTAAGTTGCAGCACATTATTCACTGAGTTAGAAAAGAACAAACATTTAATAATTGCAAATTTAAAAGAAAAAATCTGTAGGACTGGGATAAGGAGATAAATCATTAAGGGATTAGATACTGCTGAACAGAGTAATGCAACGAGGTCAAGAAATGAAACTAAGCCTTTGGCTCATCAGTATTCCCCTAAAAAGCAGTGGCACTGACACTCTGAAACTAATTTAGTCCTTGTCCCTGCCACTCCTTAGACATTGTGAGAGTAGTGAGATATTCACCTCCGTATATTAATTTTGAAAACATGTTTGGTAGAAACTTTGCATCTGTTTCCTGTCCATCTCTGAACCAGGAGACTGATGGCACCATTTGCCCAACATATTCAGTAACAGTTTCCTCACACAATCAGAATAATTTCTTCACTTCCCACTACTAGACCAAATGGTGACTTCTTATTCTAAGAAGATAGTTTTCTGCAAGCAAATGTTTCATCTGTAGTGGATATCTGAATATGTAAACTTGTCTCCAGAAGATTCTTTACCACTTCCAGAGTTTAGCCAACATAACAGAGGTAGGCATCACTTTTTCATGGTTAAAGTTGTCTCCCCTCTCTAGTATAGGCCTTCCCAAAAATCTTACAACCTGTTCTGCAGTATGTAAACCTTAAATCCTTCAAAAATAATACAGCAATAGTCAGGGCCAAGTATAGTCTCTGTTCTTATTGGGAGAAAGCCATAAATCATGCCATAAGAAAAAGGAGCAGCTGCTGATCACAGAATCATTCATCTTCAGCACCAGCCTTTCCCAATTACGTCAATAACACTGTGGTGATAAGGTCAGCATATAGGCACAGGAAAGGATATTAAACTTTAAGGCATTCCTGTCAGAACTTTACAATTCTGACTACTTTCTGACTATCAAAACCCATTTTAAATAGTCACTTTTTCCTGACTAGGCATTAATCAAAGATGGTAAAAGATACAAAATGCAGTTTGAATTGAATATGCAGGGATTTTTTCTGTCTGTTGAACAAAGTCCCGCTCAGGTGAGACCCTAGTAAGGCTTAGAGCTCTTTCTAAGGTGTTGTTTTGACCAGTCATATGTACTGTGACTGGCAATATGATAAAGCAGAGATTTCAGGGAGGAGGAAGCACTTCAAGCCGTGTTGAAGCCATACAACTTTAACAGAGGAGCCTAAGTCAAGGCTGCTACTCCTGGCTCACTCCAAGTAGTCAGTGGAGGGGGAGACACCAGCCCTGAAGGTAATTCATCCCTTGAGGTCTCAGCCACTTTTTAGAAATGTCTCTGTCTCCACTTGGCTATTTATGATGATTTTGGCAATTAGTCTCTTTATATATATGTAAAAACAGACACTTGTACATTCAGGGACCAGCTCAAGGTTTAGTGCCTTAGGGAGGAAGGTAAAGACATGGGGAAAAAATTACTAAAACCTTTCTGATCTCTTCATATATTGCTATAAGTGAATGGTGATTATTTTAAATTTCTGAGTTGAAATTTGGGAAGAAAACAATTTTGTGTTGTGCTGACAATCATCTTTTGCAATCATGCTTGAAATACTGATTTCCTTGACTATAAGCTGTAAGACAAGGATTTAGATCCTGCTGAATTCAAGTAGACCATAGAGGCTGAGGGAACCATTTGGTGCAGTGTCTTTAGTGACTTATCCCAGGTCACCCTTTTGCCAAGCAGCAACCATGATCCTGCAACCACGATCCTGCAACCACTTAGGCAGGTTCACTGATCTGCACAAAAGCTCACTGAAGACTTGATTTTGCCATGCTGTTCATAAGATTTGGGCCATTGTGAAGACCAGGAACTCCTATTCTCTCTCTGTGCTTCAAAATATCCTGGATTTATGTTATCAGATAGATAACAGCTTCTGAAGTACAGCTCTTATATATGTTGAAATCCCCGACATATCACTCATCTAATGAATTTGCATCAAGAAAATTATTATTCCTTTTTCTAAATCAACTTCCATTACACACACTTAAGAATACTTTAAATAATAAAACAATTACACCATTGGGAAAAGAAAAAACAACCATAAAATAGTGCAAGGATTTAAGGAAAGAGTAAAAAAGTGTGACAGGATATAGTTAAATTCAGAGGTTAACAGAGCTCCCTGAGAATGCGAACATTTACATCCAAACGTGTTTTAAAATCCAACATATTGAAAAAAAACCAGCTATTTCAAGGAGCACTTCAGCCTTTTTCTCTTCTTTTCTTAAGAAACCTTTCAATTCAGGGACAACACACAAAAATTCTTCTTAATCCATGAAAATAGTCCAGGCATGATGAAACACCTGATATGGCTCACTCCTCTCTGAAGGTCCATTCATTCCCACAAAAGGCCTTTTACTTTTCATCTCACTTCTCAGCAAATCTGCATCCCCACTTACTCCAGTTCAGCACCCTCCTGGCTTCATCCCTAGCACAAAGGTCCTCCCCAGCCACTTCAACTGGCCACAGTCTCCCTTTAAAAAGCCTTCAAAACCTTCTTTAGGTCAGGTGGATATTTGGAGTTTTGCTGATGATTTTTCCAGCGTTTCCCCATTCACTGTGAAAAACACAATTGCAAGTGAACAAGAGGTACCAACCAGCTCATGCTGAAGCCTGTGATTCATGCAAATAATGTCCTTCTAGAAGTCTGTGGGCACACGTGCAGTGATTAAATAGAACTATGGTGTGAGTGTCTGGCTTTGGAAATACAGAATGCATGGTCTTGCTAGCTTTGATTTTGCTGTCAAACTTTCAGTAATGATTGGTTATTCTTTTTTTGCATCTTTTGGTCTGGATTTGTCTCAGTGGGAAAAAAGCTGGGGAAAACTAAAAACTGGGATACTGCTAGACAGCCTGTTGGAAGCCCACAGGTTGGAAAGCAAGGTGTTAAGGCAGTGAATGGGAGCATTTGCTATGTTAAAGGAGACATCTCAGACATCAGAGATGAGAATGTGTCCATTACTGTGAGCAAGAAGTGAGGCAGAACTATGAACAAAATGCTACTAACTGATTTCCTTACCTTGTCCTTTGTCTTAGGCAGATAAATAAATTAACTCTTGCAAATATATTTGGTACTGAATCTGCTTATCTGTGCTAGGAGAACTGGCAGTCTTCAGTTACAGGAATCCCTTTGGCTCAGAGAGGCAGCGAGTGCTGACTTAGCAAACACTAAGGACTGTCAAGGTGACATGTGCATCTCTGACAGGTGTGGATGTGTCCCCTCTGCCCGTCTGGGGAGCTGCAGACTGATCCTTGCATCAAGCCGGGTTCTGCATTGCTGTACACCATTCTGCCCTAGACTGGGAAGTTGCAGACCCCAGCAGGAGGTCAGACTACCTTTTTGGCATGGTTTTTTTTCCAGAAGTTTTCATATTTTGCCTTTCTCTCACCGCACAATGTGACAATATCTAGCCATCACATGGCACCTTCAGCTTCATCCCAATCTCCTATATATCTGCCCAGATCTCAGTGCTGGTCAAATTTCTCCTTGCCCAGCCCTTTCCTCTCTACCTCCTCTATACTCTGAGTGCACTAAGGAAATCTCTCCTTTCTTTTCACTGTCAAATTTTGCTCCCATTTCTCTCAGATTTGTGTAGGGATGGGAGGAGCTGCCAAGTGTCCTTGCTGCAGAGCATTCTCGCATTAGTGGGAGTCGTGCTCTTTTTCAGGTGCTCCTCGGCCCAGAGATCCTTCACGGTTTTGCTCCTGGGAGGCAGACACCCCAGCCCATTATGCTCAGCACTACTGCTGTGTCACTGCTCACTAGTGGGGCTCCAGACAACATAACCAACTGATCCTGCACTTGAATTTTAACTTCTGTAATCAAAGAAGTCACTTGAAGTTATCTGGCGTGGGTTTGTACTCAGTGTCTTGAGCAGCAGCTTGGAGCCTTAAGTAGCAAGTTGCATAGCATAGTGAAGCCTCAGAAAACCTGTTTTAACTTCCAGCCCCCAAGACAATACCCTTCCCATTGTCCCCTCATGCCACCAGGGTTACAGAGAAGGTGAGCATTAACAAACACTGCTTCCAAAATTCTGTGAGGTGCTCCTACTCAATTACCATCAGTGGCTGTCTGGGCACCAAACACTGCAAAACATTACCCCAGTCATTCAGAGCATCTGCTCAGAGAAGAGATTTTAGAGCCCCTCAATGAGATGCTGCAGAAATCATAGTAAAACATCAAACTGTGTATTGCTTCTGCGTTCCAAATATTGTCCAGTACTAGATCAATGTAAATGTATTTTTTCCTATTAAACTTCTTAGCACAAATTAATCATTTTAATAGAGCTATGATGACTTACACTAACTAGTGCTCTGTTCTCTTATACTCTTCTTGTTTTCAGAACAGCAGGAAAAAAATCACTATTAAAAAAAAAAAAGAAAGAAAAACCCCACAAATGCTGTTATTAGTTTTCTGTAAGTTTCTGAACACTAGCCTCAGGCCATGCTTCTCTTTTGCTCTCCCAATCTCTCTCCCAAAAGCAATCCAAATAATAGAAAAATATACAATGTTATGATTACATCTTTTTTCATGCCTTGGTCTAATTTTTCTTATGCTTTTGTTTATACCTTTCTGGAAGTAGGAATTCTTCTTTGAAGAAGAGTCCTTACAAAGAAAAATTATAGTCATCTTATATCAAATGCATCATTGAAGAAGAAAGAGGATTTATTATCTTTCAAGTATCTTTTCACAAAGAATTTATCCCAGCAGGTGGACTCCATCTATGCAGGGTAGGTAAGCATGAAATTTGATCCACAGATTTTAAAGGGACTGTGAAAGAGCCATTTTTGTTGCTATCTTTACTAATAAGTGTTTTGATTTATATTGAAAGAGATTAAATTGAAGTTCCTCTAGCTGATGAACTATACTTCGATAAATGAAAGTTAAAAGCACTGTGCAGGTGGAAATACTTATTTTCTCCCACAAAAAAAATGTAAATTAAAAAAAAATGTTTGTGCTGTTTGTGCTTCCCTTTCTCCCTCCATCATTTCATCTTTCCATTCCTTCCTCTCAAATTCTACCATTCCCTACGTTGCACACACATTCTATTAGCTTCACATTTTTTAGGTTATTATCTGTGAGCAGAAATAGCTTACATCTTTGCAATTCTGGTCAAGGATAACATTCATACTCTTGACAAGAGTCTCTCTCAGCTCTAATCTACTTCAATTCTAATTGCTGGATTATTAAAGCAAGAGACCCTCTTGTACTTTGTCAGTGCCTGCCTTACTGCTGAAATACCAGCAGTGATGGTTGAGCTGCTGCTAGCTTTGAACTTGCACCACCCACCTTGGAACAGTTTGGGAAGAATCAACAACTTCAGATGAGTGTGAGACATCCTTTGCATGTTTGAACTGATCAGGGGAAAATTTTTTTGTCTTCCAAACAGTAAATCCACCATAAAGGGATAGTTCTTGAAGAACAGAGTGCTCTTCAGATACCAGAAAGATCCAAACAAAACCTTATAAGGAAAATTCAGCTGTTTGCTTATCTGAGCTCTTAAACAACTTCTTCATTGATGTGAAACAGCTGACAATAAATGTGACCACCTGAGGATAGTTACTGACTTTCTCACATCTGAGCAGTACTCAGGTGGGCACAAAATTGCAGCATTTGGGACTGAGTCAAACCTATTCTCTTATCCAGAAGGGTTGCTCCTAGTTCTGCTCATTTGCATTAAAGCACAAGCAGAAAGGAAGCCAAAGCACTGAGATGGGACAACGTTTGCATATGCCACACTTGGCTATCTGCTCATAAAGACCATTACAAGAGCTCAGAACATGCAGCATTTCTATATTGCTCTACCTTCATAGTTCCCAACTAGCATAAAAACAACAGAGACCAGACAGCGTAATTTGTTTGCCTTATGCCTGACTGTCAGCGCCTTCCGAACCTGTTCATGGTAGCTAGAACAGCAGTGAAAGTTGTGATACCACATTAACTGTAAGCATGGACATGAGGTGTGCCATGCTGCTGTGTGGCATGAACATTCACACCAACCTGGCGACCTTCTCAAGTATCAATCAGTTACCTCAGTCTTAGCAAAGCCAGTGTTGTGATTGAAAAGGCTCTTTTGAGCTGGTATGTTTATATCTTATTTTGCTTTTGAGATCTTAAAAAAAAAAAGTGTGAAACATTTTTTTTTTAATGGAACCTATAATTTGAGTCTAATTTGACCTGACAAGAGTCAACTGACCATGCAGTTATTTGGCACCTTCTGAATGCCTCCCCATTAAGCCAAATTTACGCTAATAAGCAGCAGTCATTACTATTCACTGTCATTATATTAAATCAGTTACCTGAGACACCTCCCAGTAAATATAAATCTTGATAAGATACATTCTAATTAAGAGCCAAATTCTTGTTTCTCATCCATTTTCACTGCTCCTGTCTTTAGGTCCAGCTACTCATCAGGCACACTGCACATGTGTCTACCGGATGCCCACATGCCACCTTTCTTCTTGTGGATCCTTGGTAGAAAGAAGGACACAGCCATTTGCTAACATGTGCTAACAGCAAACTGCAGTGGTGCTTTGACATCTGTGCTGCCCTGCATACTGGGGAGCAGACTTCAGGCTTTATTCTTCCTATCTCCAGCAAATATAGGAGAAAAGTAGAATCAGTTGCAGAGCAATACGAAGTCTTCATTTTCCACTTCCTGTGTTTTTAATTTGTTCTTATTTTGTAAAAATGTATATTTATGTTTGCAAAAATTCTGAGATGTACCTGTTTAAACTATTGTAATATTTTATATAGAAAAGAACAGAATAGAATCAACCAGGCTTTAAGATCATCCAGTCCAATCTATCACCCAGCCCCAGCCAGTCAACTAGGCCATGGCACTAACTGCCTCATTCAGGTTTTTTTTTAACACCTCCAGGGATGGAGACTCCACCACCTCCCTGGGCAGCCCATTCCAATGGCAAATCACTCTCTCTAGCAAGAACTTCCTCCTAACATCCAGCCCATACCTCCCCCGGCACAACTTGAGACTATGTCCCCTTGTTCTGTTGCTGGTTGCCTGGCAGAAAAGACCAACCTCCACCTGGCTACAGCCTCTCTTCAGGTAGCTGTAGACAGCAGTGAGGTCACCCCTGAGCCTCCTCTTCTCCAGGCTAAACAACCCCAGCTCCCTCAGCCTCTCCTCATAGGGTTTGTGCTCCAGCCCCCTCACCAGCTTTGTTGCACTTCTCTGGACACGTTCCAGCACCTCAACATCTCTCTTGAATTGAGGGGCCCAGAACTGGACACAGGACTCAAGGTGTGGCCTGACCAGTGTTGAGTATAGGAGAATAACCTCCTTACTGGCCTACTGGCCACACTGTTCCTGATACAGGCAGGACATACTAGAAGTAGAAATTCATCAAATGATTGATACAGTTCAAAGCTTTGTTCTGCTGTATTCTGTCATTACGTGATACAATTGTTAAAATATTAACATAATTTATTTTATGATTTTCTTGGTTTAGCTTACTTGAAAACTACTTAAGTCTAACTACTGCATAGTACAGTTTGAAATACTGTTTTCCCAGAAGAGTATGTGCTTGCATTCGATGGCAATGACATTGCCTGACAACCTGCTTATATTTTCTTTTGAATGTGTCTCCTGTTTGCATTGAAATGAAAGAGTTTGGCACTTTTGGCAAGAGAGTAAGTTAGTGTAAAACTTCTGTTTCAACACAAAGCAGAGGCATTTTGATATAGAAAACAAATATTTAAATATGTATTGTGCACCAGATGCCTTCAATTATTTAAAAAATAACAGAGAGCTAAACATAGTATAAAAATAAAGTAATAGAATGCTTCAGCTATCGTTAGGTTAATGTTGCATTGGAAGTAGCAAGGAAGTAGTAAGTCTGCAGATGACACCAAGTCAGGTAGCAGTGTTGATTTGCATGAGAGTAGAGAGGCTCTCCAGAGGGATTTGGATAGGCTAGATCAATGGGCCAGCATTAATGGGATGAGTTTTAACATGGCCAAATGCCAGATTCTGCACTTTGGTCACAACAACCTCAAGCAATGCTACAGGCTTGGGGCAGTGTGGCTGGAGAGCAGCCAGGAAGAAAAGGACCTGGGGGTACTGGTAGATAGTAGGCTGAAGATGAGCCAGCAGTGTGCCCAGGTGGCCAAGAGAGCCAATGGTATCTCGGCCTGGATCAGGAACAATGTGGCCAGTAGGACAAGGGAGGTTATTCTTGCCCTGTACTCAACACTGGTCAGGCCACACCTTGAGTCCTGTGTCCAGTTCTGGGCCCCTCAATTCATGAGAGATATTGAGGTGCTGGAATGTGTCCAGAGAAGGGCAACAAGGCTGGTGAGGGGCCGGGAACACAAACCCTATGAGGAGAGGCTGAGGGAGCTGGGATTGTTTAGCCTGGAGAAGAGGAGGCTCAGGAAGGACCTCATTGCTGTCTACACCTACCTGAAGGGAGGTTGTAGCCACGTGGAGGTTGGTCTCTTCTCCCAGGCAACCAGCAACAGAGCAAGGGGACATAGTCTCAAGTTGTGCTGGGGGAAGTATAGGCTGGATGTTAGGAGGAAGTTCTTGACAGAGAGAGTGATTGGCATTGAAATGGGCTGCCCAGGGAGGTGGTGGAGTCACTGTCCTTGGAGGTATTCAAGAAAAGATTGGATGAGGCACTTAGTGCCATGGTCTGTTTGATTGGACAGGGCTGGGCAATCTTGGAGGTCTCTTCCAATCTGCTTGATTGTACGATTCTATGATTCTAAGAGAGATATGGAAGTGCTGGAGCAGGTCCAGAAGAGGGCAACAAAGCTGGGGAAGGGCCTAGAGAACAAACCTTATGAGAAGCGACTGAGGGAGCTGGGGCTGTTTGGTTTGAAAAAGAGGAGGCTGAGGGGAGACCTCATTGCTGTCTACAACTACCTGAAGGAGTAGTCTCTCCACTACCTGTGGAGAGACTGCTGCTGGGCTGTTCTCACAGCTAACGGGAGACAGAACAAGGGGGAATGGCCTCAAGCTGAGACTAGGTAGGTTTAGACTAAATACAGGGAAAAAGTTTTTCACAGAGAGAATGATCAGGCATTGAAATGAGCTGCCCAGGGAAGTGATTGAGTCACTGACCCTGGATGTGTTTAAGGGTCGTTTGGATGTGGTGCTTAGGGATGTAGTTTATGGTGAATCTTTTAGAGTAGGATTATAGGTCGGACTTGGTGATTCTGAGGGTCTTTTCCAACATGGATGTTTCTGTGAAATCTGTGAACAAATATGACTAAGTGACAATAATCTGTATTTTTTTCCCCAACACTGAGTCCTGTGAGAGTCAAAAAATAACTGAAAGTATTAGTTTAGTTACAAAACTTTGTCAAAATGACAGCACATCCTCAAAAAACTCATGCTTCCAAACCAGTTTTTCTTCCAATTAAAGATTTCCAGACACCTCTAAAAAGTTTTTTTCCTGTATCTATTTTCTGGACAGCTCACACAGAGGCTTTTAAACCTTACTCTTTATTATTACTCTTACATTTTCATTCAGAATATCAGATCTTTTTTCCTAGGTGACAGTAGTGAATTTTGCCCCATCTTTCACCTTCAACTATTCAATGAACTAACTGTTATTGACACTCATTTGTCAATAAACATACAGGTAAGGAGATGGCCCACCAGGGTAAGAACAAGCAGCTGAAATCAAATGCCTGTAAATTGGTCATGCTGGTGCAGCATTTGTCGAGTCAGTCACACTACAAGTATATGGGCTCTGTTCCCAAAAGGAACGGTGATACAGGATAATAGAATGGTTTGGGTTGGAAGGGAGCTTTAAAGATCATCTAGTCCACTCACCCTGCTACAGGCAGGGACATCTTTCAGTAGACCAAGCTGCCCCATCAAACCTGATATGGAACATTTGCACTTGTGTAGCAACCACAACTTCTCTGGGCAATCTGTTCCAGTGTCTTATCATCCTCATTGTAAAAAGTTTCTTCCATATATCCAGTCTAAATCTACCTTCTTTCAGTTTAAAACTGTTGCCCTTGTCCCCTACCAGCACTTTCTCTATCTCACCCGTAAGTGCTCTTTAAGCACTGAAATGTCTCCTCAGAGGCTTTCTGTCACTAGGCTGAGCAATTCCAACTGTCTCAGCCATTCTTCACTGGAGAGGTGTTGCAGCCTGTTGACAATTTCTGTGGCCTTCTTCTGAACATACTTGAACAGATATATATCTTTCTTGTACCATGAACCCCAGAGCTGGCTGCAGTACTCCAGATGGGGTCTCCCTGACTGGAATAGAGGGGTAGAATCACCTCCCTTGATCTGCTGGACACATTGCTTTATATGCAGCTCAGGATACAGCTGACTTTCTGATGTGCAAGCTCATATTTACAGCTCATGTCTGTATTCCTAGGCCCTTTTATGCAGGGCTGTTCTCAATCCATCCCTCAGTCTGGATTGATATTGGGCATTGCCTTGATCCATGTCCAGGACTTTAAATTTGGCCTTATTGGATTTCACAAGGTGCATTAATATGGGTTCACTTCTCAAGCCTATAAAGGTTCCTCCGAATGTCATCCCTCCAGCAAATCAGCTGTACCACTCAGCTTGGTCTCATGTGCAGATTTGCTGAGGGTACACTCAGTCCCATTGTCTGTGTCACTGACATAGACACTAAATAGTATTTGTCCCCATACAGACCTTTCAGGGGCAACACCTGTTACTGTTTTCCATTTGGGCACTGCACTAATGACTTATTCTTTAGATTCTGCCATCCAGCTAATTCCTTATCCATCTAATTTTCCATCCAATAAATTTGTATCTCTCCAATTTGGAGGCAAGAATATTGGGAAGGACCATATCAAAGAACCTGAAGTCTAAGCAGCTCTTCCCCTGTCCACTGATCAGTCACTCCATTCACATACAAATCCAAGGAAGAATGAACTTCAAAACATCCCAAATTCTTCATCTTGGTGAGCATTTGCATTTTTAGAGATGTGGGAGAGGGTTTGTTTTCTGTTCAGGGTTCTTTATATACGCTTACTAAGTTTGTGGAATTCAGTGCACATCTGACCAGAGATATGCTGATCAGATGTGCACTAAAAAAAAAAAAAGGAAACCACTTCTCAGAAACATTGAACTTAACAACGTGACATGGATGCTTTTTTATTCCCAGGAAATCTTTGAGACATATATGTGGAGGCCTTCGCACATGCATGCTTCTAGAGGGAGTCATCACGTTTTTTCCAGATAATCAAGCAGTTCAACATCACAAACTAAGCCTCTTTCCCAGTGACCCAATTAGCACACAGGGCCACAGTAATCCTACAACTAAATACAGACACCACTTGTGTGCACAGATTTTAATCCTTTCAAAATTCACAGTAATACTTGGCTCCTAGACAGCACATTTCATCAGATCTCTGAAAGCTTTACAAAGGATCAGCATCCACCTCACAAGTTTATGGATGACGAAAGAGGCACCACAGGATAAGAAGACTTGCCCCAGTTCACCATGCAGGCCAGCAGTAGTCTTTCACAGTATCACAGTATCACACAGTATCACCAAGGTTGGAAGAGACCTCATAGATCATCAAGTCCAACCCTTTACCACAGAGCTCAAGGCTAGACCATGGCATCAAGTGCCACGTCCAATCCTGCCTTGAACAGCTCCAGGGACGGCGACTCCACCACCTCCCTGGGCAGCCCATTCTAGTAGCCAATGACTCTCTCAGTGAAGAACGTTCTCCTCACCTCAAGCCTAAATTTCCCCTGATGCAGCTTGAGGCTGGTGCTGTATTTCTGACTTGCTCAAATAAACCAAATGGCTTTATTGTCATTTGTGATGCTTTCTTGTAAACAATGGATGGAGCATTACAACAACACAGATCTGTCATTTTCATCTGTATCATCTCTTTGGTTGTTCAAGTGTTCCTTGAAAATGGCTTTTTATTTTACCCAACTGTTAAAATTCTTTGTATGTAGATGTTTACTTCTGGCTATCATCTCTATTGGTTGTTAGTGAATGCTTAACTTTCACAGAGGGTCAGAAAAGGTCATCACTGTAGAAAAGCTTTGTATAAACTGACAACTTATTTAAAGGGAATAATATATTGCATTTAAAAAAAAACAGCCAAAACTATTCTACTGCAAAAAGAGATGACAAATCTATTTTTATTCAAGCCTGCAGCATGCCATAAAAACTGGGGGGGGGGTTTGAATATGCTGAATGATGTACATCCATAAACATATCAGATAATTTACACAGTATGTAATGGGAGTGATAATGATCTTACATCCCCAGGAAAAAAAATCTTTGTTAAAGCAAAGTTAAGCTCATGCATATATCATGATTAAACTAAAAATCTCACTCTAGGTCTAGAAAGAACACACTGGCATGTGTGGAAATTCTCTGTTAAAGGTGAATTCACATTTTTTTAAACNCCCTTCAGGTAATTGTAGACAGCAATGAGGTCCTCCCTGAGCCTCCTCTTCTCCAGGCTAAACAATCCCAGCTCCCTCAGCCTCTCCTCATAAGGTTTGTGTTCTAGGCCCTTCACCAGCCTTGTTGCCCTTCTCTGGACATATTCCAGCACTCCAACATCTCTCTTGAATTGAGGAGCCCAGAACTGGACACAGTACTCAAGGTGTGGCCTGAAGGTCAGGAAGTTATTTTTTAGGCTCTGCAATCAAAGATAATCCCTTTCTATATGGCATCAATCTCCATCAGCCACTTAGCTCACCTTAGTCAAAGGCCAGGATGTGGCTTTGCAATCCTGCATGAACTTGATTCCCAGTAACTGCCTACTTGTTTCGTGTTATCTGGCACTGCTAAAATCTGATAAGAAGGATGTCTTGAACTACTGGGGGCATGGGGAGCCATTCTGCCAGGACAGCCACTCCTAAAATGTTTAGAGAAAGACTTCCCAACTATCTTTAGCAAAGATGTGCAAATTTAATTTGTGAGGTTCTGGGTCTTATTTTCCAGAAAGGGACCATTCAAAAACATGGAGTGACCTGGAACCTGCTAGTCTTCACTTCTGGGTCTATACATTGGGCTTTCTGGACCACTTCAGATTCTGAGTTCAAAGGCTTCTTTTAATTTTCTGATCTGTCTACTCAGCTATCTGCGCACACCATGGCTGTGTGTGTTGACATTCTGAAGGACAAAAGGTGCAGTATTAGTTGCAGCAACTAAAATCTGAACACACTTTTGTGGCCCTCATGCAATGGGAAGCAGGAGAGAATCTGTTTCTGTGATATGGATGAAGATTATTTGGAGTAAGTGGGAAAAAAATACTAGTGCAGGAATTCAAATTCTTTACGTTTGCAGTGTCTATACTGTTTTTCTTGTACAGTGCATTGTTTTGAAGAGGCTTGAATGATTAACAAGTTCAGCTTAGGAGACACTTGGCTGAACAGAGCTATGTCAGCTTTGAAGGAGCAGGGACAAAGACTCGAAGTCAAATCAAGGAGGGTATTTGGTATAGGATTTCACTTGCATTAGAGTTAGTCATATAGAAGGAACTACTGAAATTATATCTAGTCCTATTCTAGTCCTTCAGAGTTCCCCAGTCAAAAAAGTGTTTTGTACTGCTGCAGCTGCCTGCTTTTCAGAGTAATCTGACAATTTTAGACATGGTTAGACCAAGTAATTTTCTTTGTCTTATGTCTCTGTACTGGAGCACACAAAGCGAGTATGACTTAAACTGTGTTGCTCCGAGTTCCCTTTAAGGGAGGGGGGAAGGGGAAGAAAAGAGAAACAAACAAACCTTGTCAGCTTTGAGGTTTTTAAAACACTTAGAATTAATTGACAAAAAAGAAGTTATTTTTAAATGTTGCCTTTTGTGAAATCTCTAGTTTTCCTTCACACTGTGTCAAGTGGCATAATAAAGTTGCTGCAGATATGAGAGGTTGGAGCAATTTCCCCCAGCTTTTCTTTTCCTTTGTGTAGCAGCCCTGGGCGCTGTTAGTTGTGCTCATTTTGTAGCAAAGCTTCTTGCAGTGGGAGGGAAATGGTGGGGGAGCACTTGTGGAACGAGTAAATTAAAATAATAATGGAGTCGTGTTGTGAGGTGCAACCTTCTGCCACTGACTCAGCATGTTCGTGTACATGTGGGCGATGGTCCATATGACTTGTACTGACCTAGTTGACTCAATCAGAGAATTTGAAAGAAAATGTTGCTGCCAACTTTGGGACTTCAAGGAATATTAAACTCTTTACCAAGATCTTGTGCACACTGGACTGGAAAATGAAGGAAATAAATAAATAAAGTGGAACATGAAGGAGGGATTGGAGAGAGAACTGTGGAACAATCAGGAATAATAAGATAATGTGATGGCTTGGGAGTTATCCACCCCCACCACTCTTATGAAGTCACCCAGACTAGACTCAGACGGCTAGAAGGTATGGAATGAAGCTTTATATTTACAGCTTAGCACAATATACAAGCAGATACTTACAATATTTACAGCTATCTACAGAAATATACAAGTTAAAGGTAACACAGAAACACAACAACCCTCCCAGAAGCCAGATTCCCCAGGAGGGGCTCCCAACCACACTTCCACCTTCTTTCCACCCCTCTACCTATCCCAGAGTTTGCCTTACATGCAGGGTGAGTTTGGAGGATCGGCAAGGGGGATTAGAAGCAGAAGGATTAGTTAGACAGATCCAAGCAGAAGGATTAGTTAGAATCAAGCAGAAGGGAAACACACTCTGAGAGACAGAGACACACACACTATCTTATCTATCATTGTGTCCTTGTTTTTATACATCTCAGCGAACCTATGAGTGAAGTAGACATCACCACTGTTTTCTTTTCACAGCCTATAATCTGATTTTTCTCATTAAAATATTCCAATTAGCCTCAAACCAGCACAGATGATTAGTGGACTGGAACATCTACCTCACAACAAAGGGCTGAAAGAGCTGAGTCTGTTCAGCCTGTTCAGGATGGCTGTCAAGAGGATGAAGCCAGCCTCTTCTTAGTGCTGTCCAGTGAAAGGAGAAGGGGCAATGGACACAAACTGGAATGTAGAAGGTTTCATGGAAACACAAGGAAAATAGTCTCCAGTTTGAAGGCTGCCCAGAGAGGTTGTGGAGTGCCCACCTCTGGAGGCATTCAAAACCTGCCTGTACATATTCCTGTGTTAGTCTAGGTGATTCTGCTCTAGCAGGGAAGTTGGACTAAATGATTTTCAGGTCCCTTCCAACCTCTACTCTGATTCTGTGAATGCTGTTTAGTATTTATCAAACAATAAACAGGCATGTTTGCCCTAGAGAAAACTGATTAGAACTTATAATTTTAGCATGAATCAATGCATGAAATTTTTCACCAAGGAGTAAGTTCTTTGTTTCCTTAATTTTCAGCAGAAAATATGAGACTCTGGGTAGCTCTTCTCCATACCAATTATCAGCAGAAAAAAAAAAAGCCAGGGAGAAAGGCAGGGCATTTGAGATGCTGGGGCAGTCAAGGGCAAACAGGATATTAGCAAAAGTCATTCAGACAAGCACATGATATGAGAAAAGTCCACTGGCAGTGTGTGAAAGTAAAGCACAGGGAGAGCAGGGATTCAGGGGGGATAGTCTACTTGTTCTGCCTCCATTACCATCCTAGCTTTGTCCTTCTTGATCTTCTCTACTTCTTTCTGTTCCGCCCCCACTGGAGTGCTATATTGATCTGACCTTAGCAGGAAGTACAAGGAGAGAAAAGGAAGGGAGTCTGTCCTGGTCTCTGAAGCCAGACACCCATCTGTCTTTTGTACTCTAGAAACCCACAGTCCAATGCACTGCAACAAGCCTAAGATGGGTTTGAGGAAAACCAACAGAAATTATGCTATCCAAAGTTAGGGGGGGTTGTCCTAGTGTAGGTTAAAATAGCTGTGCCCTCTAGTGCTGTTGGAGTGGTACTCACCCACTCTCCCACAAGTGCATGTTTGAGGTAGAGGGCAAGAGAGAGAGAAGCAGCAGGTACACAGCAATAGCCATAATGGTATGTCAGCTTTTTAGCCTATGCAGCCATACCTGTGGTGGGCAGGAAAGGTGGGCCATAGCTGGAGGGATGCAAATAAGACATTGCAGCTCTACTAAGTGCTGCCAGATTGAGATCCATCCTCCACATGCCTCAATAGGCATCCTCCATAAGTAACGGGCCCTTCCCTTCCTCCTCTCCATTAGTAACGGGCCAGCCAAATCCTGTTGTTTGTCTGCACATAGAGGGTGAGGGCTCAAATACAGTAACATTCCATTCAGCACTAATTCCTTAGACACAAAATTTCTGTATTCCACCTCTCTTCCTTAAACTTCTTCGCTTACTTTGAGAAAATTGTCTATAGAAGTATACACAGTATATACCTGCCTGTCTCCATGTAAAGACAGGATGTATAAGGGATGACATGGGATTACTGGGAAAGGGGAAGGAGAAGGAAAACATCAGTATGACTTTATCAGCATAAATTTAAAAGGAACAAATTTGGATGAAATACCAAAGTGGTTCAGATAAGGGAGAAATGAACCTTTCATCAAATTTATACTCTTTTTAGCTACTCTTATACTCAGTTCTGAGCTTTGACTTGGACACCTATAAAGCACAGAGAGATAGGTTTTTACTAAATTGTATTTGTAAGGTTTTTACTGCAGCTACGAGGATTATGGAAGGAAAAAAAAAGGAAAAGAGAAACATTGTGGAAATTACTAGGCTTCTGAGGAAGTGCAGCTATGAAATACAGTTATCAGCAGATTGCATGCTTTGATTTGGTCTGAGTTAACTTAGGGGCATCCAAAAAAAAAAAAAAAAAAAGTGATTTACAGATTTCTCGACTTTGCCTCTTTCATAAGGTTGACTCATGCACAGCAGATTAGACTGATTCGGAATAATCACCCCGAAAAGAACAAGTTGCATCTTTAAATAGTCTCCCTTTGAAGCAACACTGCATGATACCCAAGTTGGAGCTGAACTAAGTGTTCGTTCTGAGTATGTCTTCATTAAATGTATCCTTTAGTTCTGCTGATGGATAACCTGAAGCAGGCCATTTCTCTTCATACTAATTACTGTTAAGCTTCTCTCTTTTTTTGCAGGTATATCTGTTATGGTTTTGCTTCACTGAGATGTTTGCTGTGAGTGAGGTTCTGATATCTACAACTATAAACTGGGCTACTAGAGGCTCAAACCTGTTCTCTGAATGTAAATCAGCATATCTAAAGATGGCTTACTATTCTGTAACATTCATACCCTTCCCTCTTCTACTTCCCCATATAAAATGGATTATTACTATAGACACATACTTTGGATTTTTATACAACCTTGGACCCTTTCAGTCCTTCTGTGCCTTCCATCCTCACTTGCATTCTTCCTCTCTATATTGGATGGCCAAACGATTGCATTTATTTTCCAGTTTTTCTACTGCAATGACCAATTCCTCAACAGACACCCCAGAGACTATAAGCAGGGGCCTCTTGGACTGAATTAACTGGTTTAGCATATGTCTGAGAGCTCAGATCTTGCCAATTACTATCCCTTACAGCTCACATCAGGGCTTTCAAATCACCAGTGAGTTCTGTTCTTTCTCATCCCACTTTTAATATCATCATTCTTGGAGATATCTTCATCGGCTCTGACTGTACATGTGGTCTGTTTCCATTAACAGAAGCTCTTCACCAGGTCTCCTCTTGTGTATTTGGCATGACAGAAATGTAATGAGGCATTTGAGTTTGATTTTTAATTTGACAGAATAGCTGAAGTGTTTGGTTTTTTTTCCCGATTGTATGATATTACAGAAATGAAAATACATTCCTTTTATTGCTGCTTATAAACTGACTTTCCATTAAAATCAGAGCCACTCTGACTTCAGAAAAGTCTTGAAAGAAAGAAGTATCTCTGCTTGGGATCCAAAACATTTGGCAAAGTCAGAGCCGGGAAGAGGAAGTAGTAAATGTTTTCAGTCTCAGCCCCTGGGCTTGAGAGAGTAATTGTGGCAAACTGAAATCCTAGATTCAAAGGATTCTCAGAAAGCGAGGCCAACTCCCCTCCTTCGGCTAACATTTTTCTCCTATACCATGGTGACTTTTATTGTAAATATTCAAGGAGAGCCCTAATAATGCCAGCCTAAAAGCTTCATGTCCTGATTGTCTCTTAAAGGAAAGAAACTCATGAGACATTTTTCTAAGATGAGACTCACTCTTTGTGCCAGAAGGTGAGAGCTGACCTCTGGATGCTAGAAACTTCGCCCACAGATAACATGCATATTGTATTTGCCCACAGACAGGTTTTCCCTATTTGGAAAAAAATCTTTTATATCACAGTATTTTCTGCATTTATAAAATTCTTTTGTTAATGAAAAAGCTTCAGCAGAGGTTCACATACTCTTAGAGTAAACACTCATTGCAGGTGAGGACCAGAGGTGTACGCTTCTATGAAGCTGCCCTCTTCAGTTTTCACTTTATCAAATAAATTAAAGGTGCTTCATCTATACTTATAAGTACATCATTACTTCTAAGTGCTATATTATTACTATCGAAGCATTCTTACACTGTCACAGAAAGACCTTGACATGCTGTAAATAACTTTGCCTCTCACTTTGATACTACATAGACTCCTGCAATTGTGTTTATTGTCTGCAGGCATTATGGATGCCTAATATGAAAGAACTGGAGAGCTCACACTCAAAATGAATGGATATACATTCTCTTTCTATTCAAGCTGATTCTCTACCTCAGGGAATGTTTGATACATCATCTTGGGCTTTGGGACTGAAAAGGCTGAAAAGGAAAGAAAAAACCCTCATACACTGATTCTTTCAGCGCTTATTTTTCTTCACCACCATTCAGTAAATGAAGGAGAGGTAAAGTATTATGGAGCCAGCAGTGGCTGAACTTCAACAGATTCTTTGGTTCAGAGTGCATGCTTAATTATCAGCTTATGTGAGACTTTCTGATCTAATCTTGTCCTACATGCTCATTCCTGGTAGCTGCTGTCTTGAGCTGGCCAAGGCAGCCTGAAAAAAGAACTTGAAATATCACAGTAACTTATTATTTCAATACCCAGACCAGAGGAAACAAACAAAAACCATATTATATCAATGGCATAATAGTTGGTCAAACTACCAAAATACATTAAAGGCCATGTCTGTGAATTGACTGATTCCAACTCCAGAAAGATAAAAATCTGTGACAGTAAAAAAGAGAACGCTTATAAACATGAGTATCTGGCTAGCAAAATAAAGACTGGTCAAATTTGTAACCTCACCACCTTTCAGAAAGCTTAAAGATTTTACCTGGCAAAGGGGCACTTCCTAGCACTGAAACTTTCATCTGCTAATGGACCTGAAACCAGAAACCTGAGCCATCAAGAGCCTCCAGTGTATTACATAATGTTTGCAAACCACTCAGAAGTGTGACAATATAAAATTCCTAGAGAGTTTGTGTTGTTTCCAGCAACAATATTTTTTTTCCAAGACATCCACTGTAAATTATAGTGCAACTACTGTCCAACTCTGAAAAATCAGATATATCTAAAGATGACACAAAGTCCTTGCACGTTTCTTTCATCAGCCTCCATATCTACCTCATTCTAGTAATGGCTGTTTTTTTATAACCATCCTCACATTTGTAGCTTCCATACAAACCAGCCACTGACAGATAAAAAGGTAGCAAGTGTCAATAATGTTAGACTTAAGAGACATATTCATTGTAGCTTTATATATGAAGCCATTTTCACTATATCAAGACATGGCTAGATTTACAACTGGTAGCAATTAAAAAAAAAAATCTGAATTTATACATAGAGAATATGAAAGAGTTTGCTTAGAGTGACTTCTAGTCACCAGCTCCAGAATAACTTTCCAGTATAAGAATCATGGGCAAAACCTCCAGGCAACTAGTTTTCTACTGACGTTTGATACATACAAGAAGGGGATTATACAGCATCACTGCTTGTAACTGGGGGACTGTTGATGACCTGCAGGGTGCCTTCCAGTGCTGTATCCTAATTTGTGACCAGCTTTGTTTCTGCTCAGATAGCAAAGCCATCCCAAGGCTCAAAAAGTTGTCTGGTTCAGATCTGCTTTCCTTTATCAAACAGTTGTTGCAGAATCTTTATTATTGCTGAGCTGTGAGGCTGAGAGAAATCCCCTCAGGAAGATGAAAAAGGCCACTGCGCTTTTACTTTTGTTATACTTATTGCCTCTGTGGGTCAGAGCTACTCCTAGAATCCCCACTATTGAAACATATTGATTTATTAGATTGTGTATTGAATTGTAATTTAACTAAAATAATTAATCACTGTGTGTCCAGTTTTAAATGCTGTGCCTGTCACAAGGGTATCTGCACATTATGGTAATTGAGTTGCAAACTTGAAATTATCACCAAAAATGCTGATTTTCAACTGTTGCTCCAAAAGGTGCCAGCAATTTATTAGGATGTTTCCCTGAGGAAATCTGACTGATGGCACTAGAATTCAGTGGCTCTCCTAGTGATTGATGTAGAGAACTGTGCTGGGTTAACACAACCTGTTCTCACAAGCCTCCCCTCACACAGAGCGGAGGGAAAGTAACACCAAAAAAAGCGTCTGAGTTGAGATGAAGAGGGTTTAATGAGATGAGAAGATGCAGAATTACCTTAGCCTATATGCAGAAAAGCACACCAAAATGCAGAAGCAGCAACAGAAGTCAGTGACCTCCCCAACTCCCCGACCCCTTGACCTGCAGCCAGCCCAGAGGAAAAGATAAATACCCCAAACCCAGAAACTGAAAGTAGCAACTGGAACAGAAAGCCTCTCAACGTTACAATCTGAACTTCAAGCCCCATGATACTTTGCTCCAGCCAGCACTTTCATATTGACGCTGACATGAATGGCAGCACGGTATTGCATTTTATCGGATTCAGCTCAACCCATGGCAAGAACAAAGCTGTATTTTTATGTAAATAGAGAGGATCATTTGCTTTCAAAAGGAAATATGCCTGAGCTGCACCAAAAGTAACTAGAGCTTGTTTCCACCAGACAGAAAAAAAAATTATGCTGCTCAGAGGTACATTGATCACACTAAATAAATATCTAAAATATCAGCTTTTTCAGACACAGAAGTTTGATTCCATACACTAATGAAGCAAGACTGTAATAACTTCCTCTATAATGCCAGCTAAGGTTGTGGAGTTTTTTTATCAGAGGATTGAATAGGGTAGAGTACAACTCTGCGTGGCCTTCATAGGTCTATGAAAAATAACATTAAATTTCAATGGCAATGCACATTATATGATCACCACCACCTAGGCAATGACATTAGTTGCCATAGTAACCTCAGGTTGCATCATTAAGAATTTTAAATGTTGACAGTTGGGAAGCATAGCTTGAAACACTGGGAGAAGAGCAGAAAAGAGGTAGGCTTGAAGTAAGTTTACAAAGCAATCAGAGAGCTGAGTGCTTTCTGTTGTTACAAGACTGGATGGGGGAACAATGGAAGAAACTCATGACTGGATACATCAAGTATTTCATCACTGAAAGAGAAGGAGAAAAAAGGGTTCTCCAGTTTTCCTAGTCCTCCCTTTTTCTAGCCAGAAAGAAGGGCAACATCCCCATCTGAAACTAGTCATTGATGATCTCCTGCATTTTAGACAAGATGGGGCTGTGCAAATCTCATTACTTACAAAGGCGTTATAGTCTCTTTTAACAAGGGCATTTACACCACTGCCTTTACCACAGCATAAGGTGACCTTGCAAGTGTCAAGAGTATCCAACTGTCATTTATAATATATCTTCTCTCCATCAAATCCCTCCTCAGCCACTAAATTGAATATTCACATGGGCAACATAGCTTTTAGAAGTACTTTACATCTAAATTAAAAGTGAACAAACCCAAGTTTCATTCCAAGAATAAGTGATTTATATTCAGGCATATTCCTGTTTCATTCCTCCTTCTACAACCCTGCTTTTCCCAGTGGATTGATGGTGAAAATAGTGGAATGCCAAGATAAGAGCCAGAGCAAGCTGAATGAGGTGCTTATGTTGCAGTGTTCAGACTCCTATGCCACCCTGGGTTTTTTGCCTTAAAACTCAGTAGCTGTTGCTAACAGAGTGGCTTTGGAAAACTATGCTGGAACTTGAGTACTTACCCAGGAAACCACTCTGGAAAACCCTGACTGAAGCAAGTGTGTCAGGAAAGTTCTGTGTTTTCATTCTTTAGTTACTCTACAAACACAAATGCTGTTATTTTTTGATTGCTATAAACATGTGAAAACAAAAATCAAGTTCCAAACACAATTTCTGGGGAAGTATGAACACATCTTGTAGTTGCCCAGGTCATGTCATACAGAACCCACTTCTTTACAGTGAGACAGAACACTGGAACAGGCTGCCTAGAAAGGTCGTGGAGTCTCCTTCTCTGAAGACTTTCAAAACCCACATGGATGCATTCCTACACTTTGACTGTGTGAGGGGTGGCTGGACTCGATGACCTCTGGAGGTCCCTTACAAGCCCTAACGTTCTGTGATTCTGTGTACCTTAAGGACATTTTCAACACTATTCCAGCCTTGCTCAGAGCTGATTCTAGACCATTAATTTAGAACTACTGTTAAGTATGCTTCTGCTTTGTCTTGAGTTAAAACAGTTTATGGCAAAAGACAGACTTCTCTTGAGATATCTGCACAAGTATTTTCTCTAACTGACACTAGTAATTACTAGTCCCACACATCTAAACTTAAACATTACTTTGACACTTTAGGAATATAAACTACTAATTTCCACCCATGATTTATAACTAATTTGGGATATAAGAATCTAGATGGGACATTAGACAAGCATGTTAGTGCAAGGCCTAGATGCTATGAAATGGCTATTAGCGGTTATGTTTAAAAATACATTTTACAGCAGATATGCTCATCTTGTTGTTGAATAATCAATGGCTGCACCTCTATGTTAAATTTATTAGCATCTCTACTAGGTGCATGTGCATTTTCATTATAGAAAATTGTACTGGATGGCTATTTTAAAATTAAGAATAATCACATGGTGAGCTATATTAAACAAAATGGAATTGATAGTAGCGCTGATGTGTCACATACACTACTGTTCAGATTTGCATCAAAAGTATATCTCTTTCCTATTGGTGGGGAGGTTTTGTTTGTTTTGTTGTGGTTTGGTTTTTTTTCAACATACTAAATTAGCTCACAGGTATATGCATTTCTATGAGTCCTAATAGAAGAAAAAAAAGTTTCCCACACTCAGGAGTAATTCTTGACTATAAGGTGGATTAAAATCGCAGAATCATTTTGGTTGGAAAAGAGCTCGAAGATAACTGAGTCAAACCTTCAACCTAACCACCATTGAGTCCATTAAATGATATCTCAGAGTGCCATGTCTACATGATTTTTTTTAACACCTCCAGGGATGGTAACTCCATGATGTCCCTAAGCCACCTGTTTCAGTGCTTGATAACACCTTCCATAAAGAAATGTTTCATCATATCTAATCTAAGCCTCCCCTGGTGCAACTTGAAGCCATTTTCTCCTGTTCTACCACCTGAGACTAGAGAGAAGAGACCAATACCCACCTCACTAGATCCTCCTTTCAAGTAGTTGTAAAGAACAGTAATGTTTGCCCTCAGCTTTCTCTTCTCCTAACAACCCCAGTTCCCTGAGCAGCTCCTCATAAGACTTGTTCTGCAGACACTTCACAGCTTTGTTGTCCTTCTCTGGACATGCTCCAGCACCTCTAAGACTTTCTTGTAGTGAGTAACCCAAAACTGAACACAGTATTCCAAATGCAGCCTCACCACTGCTGGGTACAGGTGCATGATTACTTCCCTGGTTTTACTTGGCCACCTGAGCATACTGCTGATGCATATTCAGCAAGCAAATATGGAATGTAAGATATGCCTGAAGATGTGTTTATTCTCAGATTCTGCCTTGGAACTCTAACAGTGTCTGGAAGTAAAGAGGCTATAAAGAATGGCCACGACAGTATGTCTCATCAACTGGTCCAGCAACCGCCTAAGCTATGCACAACACCTTTGTGAGATCATCAAGACTCTCACGTCCAACAAAAAGCTAGCATGACTCACATGCCAGCACTGTCCAAAGAAATGGTTCACAACACCCAAGCACACAATTAGGCTGAAAACAAGGAAGCTCTTGTAGCGGAACCTGATGTGGCACATCAGGTGTAGTTGGGCATGATGTTCTTCTGAAATCTGAGATGACATCGGGTTATTGTGAATGGCGTAGGAGAATGATGGCCTCCTAGATCTTTTTTGTCTACAGTCTTGCAAGAAGCAGTCATTGGGAGTGATGTACTGGAGAAGTGTTGAGACACCAGAAGCAACTGAGTTGTCTGAACAGACTAACACAAGAACTGGAGAAATGGTTGTTTAGCACACACAGAGGGCTAAAGAAAAAAATGCAGAGAATAGATGGCATCTGAGGTGTATGGCTGACCCTGTTAGATACAGGCATTTCTGAAACCATCTCAAGCTGTTCCAGGCAGGAGAGCTCTCGCACATGGGAGAAGACAGCCTTGGGAAGAGAGTTCAGTTCTCACACTATTTTTTTAGTCTGTTAATGGAAGTGCTTTCCTAGGGTGCAAAAAGTACAAGGCAACAGGACATAATAACATGTATTAGCAGTGTCTGATATTAATAGTACAGATTGTCACATGATATGACAGTGATTAAAGTGGGCATGGATGGAGGTCTCCCTTTCTTCTGGGAGGCACTGTTCCCCTTTGCAAACAGAAAATAAACACAGCCCTTTCAGAGCATAAATGCCAATAACTGTGAAATTTTGATTAAATAATAGATATGTGTTCAGAAGCATTTTTATAGTATGTGATTAAGAAAGATAACTAGACATCCTTACAGCTATAATGATAATAATTACCACAACACATAAAGTGTAGAATATGACACTGGAAAGGCCACTATTAACCTTTCCAAGGGTTATTTTTTGGTGTGTTTTTGACACTATGGACAGGAATGTTCAGACAACTACAGCTGTGACAGTTCTTTCCAGTCGTTCTCTGGTGCGTTAAAGAGGAGTTGCAGAGGGGAGTGAAATATCTTCTATTCAAAACAGATGTTTGTTTAATATCAAACATCTGGGTAGTCTTACAAAGACTGTTTTTCTAAGATTTCTGCAGCTCTTGGTAATTCAGAAAACTGACAACAGTGCTTCCTTGTGTAAAATTAGGCTGTAAATAACATCTCCATGCCCTGGACCAAAAGCTTTTTTACTCCTAGCAAGCAAATTCCATGTCTCTAAAGTGTGATGCCACATTGTCCAGAAGATCACATACATTATCAGATAACACTAATCTGTGAATTCCACATTATGACATCTCAGTGCCTTTCAGCTCTAGAGGAGAATTACAAACCATACATGACTGATCATGAAAACAGAACTGTTCTTTCAGATCTTGCCAGAATTACTTGGACTCAAAGGTCTGCGTAAACGGGTTGTGGAAGGCAGAAAAGGTTGGCTGTGATGGCATCAATTCCCAATAACAGAACCAAGAATGAGTAAATTCCAGGACTCTAAACATGATACAAAGGAGAACACGTGAATACAGTGAGTAGATAAAATTGGTACAAATCACCTTAGAGGTTCCTGTTACTGAAAAAGGGACACTTGGCTCTGAAGCTTTGTAATCCACCTGTTATAGAGGCTGGCCCCTAAATCAGTCAAGCTTGTGAATATGTCCCTGATGTTCAGTTCTGCTTTCTGAATGATAAAAAAGGTCCTTATTAGTCAGAGTCTCCATAGCTGCAAAAATCATTTTGTATGAAGGTGAGAAGATGCCATTATTTTAAATGATGGCATTGCAATGTAATAGATGGTGTGAAAGAAGACTATAAATTCTATGTCAGTCCTTTCTGAAGTGTCCTGCAAATAACACAAGCAATCCAGTAATCCAAGATGCTCAGATTATTGGTTTTAAACACATTAATTAAATTGAATTGAAGTAAACTCAGCTAAGCCAAGATTTCTTCAACAATTTATTACTGAAAACACAATTAGCTGGAGGCATTTGGAGGAGTTCTGTGGAATCAAAGGCTGCATTGCAACTGAGAGTAAGTTTTCAAGCCATCAACTCATTAATAACAAAAATGGATGTGCTGCTGCAAGGCACCAAATCAGAAGTAAAAATATGGAACTTGTTACTGTGACTTCAAGAACAAATTCTGTATGTTAAAATATTTCCAAGCTCATGTCACTAAAGCCCTAATTTCACTCTTAAAGTTGAGACTCAATCCTTTTTACACTCAAAGCTGGTGGTCTTTGGTGCACATTAAGCATCCAATCAGTACAGATATTCGGTTCAAATGTTTTTTGGCAACAGTTATTTTGATCATTCCATCTTATTTTCCTCACTCTCGTTTTTCTCAGTTTCATCATAATTTCTCAAGTTACTTGATTTCTGCATCATGCTGGATGCATCAAGAAAATAACTAGCTGGAATAAGGGCATGTTAACCGAACTCAGGCCATGAGAAGGAAATCTGCTGCTCACATCCATGCCAGCCTGGGGACCGTGCAGTTTGGCATCACAGCTTCTCTGTGAAAGCAGCTGAGAGTTTAGTCCATAGTAACGGCTGGAAGAAGCAAATAGCAGAGGTAGCAAAATGTTCTTTAACCAGCAGAGCAGAGCCTGACACTCTCTGTGGGAGAGAGTAGCTGCACGGGTACAAAGGAAAAGCAATTCTGCATTAAACATATGTGGGTAGTAAGGACTGAAACTACCATTCTCATGTTAAGCCTGCAAGAGTGCTCCAAATATCCATGATTCCATGAACCTTTTGTTCTAACAGGAAGAAAATGTAAACCAAACTGACGCATTAGTATCTAAACTCACTACACAGAAACACAGCAGAAATCCACCTCTCCCTACCCTAGGACTTATATTAATGTACCTCATGAGTTTCACTGACTTGATGTCAAAAGCCATTTGAAGTGAATGCTGTCAAAAGTGTGAAGTAAACTTCCCCTAGATGTTCAAAACAGTCTTAGGGGTAAAGAATCCTCTTCCTCCTACTCGTATGTAGTCCCTATTGATTCCAGCTGTTTGCAAACTGAAAGTAAAAATGCATTTTGCGTTCTATCTGCAGAAAAAGCTGGAGTTCCATCAAATTTTGGTTCATGCATATGAGTTTGTTCGAAAAGAGGACTTAGGATTCTGTGATTTAGCTAGAGGCATGTAGACAGACTAGAATTCATCCTGCCCAGCCCAAGCTGTCAAATATAAGTCAAAGCCCACATTGACCACGCAGTGTATATGACACAGTATGACACAGTGTCCAGACTAGTAAACTCACCGGAGCATTAGCTGAAACGAACAGTGCATTTTTCCCTTGAGCATGCTTACTTAGAAAGAGAGCTGTGTCATATCTGAACCACAGGTCTTTTGCATCCATACAGCTGGGAATGTAAATCAAAGCTCACCCATGTACAAGTGGATCCTACTTAATTTAAGGTTATGAATTGTGATCCATGCTGCTTCCTTTTTCTTGTATTACATTGAAAGTAGAGGTATCACGATTAAAGAATTTTGCCTTCCTATCCTCATGTTTAAATGAATCAACCTAAAAAAGAAAATAGTACTTTATTTTAAATTCCTACTGACTTTCACCATTCTTTGCTTTCAGAATAGATGTAGAAATGCTAATGTAATTCAAGGAAACCATATGACTGCCTCAGATGACTTTGAGCAGGAAGTGTTAGAAATCTCTTTCAGCTCTCTCTCTAAGTTCTGCTATTATACCCCAGTTTAGCTCCAGCTCTAGGGTCATGGCACCACAGACTTTATCTTAGTCTGATTTGCCAAGGAGATTAGTTATAGTGTTCTCTAAATATTTGTGTGTGTGCTCATTTCTCTCTCTATCATTGGAACTCAGTGGCCACTTTCAAGCAAAATTACCTGAGAGATCCCATGTGGAAATAGTTGATCAGATGGAGGACTGAAACTCAAATTAGTGCCCTGCAATGGAAAAGGATACAAACTGATCTCACTGGCATCAAGAGATACAAGGAAATCCAAACTGGTTAGAGACATTTCAAATGTCATTGTTGGAGGATCTTCAATCAGAGCTCCTATCTCCACAGCTGGGGACAACGCAAGTTGAAGACATGGGGCCAGGACATCAGGGTTCAATTTCTGGTGTTCTCTGAACTGCTTGACATTTTTCAGTCAGAGGTTTCTAGGCTTCTTGAGCTTGGGGAAAATTTAAGACTTATAAATAGACACTAGAGATGACTGGAAACTGGTGAAGTTCAGCACTTAATGTTGGTCACACTCTGCCTGTAAAGCTACAAGGAAATTGTGTGAATTTTCTGGGATTTTTTCTTTTTTCCAGATTTAAGACAAAGATGCATATATGTTAAGTGACAGAAGGAAACCCAAGTGAAAATAATGCCTTGATCTATCATAAGAACAGGACTATACCTTAACTTTTAACAAGCTGAAACAAACTGAGGAAAGTATGGTAAAACCAAAAATGACAATTTGGCGCCCAGCTTTGGTGATGAAAACTTAAGGAATGTTGTCTTGCTTAGAGAGTGGAAGGGAAATGGAAGAGCAGTTTCCAGATATGGGAAAAGATACTAAAAAGGCCATTAATCCAGTAAGTCACAACCTAAAATAAGAAGTACAAGCAAATGATACCTTACTTTGAACATAGCATGATCATGCCCTGTAAAAATCACTTTGTTAACAACTCTGAAAGCATTAAAACAGAAAAGCAGCTGAAACTTCTGTCCCAAACCTGGTTGTTGTTAATATTTCTCTGGCCTACTCACCCAACCCTATATGTGTATTATATTCTGTTTGGAGAGATATATATATCTCCAAACAGAATATAATAAGATATATATTCCACTAAATGACAAACACTTTCTGCTCCCATGTATGTATGGATTCCCTTTGCTGGGTTGGGTTACTCCATGGTGCCATACGGGAGTCTCTAACACTCAGTTTTCAGGTTAGGTGAGCTGAAACAGCCTCCTGTTATTGCTCAGGGCTTTAGATACTTCCCTGTAATTTATATATGGTAAAGATAGCAAAATCTGAAGACACAGACATGACTACACTTTGGAGCAGTTGTTTGGATGAGTGGATTAGTAAATCATTAAATTAATCCTATTACAATGCAGGGGAGAGGACTATATTAACCTTTAAAGGTCCTGCAGAAACAAAGAGTGATATAGAACACATCAAGATTGAGGGAAATGACAAATTACATAGTTTATCAAACATCTATATCATTTGGTTTTCAGATATACAGTGATGGTGATGATTATACTATGTACTGATGAAATGCCCCTCACCAAATCATCAGTGCCTATTTGCACAGGTACTTCACAGATAACTTCCAAGCAATACAAATTACATTCAGGAACCACCTGAAGTAAACTGAGCAAACTGGATATATGGCAAGGATTGATGATGGAGCTTTTCTGAATTTCAATGCTTATGCACACATGAGATGTCTGACAAAGTATTTTTTTTCATATTTGACAAAGAACACATCACTTTTCACTGATACTGTAAGCACACAGAAGCCGCTCTGATCTCCAGGAGTGGAACATACAGTGTGCAGTTAAGAAAACTCTGAAGAGCATGTATACAAACTTTAGGCAGCTCCCCAAAAAAACAAAGAGTAAAAATTAGCCTGAAATTAGCCCTAAGTGGCTAGAAACACTGTCACTGCAATGCTGAAACACTGCTCTTGAAATATTACCACTGATTTCCTGATGTAAACTCACTAACTCCAATGGATGTGAATGGAGTTCAGCCACAGGTCTTTAAGCTGCTCTTTTGAAATTCCTACATCTGAGACATGTTTGAAAAATAATACATACACTTGTACATCTCCTGCTCTGGAGACTTTCAAGGCCTGTCTGGATGTGTTCCTCTGTGATCTGTGTTAGATAGTATTGTCCTGCTCTGGTGGGGGGGGTTGGACTCGATGATCTCCTTGGGTCCCTTCCAACCCCTGGTACCCTGTGATATAGTTATATATCCCCATTAGTAGAGGAAAAAATTGCTCTTTTGGCAAGAGCTCAAGATGGTGAAACTTTTCTGTCTCCTTGATCAAATGTTAAAGTGTTCACATGAAATATATCAGTTTCTGCCAGGAAATGGCATTTCCAAGAAATTGTAAAGCTGTTTTGCCTGTGCAGGAAATGGTGTGGAAGAGCAGCCTTCCACACATCTCAGGTCAAACTTCACTCCCTGAAGATATGTTGCACTGACAATGCTACTGTTGAAAACATGGCTCTAACATAGGATTTCCATGCTTAGTGGAAAAGTTATGTGTTGTCTAATCCCAAAAGTTTAATAGCTGGAGATCAGATGGGCATTATTATGTCTGAATCATGTACTTGATATCTAAAACAATATGAGTAACATTTTCTTGCTAGAAAATTGTCATGGTGTAACCCCAGCCAGCATGTAAGCAATACACAGCCACTTATTCCTTCCCCTGTCAGTGAGATGGGGAAGAGAATTAAAAGGGCAAAGCAAGAAAACTTGTGAGTTAAGAACAGTTTAATACTCACAATAAAATAATAATTATGATACTACTAATAATAGTACTACTAATAAATTGTAACGAAGAGAAAAGTACACAGAGAGAGAAACAGAACCCAAGAAAGACAAGTGTTACAAATGAAAACAACTGCTCACCACCAGATAACCAATGCCCAGCCAGCCCCTGAGCAGCAGCAGCTCCCCTTGCCAGCCTTCCCCCCATTTTTATTCCTGAGCGTGGTGTCATTTGCTATGGAATATCCTTTCGAGCAGTTGGAATCAGCTGTCCCAGTTGTGTCCTCTCCCAAGTTCTTGTACACCCGCAGCCTACACCCTGGCCTTGACCCTGTGTAAGCACTGGTCACAGTAACTAAAACACCCCTGAATATCAGCAGTGTTTCCAGCACAAATCCTAAACGTAGCCCCATACTAGCTCCAGTGAAGAAAATTAACTCTATCCCAGACAGAACCAGCACAAAAAGCAAGCCTATGATTCACAGTTCCCTTTTGTCAACTTCAACAAATTAAATTTTTTTTTTAAGTATATTGATGTAGAAAATGGTATCATTGCTTATGACTGGTGAGCTTGGTAGTATTAAGGCAAGAGGTCACCGGCAAGATGCCTGACCTGCTATGCAGCAGAAGTCACAATTCCCAAGCTGTACAGCTGTTCCGATGCCCATAACTTGCTTTTGTACCCAACCTGCTCTTAACAAGACACCTCAAATATGTGTTCAGCAGTTATATGCTGTGATATTAGACAGGATGTTGCTAATAGATGTAGGAGAGATATTTGCTATGTTAACGATCTGCATTTCAAGTAACGAGACCATAAGTACTGTCTGGGCCGGTTAAGGTAACTTTCTTACAAAGTCAGAGCTGAAAGCATTCTAACCTGAGCCATGGTTTTGAAGAAACCCTGAGGTTACTCTGAATACGGACAGATCCTCAAGGGACTTGAGTATTTGTTAGGAACAATCCTGGGCATGTGACTGTGTGAGTTTCCAAAAATATTACGTAGCATCAAACTGACTTAAACTGCTCACTTGTCTAAGGTACTTGTAACAAAACAACATCAACAACAACCAAATCCTATCTGAAAAAAGTCCTGCAGGGATGACTAAGTTGCATCAGTTTTCCCAAAGGTATAATGTATACAAATCAAATCAAAATATAAATCATTCCACCCTGTTGTGGGGTTTATGCACAGTTTCTTTTAATAAAATATGCAAATATCTTGCAGTAAATTGATTTCCCAGTTTCATTTCTCTTATCTCCATATTTATTATTCATGATTCTTCTACTCCCCCACTTGAGCAGATGAAAAAAAAATGAAAAAGGAGGGAAAAAAAAAGAGGGGATAAAAAGCTGTGTAGAGTTCACTTGCTTTTAGGAACTAGCTTTATTATTGTTATTATTAGCACAATTCTATACTCCTAGGAGTGAAAGATAAATGTAGATATTACTTCTAATCTCAGCCAAAGCTAAGAGGTAATACAATGACACTCTCTTTAATGCAAATCACTGCAATAAATGACTACATAGCCCAAGTGCTCTACTGCATTACAAATTGTAATGAAAGTTTGAATTGCTGAGCAAAATGACAGTTGTTTAACCTGTGACCAAGCTGGATGGTATCAGCTCTGTTGTTAAAGGTGTACACACCATGAGTGTACAGGAAAGGCACCCAAATATTTCAGATATCTAACAGTGTTGCTAAATAGGGTTTGTGTCAGCTAAATTTGCTGGTCAGCTTTATACTGCATTAGCCAACGCATGTAATTGCTGTTTTCCATCACTGCATGGTTAACAAGTTTTGCAGAAGAGAATCAAGACTGATCAAACCTGGTATGCTGCTCTAGATGCTGTTGCTGGAGGTCACTGCTGGAAATAAAAGACAGGATGATGGAGGAGCCACTGAACAACAGGGTGGCAGAGAAGGCTCAGCTGATCACATGCCAAGAGTTAAGGTCAAAGATAAAGGAAAAGGAAGGTAGAATAAGACTGAAAAGAATCAAATCTTAGGTTTCAGTTGTATATAGTCGTTCCTATCACATCATAAGTAGTTTAAATATAACTTCTCATAAGCATATGCTCCAAATAAGCTCCATCTTTTTCCAGCTTTACACAAATGGAACTACTTTCAATTTAATTAGGCATAATGATTTCTTCCCATTAAGAATCTCAGTGGATTACAGGTCTTGTTTTTAAAAATGTGTCTCTGATTCAGAAATTCAATTGCCTTTTGACGGATTGAGAAGTTTTATTCCTTTACAAATAAAGAGTCAAGCCTGCAAATATTCCAGCAGGAATTATTGTTGAGTAACAAGCCCTAGAGGAAAAGAAAGATTTTTACAGATATTCTACATTTGTTGGACTGGCTCAAGGATTAAACTACATTTTCTTCTGATAGTGCACCGCCTTATAGGACTTTAGGTGACTGTAACCATGAATTTTGATCTTTGCAGAAACAACATTTTCATCTAAAAATTCCTCAGAAGAAAAATCCCCAACAAGACCCTAAGGTGGGCTATTTGTGAGAAGAAGGCTCTGCAAGGTTTGGCCCAAAGCACTGAAGATCAAATTCTCTCTCAAGTCAAAGAAATTGTGTCAGCACAGAATCTGGCCTTAGGTATCAGTGGTGAAAAGAGACTGCATTGCAACTGCATTGGCATTGCAAATCAGATGGAGAAAGAAGAAAAACTTCACAAAAAGTCCTCAGAGTTCTTTCTAATCATTCGATTTCTTCTCTGCCAAGAAACTGATGAGGTTTCTCTCTGCTCTTCAACATCAGCTTTCAACCTGGCATAAATCTCCTGCTTTAAGTGGAATGGCATCATTAAACTAACGTGATGACATGGAAAGTCACACTCCTATCTCTGGAAAAGACTTGCAGCTTTATTCAACAGTAGAATAATCCTCTTTATCCTGACAAGAAGTTATTTACTGTAGGCAAGTTTTTTGATGTTTACTTTTTTGACAGGCAAATAAGATGGGTTTTCATCAGAGAACCTGACACATTACTAGAAATTATGACTGTCCATCGGCTCTTTCTCTACGGTCTTATTCGGATAGCTCCTAAGGTTTATCTTCTCTGCAGCGATGCACACCAGATCCTAAAGCAGAGATCAGGTGTGGATGCGGGTCAGAGAGGAATAAGCTCCAGATCACTGGATTTTTTTGATGTGGTCAGCTATTGCTCACTGCTGCTTGCCTAAATTCAGTACAGATTTTTTTTTTTTAAATTTTTTTATTAAGATGTAAATTCAATTTAAAAAAAAAAAAAAAACCTCTGCAAAAGAAAAGTCTGCTTGAAAAAGTTTGCTCATGTTGCAGAGTATTATCTGTAAGTCCTCCAGCTAGGCTAAAAGCCTATCCCACTGCTCCTTGGGATTTCTAGTGAATTAATAATGTCACTGATGAATATTCAAAAGTAGGCAGCTATTGTGCCTCCAAGCACGTAATTAATTATTCATTACACATTTTTATTCACTGAATTAAAAAACACAGGGTGCTCTGGGAAATGAAGTGTACTTCACTGCTGGGGCATGAAATTCTACACTGCCCCTTTAAGGATTATTACTCTGTATTTATAGTTGCCAGGGCAACATAAATGCTGGGCAATTAGATCATGGGTTGTCCCGGAAGACTGATGGGATAATAAGCAGTAGTCAAGTATTAAGTTGACCCAGTAAATGTCCCACATGAATAAACCTGGGCTAGGACCACAGCTGGCATCTTTCAAATAAAACTTTTACATTAATATAGTTTAAAAGGTGCATTTATCCAGGCACTGAGCATGCAGCCATACTGGGAAGACTGCAGAAAGGGCTAATACCACTTCCCAGTGGTGGCCCACAGGCTTTGTTCTTGGGCCCAGCTTTGTGCCGAGTTAGGAGCATACTGAGCCTCTGTAAGTTTCTGCAAATTCTGAGGGAGCCCCACATTTGTGCTCTACGGGCTTGTGTTCTGGGTCAGAGGTAGAGTTATTTCCCCCCCTTAACTATTCTTCAGAAACCCATCGGTGAGAGCGAAAATCAGTTTTGTTCTGGGCTTTAAAAAAAACACAAACAAGTATTGAAATTATTAACATTTGAAAAAAAAATGTAACTCTTTAACTGGGTATGCTTTTGCCTTAAAATTGGTTTCACACAAAAATAATGCCAAGAGTACCCCTACTATGTGTTATTATGTGCAAAAGAGTCATGTTACCAAGGACATTTTTTTCTGGTCAGCCAAATAAATACCAAATTGAATGAACTGGAAAGATTGCCCCTGAAGTACTTCTTTCCCCCCCCCCCCCCCAAGTTTTCTTGCAAATAGCAACTTGAAATTGTTGCTGGCTACTGTCCACCCCTCTTTTCAGCAAATTAATTTTCTGCAAATCCTTCAATTTAATTTCAGATAATTATCTTCCTCTCAAAACTATTTTCAGGTTAAAGAAAAACCTACAGAGACTAGTCCTTGTTATTCATTTTTTCCCCATTAATATTTGTTTTCGTTTGGGGTTTGTTTTTTTGTTTTGGGAGTTTTGGTTTTTTTTTTTACTTAATGCTTTGCTTTGTCCCCACAGGTGACACAAGGTGATGATTTTATTGTGCTTTTAGATCACTAATTTTGTAGAGGAAAATGGAAAATCATAGCTTATCTCTGCCTGCAGACACTTGGCTACGCTAAAGCGTGAAATAGTTCTCAGAGATACAGAAATCTTTTCTATAATTTTGTAATACAGGGAAAAAATACAGTTCCCAGGAAGTATTATACATCCCTCAGTGTAAGAGAAAAGACACATTTTATCAGTGAGCGTTTGTGTGCATAGATTTATCCAGACATACAGATACACATCTCATTGCCCCAGACAGCTGAATGCATTTACTCATTCATTAAAATTATGTTTATATACAATGCAATGACTAGCTTTGTGCTGAAAATATTTTAAGGAAGAAAGCAAGTGCTTAGACACAGTTTTTCTATTGAGAGTGTTATTTGCCAAAATGTCCTTAGCTTTCCTCAGACTAGATACACCTTTTATTATGTTGGGCATAATTCTAGCTGACAAGCAGACAGATATACCTTTCTCCTAAAGGAGAAAAGGAGGGGCACCATAAATTGCTGAGGGGGCAACCTTGCCCAGACTACTTGGTCATATGCTGGGCAATGTAGCTTCGAAACAGTAAGTCTTATGTGCTTAAACTTAAGCACGTGCTTAATTATTTTAACATGATGAGATCCTAAGAGTTGAACAGCTTAGCGGCCTGAGATCTAAGTGTGGTTGAAGGCTTGGGTCAGCCTTGTCAGGGAGAATGGAAACAGCACTCTCATGTGCTCAGGCAGGAATTTGATCTCGCGCCCAGGCCGGGAGATGGAGCAGGACCACAGCATAGCCGAAGAACTTGAGCTGCAATATAATTCAAGGACATCCATCCTGTCAAGACTCTACTCCACCACATAACGAATCTGCAGGGGTAGCAAACCCTAGGATATCACCTATGCTGCTTTTATTACTTACTGTTGAGCCCTGTGTGCATTTCCCAATGACAAGTCAAGAGGTACACGGGAATATTTCTAGGTACAAAATACATTCATTTTCATACTTATAAATATGGATGTGGTTATATTTTATATATGTGTATACAGACACTAAAATGGAAAATGTCTAGAGCAAATTAATTCAGTTGCATTTGTGAATTTGAAATATCAGCAAAATATCATTTCTAGCAATTATTTTTAGCTACAGGTAAATGATAGAGGACTGGCTGCTTCAGCAGCTTGTATCTGTTTATTAATTACAAGGCTGCAAACATTTGACAAAAACAATTGAGACTTCTTTCTAGGCAGTGTGAATCTCAGGAAAATCTCTCACAAATTTGGCCATTAATTCTGCACTTGGACACAGTCCACAAGAAACCTGACAAAAATCAGCTGCAATGGATGCATCTGCAGCATTCTGGTCTGGTCTGCTGTTGCAGGAAGGCACAAAATAACAAGCTGATGGGGAACCTTTGCCTTGCTTAGTGGTTAGTAAATACAGGAACTGTCCTAGTCTGCAAGACCTAGAAAGATCAAAAGCATGATCAAATAAAGATGTTGATTTTGCTGGAAGGAACACACTCTCCGAAGTTTCACACAGACTCATCTGGAGATAATATATACTACATACTAATATATGCTGTTTTATAGTATAGCAACACTGAAGAAATGGGATTTACAGGAATACAGTTTTGGCCAGAGAAGTCATATCCAGTGATATCTCGGAAGTTACATCTTAGCTTCATCACCTGGCAGCTGTTGCTCCAAAGTCCCAAGTTCAGCCCAAGGCAAGGAGCCATAATCACACTACCTAGGCATCTTTGCAGAAAGGACAGGCTTAGGTGATAATGTTGTACTCCTGAACCACATGGACGGGCACTGAGGTCCCTGGGTAACATTCAGTCTAAGACAAATGAGTCTACATAGCATATGAGAGGACTTAAGTGAGCTGGGAGTATCTGAATATTGATATGTGGTAGAGCAAATGCTAACTAGAAGCTCCACTTCAATGCCATCAGCACCTAAATTAATTAGCTCTCAGTGGCACAGTAGAGCTAGAACTTTTGCAAGATACTACACTTCATAATATGGATATAAGAGCATGATGGAGATATCAGCACAGTGTGCCATCGCACAGCTTTGATATGGCTTGAAGAATTAATCCAAGGTCATGGAGGATAAAAGTGACAAAATCAGGATGGGAGACAAAGATTTCCTAAATCCTTATCCTGCATTTAATTTCTCTGTCCCTCCAAGCAACCCAAGAGTTTAACTGGACAAGTTTACGTGTTTTGCAGATTTACTTCATTGAAGGCATTCTTGATTTACAAAGGAGGAAGGTCATAGCCCAGTTACTGTGTTATATTGGTTAAAGGAAAAGAGTCTTTGGAGAGGCGTTTGCTTTCTAGGGCATTCGCAGCACAGCAGCATGAAGAAGAAGGTGGAAAGAACGTGAGGAAACACCAGTTAGAGAAGGAAGGCAAATTGTGGTCTATTAAAACAGCATTACAGAAATTATTATAAAGGAATACCTAATCTGGGGCAACCCAAGTCAGTCAACCTAATTCTTACAGTTAGTCATGAGCTTTGTTAAAGGAGTCCATTACTTCACTTAGTAGATCCAATTATATACAATCTCAGGGCTAAGTATATAAGGATATGTTTGTGCATGTATAGGGAGAACAACAAAAGATGTTTTTAATCATCTGTTTCAAGCAATGCATCTATACAAGGTACTAGCAAAATAAAGGAGAGGAAAAGAATGGGAAAAAGAATCTCTCTCTCTCACAATTCCCAATCCTTAGTTACAATACACAGATAAATAAGGAGACAGGCAGACGGATAGGCAGAAGGGCACAGATAAAAGGGCATGTATGTTCAAAGGAAACATAATTACCTGCTATTCCCTTGCTCTATGGAAAAAAGTTCAGACTTTCAATACTGACAGAAGCTAAAAATTGATCCATAGAAAAATGTTCACTTCACTAGAGGCTGCAAAAAGAGCCTCAGCAACTGACACAGAGGCAAGTTGTTCTGAATTCCTTCAGGCAGGTTGGAAGGCAGCTCTGACTTGAATAACGCAAGAGGCCTTTGAGGCATACAGATGCCCTCCTTTCTGAAAAGTTTTTCTTGGAAAGCAAACTTCCTCCTCTCGACTCACACTTGGCAGAAAGGATTGCAGTCCAGGCTTGCTGCACAAATTATTTCAGTCTGGTATCAGTGGACGCAGCTCAACAAAAGTTAATAGCCTCTTTCCTGCTTACAGTTTTTTATATGAAACATAAGTAATCATCCAATCTGTCCTTTTTTTCTCTTTCAGTTATTCTTAATCTCTCAAACTAGCACACTTTCCTACCCATCCCAGCTAAATTCTGCTTCTCTCCTCTGCCTTTGGACAAACGTGTCCTGGGAAAATTCAATGGTTTTATTTCTTTCCAAGCCCTGTCCCATTGTAATACAAAGGATTCTAGCACATCTGGAGGTGAATAGATTACGGACTTTAATCTCTATAGCATAACATGTGGTTTTAATCTCCCTGACCCCCTCCTCAAAAATCTCTCTATGAGAGAAGGAATAGGTCTTTCTCCATGTTTCAATGACACTCAGTGAGAAGAAACCCTGCCTGAGCCTTTGGGTATATGCATACTTAGTAGTACTAAGATGATTTTGAAAACTCTACTGGCTGGACTGGAGAATCCAGTTGGGATGGGAATGTGCAGCCAGCATGACCCTGCTGGCCCTGCACATGCTGCTGATGTTCCTTTGCTCACCGAGCTCAGTGCCAATCTTCTCCTAGTTTTCTACGAACAAGGACAACTTCTGTAAGGCAGTACTAGAGTTTCTTCTCTGTTGTCATCTTCAGCCATGTCCATATTTTCTTTAGAACGGTAATTAAAACAACATATTCACCAGCTGGGTTATTTTTTTCCCTAGATTTAATCTGTTTAGGCTCTGATTTACATATTAAAAGCACTAATTAGCCCCTCAGAGTGTCTGAGCACGGATAGTGCAATAACTGGTCATGTAGTCACTAGAGACCACTCCCTAGTGCTTTTGGTAAGATCTCATGTATACAGTCTCAGTCTCTGGATGGCAGGAATGGCCATGTGTAGAGGGTTGTCTGCTTTGTTTCATAGCATTAAGGGACTGTAGTGCCGTATTGCTTCACTGCATTTTTTCTTCTCTTTGAAGTGTCGTGTTTGATCTGTCTGCTTGTCTGTCAGGTTTTCCCCCTCCCCCATTCCCCGTTGCGTCATGTGTGAGAGCCTTCGAGAGGACAGACTGCCTTTGGCCAATACTGGTGTAGAAAATTCCAATCCAATCAAAGGCACAATGGCCTTTTCTTTCAGCTTTGATGAAGTATACAAAACCAAACCCAAAACTCCCTAAAAAACCCAAACAAAAAAAGTCTCCCCCCTCAAAAACAAACAAAAAAACTCCACACAAACAAACAAAAAAAGACCTAGAACCAAACACTGAAAAAGGGGAAAAAAAAACCTCAGTAGCCCTTTGAGCTTTTCTCCTGGCTAAGGATATTTGAAGGAATCATTTAATTTTCTTTGCATGTTTAGGAGTCACCTACAAAATGGCTCATTGGTCTGGAAGCAATGTTGCTTAGCCCCAGGTGAGAGGCCCGAGTCTGAATTCTGATTGAGCTTGTTTCCAAAGCTGTCAGGAGTTGCAAAGCCTCCAGGGTAGGAGGCTCTCTAAACCCATCTAACAGGGTTTTGATAATTCCTTCCTGGAAATCTGTAAATGTAAGCAATCACTGCGAGTGCTTTGTAGTTTTGGAAGATGCAGAGGATCCCAATACGCTGCAAAACATACAGGGCTCTTTTCCTTGCATGCAATGCTGCCACGTGAGCATGGTGAGTTTTGCTTGCGCAACAGAAGCTGATATCACCACATGGCATCAAGCTGCATTGCCTCATGGCAACAGGCCTCTTGGAGGGATATTTGCACTGTATTTCATCAGTATGTTCCTTTGGAAAACACAACAGAGCAATTAGGCACCAGAAAGGGCACTTCCCCCTCTTCTGAAGAAGCTATGCCATGGGGCAAAGGAGATTTCAAGGGTTTTTGAGCCAAGGCTAGGAAGTAAACAAGAACAAACCATCTAATCAGTGCCAAGAGCCTCGAGAGTTGAGAAAGCTCTCCCCATCATTTCACCCTTGCATTCTAAATAATCTTTCATGAATATCCTAACTCCATCACCTGCCAGACAAATGGTTTTCAAAGTAGGACCTTGACCTAAAGATCAATTTGAGTAAGCCCTAACACTAAGGAAAGGATTACTGAACAATATTCTCCTTGTTCTGTTTTTGCTATCTGGCAAAGGAAAACTAGCCTTAATGCACTAACTATCCCCTAAAAGAGTTTACTCTATGACTGGGTCTCCTGGACACTAGAGTAACAGAGGTGGTCAGTACAGTGATACTAGAAGCCAGAGAAAGGGATTTAGGCAGATAAAAACAAGGCTGGGTAGACGAGAACAGGAAAAAAATACTGTTTCTTGAAGCTGTTGTCCTGACTTAACATTGTGACTCAATTATTTTTGGTGCGATTACATTTCTTTGCCTAGAGGAGCCCTAAAGCCTATGAGGAGTTGCAATACCACAGAGGAAACAGGCAGATGGCAGCTACGTCAGTACCAGAGGGTTTGGCCAAAAACCAAGGGGAGATTGTCTTGGCTGTGCCACCATCTTTGCTAGCTATTTTCTTCATAACTATACTTTTCCATGAGTCCTATTTCAGAATAGGTTCCAAATTTCAGAGTCATCAGGAACTAAAGCTGCAAGAGAGCCCAAGAAACTGTAAAACTGTAGCTTCCAAAACTACTGACTTCAAGTTAAAGAGAGGAATCATATAATGGGATGTAGGTCTGGTGGCACCCTCTGATTCCACAGGGGCAGACAGAATAGAATAGAATCAACCAGGTTGGAAGAGACTTCCAAGATCATCCAGTCCAACCTAGCACCCAGCCCTATCCAGTCAACTAGACCATGGCACTAAGTGCCTCAGCCAGTCTTTTCCTGAACACCTCCAGGGACGGTGACTCCACCACCTCCCTGGGCAGTCCATTCCAATGGCAAATCACTCTCGCTGTGAAAATCTTCCTCCTAACATCCAGCCTATACTTCCCCCGGCACAACTTGAGACTGTGTCCCCTTGTCCTGTTGCTGGTTGCCTGGCAGAAGAGACCAACCCCCACCTGGCTACAACCTCCCTTCAAGTAGTTGTAGACAGCAATGAGGTCTGCCCTGAGCCTCCTCTTCTCCAGGCTAAACAACCCCAGCTCCTTCAGCCTCTCCTCATAGGGTTTGTGTTCCAGGCCCCTCACCAGCTTTGTTGCCTTTCTCTGGACACATTCCAGCACCTCAACATCTCTCTTGAGTTGAATAGCCCAGAACTGGACACAGTACTCAAGGTGTGGACACAGTACTCAAGGTGTGGACACAGTACTCAAGGTGTGGCATTGCATTCTTCTCTAAATTTCTAGAACTACTTCTTTATGGAATTTTCTCATTGCTGTATGGATGCAAGTCCATTTGTACCCACAGCTGGGATAACAGAGACCTTAACTCTTACCACCTGTTTGCATTCTCATGATGAAGACAAGGTTCTCCTTCAACTGCCTGCTGCATGGTTACACACCACATATGTATAATCAGCTTAGGATAAAGCTCAGACTTAACTACTACCACTGCTATTTGTTGGTCAAGACAAGCCCTCATGCTGGTGACCAAGGTATGCTTTTCTGCATTCTGTGCAGGCTTATTTCAAGGTTTGCAGTTTGGATTGTGCTCATAAGTGATCTAGCAGAGTAGCTCTTACTAAGCAGGCCAAAGTCCACAGTGCCACATTTTGGTAACAGAAAGATGTTGCTGAAAATAATTGGGCCAGACAGCACTCAATTGGTTTCCAATACCAGTCCATTAGTTCCAAGGCTCACTGAATGTTTGGTTGCTCTGTAAACCAGCCACATGTCTAGATATTGTGCCCAGTGAATCTGGAATGAGTTTGATTTAACAATGTGTATTTGCAACTAGCTGCTTCTGTTAAAAAATAAAAACAAAATAAACTCCTTTGGTTGATCCCAGTTACACCTTTTTCCCCTTTCTCTCATCAGCTGTGTGGCTGACAGTGCTCACAGGTATTCCTCAGGGATGTGGCAGGAGGCAACAGTACAACTGGCTTCTTGACAAGGGAGAGTTGGTCTGCCAACTGCTACCCATTGACTGGAGTGTGTGCTTGGCTCTGGGAGGCAAATGCTTCTGCAATATGCTCTCCCTGGAGAAATCCATCTTCCAAAATCATGACCAGCCTGACATGTTCCCAAATCTCACTGCACTTCTAAAGCATGGAAGCTAAGCATCAGGGGAACCATTCAAAAAATATGCACTTAAGTTGCTGGAAATAGTAACACTGTGCTTCCTCCCAACACCACTTCTGCAGTCTGAATCAGTTTTCTTTGCACTGAACCCCTGTCACCAGTAACTTCAATAGACAAGGCAGATTTATGCTCCAGCTGAACGCCGTCTTCTGCCTGAGTTTAAGACATACTCTCCTTGAAGGAATGAAGAGTCTCCATTCAAAGAAGTTTGCAGAGATGCAGCAATGCAGCCATTTTACTGTTGCTTTTCTGAACACTTACTTCCCATATGTTCAGTCACCTCTAAACCAGTGCTGCTGGCATCACAGGTTGTGCTGATCTCCAGGCTCACTCCACTGAACACAGAGAAATCAAGCTAGTTATTAACTTTGTTGGTTTCTCTAAGAGCAGTTTATGGTTATGACAACTCCTAATATCCTCCAACATTGGAAGAGACAGAAGTTACCTACATGAATGGGTTTGGAAAACACCTGAACACCTGCATAGAAACGCTGGGGAGAATTCTGGCATCTCAAGTATACTATGTTTCAGTAGCAGGGAGGCTCAGGTTTACATTGGTGGCCTCTATGACCATGAGAACAAATAGAAGAGACTAGATTTAGTTTCTCACTCAAAAGGACCCTAAACTCAGTTTCTATTTTTCCCATCCTACTTCTTCTTGCACTGTTAGATACAAGCATTGGTCAGAAAATGCAACAATATCACTAGTAATAGAACCTAAAATAAATAAATGCCATAATGTGTTATGTCTCATGGGGTATCAGCAGCTTTTAATCTGTGTGTGAAATATTTCTTTGCACTAACTAGTTTGGGAAGGAAGATGGATTTAAATACGACTGTCCACGTTCATCCAGCCTACCTTCAACACCTCCCATTCAGCACTCAGAGAGCTTCACTAGATTGTCTACTTGCAGATCCTATATCCACTGAACAGCCCCTCCACTTTCCTCCCAGCAGACAAAGTCTGGAGTGAGGTGTTTGCTTCCATCTTTTGGCTCACACCGTCGCCAAAGAGACAGTACGAAGCACATACCACCTCCGGGCACCGAAAGTCCTCATCTCTGTAACATGGGACTAGAATGGGAAGGGGTTGACTTTAGCATGGTTTCCAGACCAAATTTTCCTCATGAGGAAGGAGGATGAGAGTGCTGGCACCGAGTTATCCTCTTGGAGCATTTTACCCTTTCACAAAGCCCTCCCCAAGCTGTGCACGATCCAGCCCTCCAGGACAGCTCACATTTCTGACCAGATTGTGCACAAGGTTCCAGCAGCCGCCTGGAAAGTCACTCCAGCAATTAAGTGCTGGTAGTTTTTTTTGTTACTATTATTTTTTTTTTAATGGGAAGGATATGGCCCACTGTGCGGGGTATTGCAGCCACCCTCCCTGTCAGGCCGTTTCACAGTAGTATTGTGGCGCCATGGAGAGGAGCTAATTGGATTTGTTGTCACCTCCCGAAGCTGCCAGGAGCTCACGTCTGCTCTGGTTACAGATGAAGACATCACGGTGACAGGCTTAGAGATGGCTCAGCTGGCATCCTAGGGCCACTAATAGAGCCATGTTGATTTAATGTCCGAGTGGAGAGGTGCAGACAAGCTGTTCAAGTTTTCTATTCCAAACAAAGCAGAGATCTGTTATCAGTTGTCTGTGGATCAGTAAATAAACTTCCATGTGGCTCTCACAGCACCTAACCATCACTACAGAAGAATGACAAAGTATTTTAACGTTGAGACGGTACTTTTAAATGAAAGCACTGTCTCTATGGTTTATATTGCCCTCGGGGAAATCAGTTAATTCCTTCATACATAAATTTTACTTAACTATGTAATTATGGATGAATCCTATTAGTCTTTAAATTGCTCACTAGTTAAAAGGTGTGTGTGTGTTTTCCACATCTCTTTTTTTTGTAGAATGTACAGATCATCTGCACTTATGAAGATTAAAAGCCTATTTGGGGGAGTTGTTTGTTTGTTTGCATCTTTCCACTTTTAAGTGAAAGCATAGAATGTATTTGAAGACTAGAACATTTTTTTTTTAATTATTTTCTGCATAGTACTATCTACTCAGAGCATGAATCTGGGCTTAGGCAGCACTTCCTTTATTCTCATCACTCTTGACATCTCTGTCAGCACTCACTCTGGCCCCTGGCTGCATTCACGTGGTATCACCCACCTCTCCTTTGTGCTCCATGTTAAGTGATCACTCATGCAATCACAGGGAGTGTGTGAAAGAGAGTTCAGACAGGACAGTGTCCTCTGGTACCCATTTTCACAGCTCTCTGAGCCAAGGCTGAAGTAAAGCTCTGAGTCCCATTTTCGAGGTCTCTGCTCCCAAAGCCACATCAGACTTTCTGCAGCACTTGGGTCCCACGTATAGCCTCAGGCTTAGGTTCCTAAGAGCACCAGACCTGCTCTTCCACAGCCATATCTGCAGCCACAGATTCAAAGGAGCTCAGCATCTTCCATTTTAATGCCAAAAAGAGATCATTTGCTTGATGACTCAAAGCAAGTGGAACCCTTTAAATAATCTGATCACACAGGCATTTATGAAATAAACACATGGTCGTTGACATGTCTGCTATTTCCACCGGTCTTGTTCTTCAGGTAACTCCAAACTCAGTCACATCCTGAACCTCTAAATATCCACAGTACAGCTAGAAGTGCAAGGTGTTTCCACAATGCCATCAAGCAAATGCACTAAGGCTGAGATTCTCAACCATTTTTTTGCCTTAGTCTTAACTGACAACCCCTCTCCTCATGGCTCTCATGTTGATGGCCTACAAGATGGAGACCAGCGAGAAAAAGTCGCTTCCACTGTAAGCAAAGACAAAGTGTATGATCATCTTAGGAACCCATAGATACACAAGTCCATGGGACCTGATGAAATGGATCCCAGAATCCTGAGGGAATTAGCTGATGTAGCTGCCAAGCCACTCTCCACGATATTTGAAAAGTGCTGGCAGCCAGGTGAAGTCCCTGGGGAATGGAAGACAGGAAACACTGCACCCATTTTTAAAAAGGGTAGAAAGGAAGACCCTGGGAGCTACCGACCTGTCAGACTCACCTCCATGCCTGGGAAGATCATGGAACAGATCCTCCTAGATGCCATGCTAAAGCACATGGAGGAGAGGGAGGTGATTCACAAATGCAGCATGGCTTTACTAGGGGCAAATCCTGCCTGACTAACCTAGTGGCTTTCTCTGACAAAGTGACAATGTCAGTGGATAAGGATGACTTATGGATGTGATCTGTCTGGACTTCTGCAAGGCCTCTGATACAGTCCCCTACAACATCCTACTCACCAAGATGGAGATACGGATTTGATGGGTGGACTATTCAGTGGATAAGGAATTGGCTGGATGGTCATATCCAGAGGGTAGTGCTCAATGGCTCGAAACCAGATGGAGAGCAGTGACAAGTGGTGTCCCTCAGGGGTGTGTACTGGGACACCACAGTTTAATATTTTTATCAGTGATATAGAATAGAATAAAATAGAATAGAATCAACCAGGTTGGAAGAGACCTCCATCAACCCATTTTTAATAAAGGGAAACATAAAAAGAAGTGTGGCCAGCAGTTCAAGGTAGGGGATTCTTTCCCTCTGCTCTGGTGTGACTTCACCTGGAGTACTGTGTGGAGTACTCTAGAGTCCTCAGCACAAGAATTCCATTAATCTGTTGGAGTTGGCCCAGAGGAGGGCTATAAAACCAGCTAGAGAGGTGAACACCTCTCCTGGGGAGAAAGGCTGGAAGAGTTGAGATTGTTCGTCTTTGAGAAGACAAGGCTCTGAGGAGACCTTATTGCAGCCTTTCAGCACATAAGGAAGAAAGAAATTTTTACAGTGAGAGTGGTGAAACACCAGCACAGGTTGTCCAGAAAGGTGATGGATGTCCCATCTCTGGAAACACTCAAGATCAGGCTGGAGAGGAACTCTGAGCAACATGGTCTAGTCAAAGATATCCCTGCACACAGGAGGACAATTGAACTAGATGACCTTTAAAGAACCCTTCCAACCCAAAGCACTCTGATTCTATGATTCTATCTATTACCATTATCAGTAATTTCCACTGACAGTTACAGTCTGGAGAACTCAAAAAGATTTTCCCTCTCTTCTCTCAAGGCTCCAGGTCTAGCTCTTTTTTCTAATCTTCCCCAGAGCTGTTAGGACAAATGATTCCAACTTTATCTACATTCCCTCATATTAAATTTGTATGTTGTTGAGTCACTGAATAGATAAAACAAAGTCAGCAGGCTGAGGAGTGCAGAGTACAGCACTGCAGAGTAAAGCACCCCAGAATTTTCAGGCTGTTTCTTCTCAAAAATAATTTAGGAGGATTTGGACTGAAATCTGGGTTACCTGAATTAAGATAATTCTGGCTCCCAAGGGTTGGCTGAGATGTTTCCTTTTCTCTTCAGGTATAAGAAAAAGATGCTAGAAAGATGTTTCAGGAAAATCAGAACTCTAGATAAAGTGCACTGAGGGAAGGACAACAGATAAGGCAGGTGAAATGACTATTTTAGCTTCTACTTGCTGATCTTTACAACAACTTTAAACTTAGATGATACAACAATTACCAGCATAAACCTTGGCTAAGAGTGCAATACACTCCACAATGCTCAGTAAGTACCAGACTTCAAATTCCCACATTCGTAATGACCAAGAGCAGCATGAAAAACACACAAGCAATTGCCAGAGCAGCAGGTCTCCTATTACACCTGTGTGCTAGCCACAGCTACCTTTTTCCCAGCTGCAATACATATCCCAGGTCTATACCTCTTTTTGCTGTAGTTTTTTTCCTGAGGCTGACCCTTACTTCCATTGTCACCCTACTTCCAGTGTCATAGTTACCTGTCTGTGTCCAGTTAGTCTATGGTTTGGCCAGGCGACCCTCACTGCAGAGTACACTTTGCTCTCTTTTCACTTGTGTCCAAGTCCCACAAATCACACAGAATCACAGAACCTTAGAGGCTGGAAGGGACCTCCAGGGACCACTGAGTCCAATCTCCCTGCAGGATCGCCTAGGGCAGTTCACATAGGAACCCATCCAGGCATCTTGACAAGGAGGAACTGCTATGTGCTGCTTGTATGTGTGTAGGCACAGACTGCCCTGGCTGTGACTGGAGTCGGGTTTCAAGTCGGCAAACCAGAAGCCAGCTTCATCAGTGAGAAGGCAGGACATGATGAACAGCACCTGAACAAGATAGCACTTCTAAGGAAACTGAACCCAACTAATTTTCAGTTTGTGCCTTTCATTCCTTTATTAAAGTAGTGAAACAAAAGACCAGGTGACTTTCTCAGCTATGCTTAATATTTCATGCTTTTCTAGAGAAATTTATTTTAAAAGTAATTTGCTTTGATATTTCTAGTGATGACTGGTTCCAGGGCTCTGTTGCATAATTCTGCACTCCCCTCTCACCTGAGGCTTTATTGTTCAGGGCTCTTCAGTCTACGTTTCTCTCCCACTACCAAAAAGGGCATGCATTCTTCACTAAGACTAGGACAAGTCAAAAAAGAAAATATTTCTTTTCTATACAGGTAGTTCAAATAAGTGGATTAAGATTTAACCACAGCAAGAGCAAATTATATTTTATATAGCATCTCCCCCCAAAGCCTTTTTCTCAGATTCAGCCATTAATCCAGTGTTCACTTGGATAAGGTCCCAGATGGTCCAGTAGCCACTGGCTCATCACCTCTGCAGATGAATCATACTTATCTGCAAGTAGGCAACAATGTAGTAGCCAAAAGCTTGATGTAATAGCCAGCAGAATGTGCAAGAAGTGGGACAGGGCAGGTAATCAAAGTATGTCACTAAGCATAGGTGGTCATCTCCTAAAGTTTTGAATGACAACAACTAGTAATAGGAGATTCGTGGGAAAGGAATCCAAGCAGCATCTAAGATCAGTGCCAGAATGCAGCATTGTGTTTCTTGCCCCACTACTTTATCCAAACACATGTCAGGAGTGGGGAGGTTCTGTAACAAAAACCATAAATTGCACTTTTAGCCAAGGATCTCAAATCACATTCAGTAAACTGATGTTTTATTTTAAATACAGATTTATCGTTCACTGAAATTAAGTCACTAATGTTACTGAAGATCTGCAGCATTCAAACAAAGCAAATTAGCGTGATATAGCATCACATCACAGAAGAAAAGGGATACTACATGTAGTCAGTAAAACAGGAGAAAGTATTAGATATGCTGAACATAATTACCTAAACTGATGGCTAGGAAAAGGACACAGCAAACACCCCTGTTCATACAAGTGATATGATAGGATGTCAGTGCTAAAGCCACTGGCTTTGCCTCACTCAGAAACTAGCCAGAGTCCTTTTTGTGGTGGGGAAGAATTAGTAGCTTCTGGATGGGAAGAGTGCCATTGTTAAGCACCAAACCCACCATGCATTTCCCACAGCACCAGCCAATTTCAGCTTTGTTTACCTGTGCTACAAATGCTCTACCTTGCCATTGTTGACTGTAACCTTTACATCAAGAGAGAAATGTGCATACATTCTTCACATTTGGAGGCATTACTTCTAAAATGAGTCATCAAATAGCTTATGGGTAAAATGAAAATGTTCAGAGCCAGCAGCCTGGAAGGTGTAAAAGAACTCCCTATGCTGCTTTTGCTGCTATTTATTTTTAGAGACCACTTCTGAGCAAAGTTCATTCATGACATTTCATAGTTAAAACCACTATGCCAGAATTCACACTCTCGCCTTCAAGCCAGAAGGTCCTAGATTCATCTTGCATCAGACATCAACTCACACTCGGCACTGACACTGCAAAGAAATATTAGAGAAGTGCTGTACCGAGCTTCACAGGGACAACCTCAGGGCACACTATATGTCCTCCAAACATCAAAAAGATTGAGTTTTTCTCTGTAGAAAAGGACATCTAACTCCAAGTCCTGCAGCTCTGAGGACATGTCAGTAACTTTGAGTAGGTGGACACAGCAAGGCTTTTTGTGGCTAGGAGAGACCCAGCTATAGCAGCTCCAGCTACATTCATTTCTTTCCTTTTGCACTGTTAACTTAGTGAAAGAGAATGAAGCTGGGAAAGGGCAAGGACAAGCCTGACTTTCTTTTCCTGCTAACCAGATATTCATATGGGGACCACTGCTTGAAGCCCAGCTCATTCCCCTCTCAGGAAGCACTGCTCCTGGTAAGGCTGAGCAGCACCTGGATCCTTTTGTTTGTCAAGCTTTGCCCTAGACCCGGGTGCTTCCCACTCAGCCTGCACACTGCTGGGACATGTATTCCACATGCCTTTGGCTACACCAAGGACACAGACATGCCTGCATGGACCTCAATGCTTACCTCTACACTTTAGTGAAGCTTGCAGAGGCTTGAAGAATAGCACAACTAAAGTTTATTTCCCAGACAAAAAGGTGAATTTTAGCTCTCCCTGCCTCACAGCCTCTCCTCCTTTACCCAACAGTCCTGTACTTCCATAATTGGTAACTAACAGCTAACACATAAAAGATTCAGCCAGGAAAGTGCTCCTAAGGAACTGCACAAATTATAGAATCATAGAATCAACCAGGCCGGAAGAGACCTCCAAGATCACCCAGTCCAACCTAGCACCCAGCCCTGTCCAATCAACGAGACCATGGCACTAACTGCCTCATCCACCTGAACACCTCCAGGGACAGCGACTCCACCACCTTCCTGGGCAGCCCATTCCAATGGCAAATCACTCTCTCTGTGAAGAACTTCCTCCTAACATCCAGCCTACACCTCCCTCGGCACATCTTGACACTGCATCCCCTCGCTCTGTTGCTGGTTGCCTGGCAGAAGAGAACAACCCCCACCTGGCTACACGTGGAGGTAGGATGATGGGGCAAACATGGGCTTATCCATGCCCAGACAGGTTCCCCTGCCCCTCCTCCTTCTGTGCTGGGGAAGCAACCTTGGGAGGGGAGGGCAAAAGCCCTGGCTTTGCCTAATATGGTGAGGCCTGGCCAAGTGCCATTCCGACTGGCTAATCGATGTCCAGTGCCCCACTAGTCATGGGCTGGATATTGATAAAAGAGATGAGCAGGCAGCACGAGGCTGCTGCCGCCTCATTTTGCATCCCAAATTTGCCTGGAGAGTTTATCAGGAACAGGCTCCCAACGCCTGCACGTGGTCGCCTTGCATAGCCCCCAGCATGACACTGTGCTGAGACCATGCACACCTCAAGACATCCTGCCTGTGAGTCGGGTAATAATAATTATTGTGAGTAAATACTTAAAAGCCTCTTCTAGTACAATATTTGTGTTTCCCACTGTAAGAAATAAGTGATCTAGTTTTGCCTGTGGCCTGTCTCTATACATTTCCCACCTGTGCATTTTTTGAACCTGTGAATAAATTTCTGGCGAGTTTTACTGTTTATTAACAGTTTTCATAGTTATTAACAATCATCACCTGGATATCAAAATTAATACCGCTTATTAATTTTGCATAATGCTTCGCAAGTAAAGAAACACTGCGTAATTCGGGGTATAAAATCACAGGCTTTAGGCTGGAGTGGACAGCTAAACATTGCCACCAGCCCAAAATCTTATTTGAAAAACTATCAGCAAACGCTCAGGAAAATCACACTTTAATCCTGGCTGCCTGTCTAGTGCAAACACTGATAGAGCTAAAAAATCTGGATGCAAAAATTCTGAGCCTGGAAAGAACCTGAAAACCTAATAGTTCAAAATCAGAGGCTTTTTGATTTAGTGTCACTGCATATTTTGCAAGATGCAAAGGCAGACTCCATTTCTCTACCATCCTCACAAGCGGAGAGTGGGGGATGGAGGTATTTGCTCGCACATTATCAAATACAAAAGACGTGGCTGTGTCTTCTGAGGAAAAGGTATCAGCATCCTATTGAGCAGAGGGTAGCCTCAATTCAGCTAACAGCCAGGGCAGGGACAACCCAAAGTCCTGCAGCTACTGATTCCTCCAAGCTGTGCGTTTTAAAAGCACAGCCAAGTTGCAAAATTAAAAGCGGCACAGGAAGAAAAAGGCTTCGGCTCTCCGAAGCCAACAGGCATTCGCACTGCCAGCCTTCGCATGCGCAATGCAATCGCTCGCACCGACGCGACTGATTCAACCCATCTCCTGAGCCCTGCCGAGCCGCGGGAAACCAGCTCAGCGGCAAACCGCAGCCGTAAAGGCACAGCACGCGAAAAATCTCACCGCATTTCAGCGTACGACTCCAGCCCGCCTGCAAGCTGCAGATTGCGAGACAGCCACGCCATGACTCCGTCCAGCGACAAAGCTTCACTGTGGTGCAGGCTCTGGCTACGGGCAGGTGGGAAGCGCGAAGAATCCCGATATAATCTAAAAGGGGCATCCTGGGGAAAACCTGCGAACTATAAACAGCAGAAAGCTACTAACGCTACAGCCTCAGCTGAGAGCACTCAAGAGGCAGCACCTAATGGCAAAAGGGAAGTGAGTCACAGAAACGCATCCTCAGCCAGCCGCTACTGCGTCTGGAAGCCAGCGTTGCCCGAGGGACAAGAAAAGGCATCTTACCTGAAGGATCCACGCTCGAGATCCCAGCTGCTCCCGTGACTTCAATGAAGAGATCTGGAGTTACTCCAAATGGTTTCACCCACCAAAAGAAGATTGTATTTTCCAACTACTTGATACAGGGCTGCCTGAGCATGTAATAAGGCGATTGCCTTTATGGTTACTGAAGAATATGACACTGACCACATTTGTAGACAAGGCATTCTGTTGGCCCCTGGAAAGCGAGCAAATAACTCCTCACAATATTGAGGAATAGCTGTCACTGTGACAGAAATCCATCTCCATCTGGGGGATGGGAAAGTGAAAAACTCGATGCATACTTTTGATTCAGTGTCACAAAAGCCAAAACCCATCACCGGTCAAGGGAGTGAGGGAGCAAATAAAGAATACCAGGTACTGGGCTCAGAGCAATAAAGCTCTACACTGTTTTGAGTTATGCTCTACATAGAGTAATGTGGTAATATGGTTGTATACACTGATTGTATAATGCATATAGTGTGTAAATAACTATGCATATATGTAACTTACTGTGTTTATACAGGCAACCCAATCCATATGTGATAAGCCATATCAAAGGCTATCCACTGCCAAGAAAGGCAACATCAATCAATCAATCAATAAGCTTGGAAGAGACCTCCAAGATCATCCAGTCCAACCTATCACCCAGCCCTATCCAGTCAACTAGACCACGGCACTAAGTGCCTCATCCAGTCTTTTCCTGAACACCCCCAGGGACGGCGACTCCACCACCTCCCTCAGCAGCCCATTCCAATGCAAATCACTCTCTCTAGCAAGAACTTCCTCCTAACATCCAGCCTATACTTCCCTCGGCACAACTTGAGACTGTGTCCCCTTGTCCTGTTGTTGGTTGCCTGGCAGAAGAGACCAACCCCCACCTGGCTACAACCTCCCTTCAAGTAGTTGTAGACAGCAATGAGGTCTGCCCTGAGTCTCCTCTTCTCCAGGCTAAACAACCCCATCTCCCTCAGCCTCTCCTCATANTCATCCCATTGGCCTCTGCCCACCCATCCAGCCTGTCCAGGTCCCTCTGCAGGGCTCTCCTACCTTCCAACAGATCAACACCTGCTCCTAGCTTGGTGTCATCTGCAAACTTAATGATGCTGGACTCAATCCCCTCATCCAGATCATCAATAAAGATATTGAACAGGACTGGGCCCAGCACTGATCCCTGGGGAACACCACCAGTGACTGGCTGCCAACTGGATGTGGCACCATTGACCACAACATGCTTATATCCAAGATAATCCACAAGATACTTTGTCCCCAGAGGGATAATGAATTGCCCTTGATTTAAGTGGTCCATTGGCCAGACAGTGGTCAGTGGTGATAGGCTTGATAGGACAAACATGGGCTTATCCATGCCCAGACAGGTTCCCCTGCCCCTCCTCCTTCTGTGCTGGGGAAGCAACCTTGGGAGGGGAGGGCAAAAGCCCTGGCTTTGCCTAATATGGTGAGGCCTGGCCAAGTGCCATTCCGACTGGCTAATCGATGTCCAGTGCCCCACTAGTCGCGGGCTGGATATTGATAAAAGGGATGAGCAGGCAGCACGAGGCTGCTACCGCCTCATGTTGCATCCCAAATTTGCCTGGAGAGTTTACCAGGAACAGGCTCCAAATGCCTGCACATGGTCACCTTGCATAGCCCCCAGCTTGACACTGTGCTGAGACTGTGCACAAATCGTAAGACATCCTGCCTGTGAGTCGGGTAATAATGATTTTTGTGAGTAAATACTTAAAAGCCTCTTCCAATATAATATTTGCGTTTGCCACTTTAAAAAATAAGCGATCTAGTTTTGCTTGTGGCCTGTCTCTATACATTTCCAACCTGTGCATTTTTTGAACCTGTGACTAAGTTTCTACTGAGTTTTACTGTTAATAAACAGTTTTCATAGTTACTAACAATCATTGCCTGGACATCAAAATTAATACAGGTTATTAATTTTGCATAATCCTTCACACTACAGCCTCCCTTCAGATAGTCGTAGTCAGTAATGAGATCACCCCTGAGCCTCCTCCTCTCCAGACTAAACAACCCCAGCTCCCTCAGCTTCTCCTCATAGGCCTTGTGTTCAGGCCTCTCACCATCTTTGTCGCCCTTCTCTGGACACGTTCCAGTATCTCAACATCTCTCTTGAATTGAGGAGCTCAGAACTGGACACAGTTCAATCCTGTCCTGTCTGAGAGGCTGTTCCTGACAGGCAGGCTTTAACACAAAATTGTTTGAACTGATACATGCTCTATATATCCACTTCAGCCTGACTATGACAGTGTTATTCCAGTGATGTCAGTGCCCTGAGCCTTCTCATGTCATTTTGCAGAAAATTCTTTTATATTCTTACGTTTATATGATTTGTGTTGCCGCATTGTTAAATAGAGAAACACTTGAATTGCAGCTTTAACATGACTGTGCAAGGCACAAAATATTCAACCCTGACTTCATATCCTAACTCTTGTATCTGGAACTGCAGCACATAGTAGTAACAAACCAACTCACTCAGTACCATACTAGTTTTTTCACGTCAGAAAAGATTTCCATTAACCTTGTTTACCTCTACTCCTCTACTACCTCTGTCAACCCTTCTTGGTATCAGCATATGGCCATGCTCCATACTATTTAGATGCACCCATTTTGTCTCTGTAATGTTTTAGTGTGTAGAGCAATTGCTATAAACCTTTAAGTTGTGCAGACAAAAATAAGTATTGTGAAAGGTTTATCTTATGCCTTTACTCTTCAGTGTGTTTCCTTTAGCTCAAGAAAGTGAGTTTGCTTTCAGTAGCACACATATTCCTGGCAATGCTCTGTTTTCTGTGCTGTGCTGAACTCCTGAACACAGATGTCCCATTTGTGTTTCATTAGTACATCAGCCTCTCTGAGGCTTTCGACCTCTGCACTAGGCAATAATTACCTGGCTCAGACCCATTCCCTCACCAGCTGGCCTGGGAGCTGCTCTGCTCAGACCAGGGCTCTCTCTGCTGTCAGCCCTTTCCAGTCAACTGGACAGCTCAATCAGCAGAAAATATCAAATATGGTTGTTGTTCAAGCTCAGCCAGCATTATTTCTGCTTGATCTGACAATGCCTCTACAAAGAAAGATTATGCTTCCCAAGGCCTAGACATGAAACAGAGTTTAAGGTGTCTGACAGGGTTGGTTGAGTTTTGAAGCTCTTTTGCAAGAAATTTGGCCTGATCACATTCTTCCCTTACGGCAAGTACAGTTATAGATACCTCCTTCTCTCAGGCCCAATTACTATTTAATTATTTGTACAAAGTGAAACAGCTCCAAGGAGACTGAGAGAGGGTGGCTGAGGCTGACTATAGTCATGGGCTGAGGGCGCACACCTAGGTTGTAAATAGTCAGTCTGCCTTTGATTGTTCCCAATTTCATCCCCTCCCACATGTGTACTCAGAGTGGTGGGGACAATTTCACTTTTACAGATCTGAGGAGAGAGGCAGACTTGTCTCAATACAGAAATTAAAATCTTTGAGCTGCTTCCAAGCACTCCTTGCCAGCTTCACTGGAAACCACACACCATAGCAAAGGTAAAACCTGAGCTCCAAACCAGAGCATCTCTGCCCTCCTTGCCACACTTAACAGCATGGCAGGCCTCGCCTTGGATGTTCTATCTATACCAAGGGAACTAGTAGGAGTTAAAGTTGAATATCATTTTTTATGCAACATTTGTCATGTTTTGTGAAACGTGGCAGTATAGATTAAACAGAGATAGGAACAGATGAAAAGATGGACCAGATGAAAGAGTCCCAGGTATGTCTACTTTCCCAAGATACCTTTTCAACAAGTTTTAGAAAATATGAGGCTGAGAAGAATCCAAAGACAGAATATGAACCATACATGGAAGAGGAAAGGGCAAACAAGAAAAAAAAAAAAAAAGCAGTGATACTGACTGGTGAGTCAACTCAAAGAGTACAGTCAAGCATATCTGCAGCTTGCTAGAAGGAAATAACAAGGTGTGGTGCTTCCTAACTTCCATAATAGCAGTGCTGCAAAAAGAGTTTCTTAATTAGGTGAAGTTCAGAGGAATTCCTATAGATTCACTGCAGTCCATAGAAGCAGAGGAAGGTTTCATAAACTCAAAGATAACTGCTCAAAGAAGGCAAAAACCATAGTACACAATGATGTTCCATCAGGAGAGAGGCATTGGAGATAGTTATGTGACTTCCTACAAGCCTTCTGCTGAGAGTACTGTTTTCAGAGGTAACGCAACAGACTTTAAATGAGATTTTACTTCAGATAAAGGAGCAGGAGCTATCTATCACCTTGCTCAAACTACTGTAATTTTTAATATTAAAAAAAGATGGGAGCACTCTGAAACAAAAAGTGAATCCTTTATTTACAGGAACATGTGGTCTTTATTTGTCTTTTCTGAAAAGCAGAAAAGTAGGAATATGCCAGAGGAACAAAAGGTAGAGTGAGTGATGGATTATGTGATCTAATGGGCTTAATTGAAAAATGATAGGGTGAGATTTATAATTGAAATACTGATATTGATGAGTTCAATCTATGCAGGATAAAAACAACAATATTTAGCAATGATGCAGCACTTTTCATCTTTGGAGCTCATTAACTAATTAATCTTCACAACACCCCTGAGAGGCAGGTGAGTATTATCATTATTAGCCCATAAGAAAGATAAATCCGTGATAGAAGCAGAGGAAGGTGGAATTAAGAGCTAGAAGTGACTTTGTAATAGGAAAGAGGGTGGAAAATAACTCCCTTGCTCAGTCATAGCAAGGGGCAATTCCATTACCAGAGGAAGATGGCCTGGCACAAGAAATATTCATGAGGGGATCCATCCTTTCCTCCTTTTACACCAGAGTAAAAGGCACAAAAGATAAAACAGGAACTCAGTCATTGGAGTAAAATTCATAAAATGGAAAGTGAAAGGCATCAGAATGAGTTCATGTAAGCCAAGAATGGCAAAAGGCAACAAGATGTCCTTTTTTTTTTCCTTTTTCTAGAACTGAACTATTGGACTGGATTTGAGTAGGAAAAACAATAATAAGAACTATGTTTGTAGATGATGAAGAATTAGAAAAGGCCTTGTTGATAAAACTAGCGATAAAACACAGGAACTTGGCTATGCTGAATGCTTGGCTGCCAGCAGGCTCAGACCACAGAAATCTCACACAGTAGAAAGAGATAATTCTTGACATTTAATTCTCTTGTTCTCTCCTCTTACGTGAAAGAGAGAACAGAAATACTGAAGGAAACAAGCATAGTAATAATCTGAAGAAGCAAACACAATAATAATATTCCAAAGAAGATATGGACAGGATTGGGAAGAAGAATGTGGATTGTTGTCTCGATTTTTGTATCTTGCTCTGAGGACTCTGATTTTTAAATCAGAGCATGAGCAGATTTAGTTAGAAATAACCAAACTATGCATTACACAGAAATCTTGCTTGAGAACTGTCTAATTTTGGCAGTTTGGCCAGTTTGAAGAGATTGTCCATATTATTCTCTGTACTTTCCTGTCAGTAAACTGGAGACAGTTCCAAGTTTAACAAGAAATTTAACTTCATGTGCAACTACAATGTTACAGTATGCCTGCAAATTGCCAGTATTTTTTTTTTCTTTTTCTAAATGAAGAGATCTGAAAGTTAAAAATTAGTATTTGCTCAGGCTGGGATATCTATTAAGAATAACAAATGAGAGGGCTTAAAAACTGACAGATGTCTATAAGGATAAGAGAAAATCTAAATAGATAACTTCTCTCTACAAAGCTTGGCAATGTTTCGTTTGTGGTTAAAAAGGTGAGGGGTGAGGGGAATTGCCTTTTATTTTCCTTAGTCAAAATCTACATGTCTAGGTGACATGCAAAAACAATTTCTCACCACCCATCTTCCTGCACAGATTGTTGACCTAAGAATCTGGGAGAAAGGAAACCTTTCCCTGGGACGCATCCCAAAGCAGATGGCCTCTTTTGGACCAAGACAAATACAGCTTTCTAGGGAATCCCACCAAACTATTTCCCTTAGATCTCAGAGTTTCTCTCTTGTACTCATTTAGCTTTCCCTAAATTTTGGAAAGAAAAAGCAAGAAGTATTGTTTTGAACAGCAGGTGAGGAACTTTCTTCCCTTCATCCCTCTATGTAAGAAGAACAGCTAGGACTACAATTGGAGACTTGCATAAAAGCTGGAGCTTTTGGGCATGTTAAAGATGTGCCATCATGATGCATAGTGTCTTTAAAACTGTTAAAGTTCATGAAGTGCTCATCATTGGCTGTATTCCCTGGGGTGGGTCATAGTCATAGAAAAAAAGAAAAAAGTTTAAAAGAACTTTTGTACTGTACCTTGTAAGAGCTGAACTTAGGAAATGAGGAGCATGAGGAGCATGAGGAGCATCCCAGGTGTGTGCAGTCGCCTGTTCGGCGATGTGCTGTACCATGACATCTGCATAGCATCTGGAATGGGTTAGTGACATAAAAAGCAGCTATACAACAGCAGTACATACAAACCATATAGTTTCCACAAAGCACACTTCTAAGGTGGAGGCAAAAGACAAAATATACCAGCCTATGCACATCAGGAATGTCTCTAAGTGGGACAAGTTTAGTTCATTCCTTTACCAAGCATGGGAAAGAAACCCTTCTGCCTTATTCTAGACTTTCCATGATTCTTACTCATTTTGAGAAAGACTTTTGATTTAATAAGCTGTTTCCCCTCTGCAAAAGAAATCACTCTCCGAAAGGAGTACATTTTCTGTGCTTTTTCTTAAGTAAGCTACATGTAGAAAGGTCTGAATAATCTTTGGGAGGGAAAAAAAAAAAGAAACAAAACACAACACCAAACAAGCAAAAAAAAACCCCAAACCCAGGACATGAATTTCAGAGCATGTGCTTTTCTGTTATTCAGTATAACTGATAGGGAAGGATAAGGTTGAAGTTCAAGGCAAGCATGGAAGTGTAATTTCTCTCTTCACAGTCACAAATAAAATGAATCATAGCTCTACAGGATTAAATTAATTAAAGATAGATCTTGTGCTTGATGCAAGTTTGATAGAACTAGAGTTTGTAGTGGTTGTATCATGAACATAAGTGGGTATCTCTAGTGGCTAGCTAGTATTTTCTTTATACTCCTGAGTGTTTACTATGGCACACAAATGCTAACCGGTTTTATCACTCAGTCATTATCATATCTTCTTCCCTTTCTCTCTACTATTCAGGTGTTGCTGCTACAAGACGATTTCATATCAATTAGGAATTCCATTTCCTTCAAGGGGGCTACTGAAGGAACAGCCACCTGTAATGCATGCTGTTAAACTTTATCCGCCCTGTATCTTCACAGCATGAAGATGTTTTGATGGTTTGTTCCTTTTTCCCCCCCTAATTCCATGTCCAAAACAACAGTACTAGGTACTTTTCACATGTGTGTGTATATGTATGTATGAAAAAAATGTGTGTGCATATATATGTATATAAAGAAATATACATTGTGCCTGGTTATGTCTCTGGAAAACGTTGATGTTATGACACACAATTTACATTACAAGAAAAAAAATTCTTAAAACTACTTTAAAGGTAAAAGAAAAAGCTGAAAGTATAGCAGATTTTTCATCCAGAGTAAGAGTCAAACAATAATAAACTAGAACTATGGAGTTTCTGTGTTGCTGCTGAAAGCAAAGGCATCTCATTAAGCAAAATCTAAAGCCTACGGCTTCTTTTCTAAGGGACAATGAGAAGTAACTTAACCAATCCAAACAACTTCCAACCTTTTTATAAGGAAGAAGGCTCTAGTTTCTCTGTAATTTTATGAAAGAAAAAAAAATTTTTTTTTTTCACCCATGGACATGAAATAACCATTTGAGATCGACAGTTTCCGTTGTAACTTTGCACAAATCACTACATAACATAAAGGGGATCTGGCATCTGGAAGGTTAATTTTCTTACCAAAACTATAGAAAATCCTAATTTTGCAGAGTAGCAATTTGGAAAAAAAAAACCCAGCAATGGGAAAATGTTGGTTATGCAGCACTAGACATTCAGTACTCAGGGGATCAATTATAAAAACACTCATTCAGCTATTTCTATTCAAATGAACACCTGAAGAGGAGGTCTCAATGGTTTTAAAAGTGTGTGGATATTACTGGATAAATGTTAGTCCAATAAAAGAGATCATCATCTGCTATTTGTGTGCATTTAAGTTGACACTAAAAAGATCTTTGTGGAATATTGCTGCTTCTTTTTCTTTTTGTGTGCGTGCATCTTTTATCTCATATTCCCTTAACACTTTGTGAACTGAAGAAAATAGACCAAATGAGCTGTTCTTTAAGATTAAAGGGGCAGCATTTAGCTGAACACACCTGAATGTGGAAGGAGTCTATTTTCCTCACACTTATGAATATGTAATGATGTGCTTGGAGGCACAGTCACGAACCCCTAATAAGAATTCACGAGCCTGTGTTTGAAAACAGACATTTGCATTTGCCCTCTGGTCACAGTACATGGGTCATTCTTATTCAAAAATTCATTTGCTTTATTTTTCTATTCCCCCTCCCTTTCCTTCTCATTTCAAAATATTTTCTCATTTCTAGGTTTTGTTTAGAGAAAAATTTAAAAGGGAGGGCTAAGTCACTCCAGAGCATTCAGGACTCAGCTGAAGTGAGTTTATTCAGGGATATATACATGCATTTGTGCAAGTGTAAAATTCTATTGTCTGATTTGAGGAAAGAGTACGTTTCAACAATCTCACAAACACATTTGCTTTACCAAAAGCATTTGGCAGGATTTGTGAAGAAACAAAAAAACCCTATACATCTGTAACACAACACTTTAAAAAGTGAAAATGTGGACTAAAGTAATAGAAACAAAGTTATCTATATTAGGGGTATACTTCACTAATCCAAATGCATAAATACTTATGAAAAGCTACACCAAGAAAAAGAAAAAACAACAAAGAATCATAGATGTTACTATAGTGAGCTAATCAGTGTTATGTACCAGACTATTAGCTTTGAAGGCATGGTGTTCAGGTGGGAAAGAACAGGCTGTGGGGATTGGCACTTAATGAGACTATTGCATTCCTTTTAAAATTTCTGTTGAAAAAGCAGTTGGAGAGCTACTCCAAAACACACTCAGACTCATATCATTTTTTTTCCACTTTCGAAACAGTGTGCTATAATTTTAAATTGGGCACAGGGGGAGATTTTGTTCTATGATTTTTTTAAACCTCCTTTTTCAATTCTTTATAATTATTTCTTCTTTTAAAAAACAGCAAAGGGATAAAAATAAAGTTTAGAAGTGAGGAAGAGAGAGTAAACTTGCAGTGCTTTACTCATTATGTGAATAACAACATGGGAGAATCAGGCCTGTTTACCCAGAGGGGAAAAGAAAAAGGAAAAAAGGAAAATAAAAGCCACAAACAAGCAAAAAAAAAACCACAAATAAACCCAAGCAAATTCATTTGAAGAGAATGGAATTACTGAACTACTGCAAATAACCAGAAACAATTTCAGATGCTCACTATCAAATCCCACGTTAGTGCTTATACATTCTATGGCTGTATCGGAGATTTCATCATCACTTTGCTAAGGGTCAGTGGAAGTTAAATACTCTCCCCAAAGCATGGGAGGATTTCAGAACATTCAGAGTAAAAGTTATAAGTCTAATTTGCAGAGATGTTAGAGCTTATTGCAAAGATGCTGAGATAGCTTTTACTGAGGTGTGTACATGTGCAGACACACACCTAAAGTATAGGTTCAGCCTCAGCACATACCATGCATACGGGCACAGACACACTCACGCAGGGCTTCAATCGATTACTGTTTACTACACATTTTCTAGATTTTATTTTGCTATCACAAGTGTGACTTCAGTAAGAGAAGTCCGAGCGAGAGCAACAGAGTAAACCACGATTTTAGATCAAACAGTGACACCTGCAGCTGAGCCGCACACACTGACACACAACCATCTCAGAAAAACATCTCTGTTTTGGAGTCGTACATATCTTCTGCTTAGTTATCCTCGTGTACCTCAAATTTGCCTCTCCCATTGGCAGCACAATCAGCTTCCACACTAGCATGAATCAGCTTTTCCTCTTAAAAAGCGAACAGCCTGCCATAAAGTATATAAATAGCCCAGAAAAGCTTCCTTGAGCTGCTTGGTGGGAGTGGAGCTGCCCATGCATATACATAACACAGATCTCTCTGCTCCACAAGCAGGCATTTCAGGAGAACCATCTGCATGTCTGAAAGGCTCATCTCCATGTTTCAAAGATTTAATCACTTTTATTTTAATTGCAATATAAAGTGTTACGTTTGGTATGAATAAGAACTAGATAACCCAATGATTTTGATGAATTCTCTTTGCTTTCACTGTGCTCTCCCTGGTTTTGCTACTAGCTGGTGGGTGTCAGTAATGTGGTCATTCTGTTCCCCTTCGCTCCCAGATGGTTCAAGAGTTTTCACTGTTGCCATGTTATCTAAAGCACAAAGTTTTTAGGTTTGTTTGCCTGTTTCATTGGTTGTTTTTTCTTTTTTTTTTTCCTGTTGCTTGAGGGTTTTAAGAAAAACAATGTTGTCCTTTCATTACTACTCTGGAGGCTACTTTTAAGAGGACTGACTCTCATGTTAAAGCAAATAGTGTGTGGACGTCTAGATGTCATTTTTCCTTTCCAGTATTCTCACAACTTAGTGTTTATTCGACTTCCTCCCATATATTGGAAAACAAGCTTCTCTTTCTCTCCTAAATGCGGAGATGGCAACTAAAAACGTAACTCTCAATTTCCTGTAAGATTATAGTACTTTTTAAATCACCAATTCTTTTGACCCACTTCAGTGGTCCCACTACAAGGGTTTCCAACCACAATCAGTACTGTCATTTCACCCAATTTAAGCTCTTTCACCAAGTATCTAGAAGAACCTCATGAATAAACCTGTGTTCATATGAACAAAAAGATTTCTTTATAACTTTTGTCAATATTCTGCTGATTGCTAGTTCGGTAGCAGATGTGCTATGCTTAACAGTGCATATACAAGAAGTATTTCCTAATCCCTAAATGAACTTCGTATCTTGAAACGTATACAGGATAAGTGATCTAAACTCAATTTAGCAACTATGCTAGTAAATCTACGAGAACCAAACGCTGAAAAAATATTGCTAAAGCCAGGCACCTGTTAGCAAAACCCAAAGAATCTTAACCAAACAAAACACTGCTAACCTTAGATCAAAATAAATCAGGTACAGTTCTATATAGATTAATTTTTATTATCAGTGCATCTTGATCCTCCACGTCTCAAGTGCATGCATGCAGTTTTAAAGCACACCAGTTTTGTTAGTGCTGCACTCTGTCAGTCACAATTCGTTGTGGAGAAATGAGTTGTCATCAGATCAGACTTTTCAACTGCCTATGAATACAGATGGAGCCATTATGGGATTTAAGAGAAATTCACAAAAGAAAAGAAGGTAGTGTCATCTGCTGGCTGGATTACAAAATCTGAAAGAACAACTTGTGGTGCAAAGGTTCCTGCTGTATCTCCAATTCCCTTTGTGACCCTGGTACACATCTGGATGCGGCACCTGAATATCTTAATTTATCGTTCACAGCCACACTAAGGCCTGGCCCATCAGCTCCTCAGCAATGATCTCTCCTGTCCCTGGACCCTGCAGAGGAAAAGGCAGGGATGCTCAGGGGCAAACTGGAAGAACACCTCTTGATTACTCCACTCTCCCTGGCACAGGTTCTATCCAAGAGGTTCCATGTCAGGCCACTGTCTTCCTATTTACCCCTCAAAACTGAGGTGAATCCTCAGAGCCACGTGCAAATTACTGCAGTCTTGAAATTCTAGCTGGGCAGTGGGGACTCAAATTTCTTATACAAATTACCTCTTCCCATGTAATCTATGGGCAAACTTTCCCAGCCTAACAGGCTGAGGGGAAAAATATCCTTCCTTCTTGTCGTGGCAGCAGGAAATTAATGCGGCCGAGTCAGGAATTTATAGAAAAAATAGAGTTATTTTATTTTCCCAAAAACCGCCCCCAAAACTATATACAGAAATTAATTTAGTTTTAATTAGCAAGTTCAGTTAGGTTGAGAAGATCTACAAGGATACCATAGGTAGATTTGAGTATTTTGGAAGTCAGAAGTTGGAAAAGGCTTAAACTATTAAATATAGCCATCCCCCTTATTAATATAAGGCTGAGACAAAGTTACTCACAGGTGAGTCAGGCTGGCTGAAAGGAAGGGTGGTCCAGATGCTTGTCCCTTTGCTGTCTTTCAGAAGCCTCTGAGGATCGTTAAGGCCTATTGAGCCTGCATAAAGGGTGATTAAGGTGGAAGGGATCCTTTGGAGCTTGTCTTCCCAAGCGCCAGGGGCTCCTTCTGCAGAAGCTCTCCAGGCAGGGGAGAACTCTAAGGCGGGAACACCCCAAGGCGGGAAGTCCCCCCAATATTTATACCCTTCCTAGACAAAGAGCCAAGTTACCACTTCCTATGCACGAAGACCACAGCCAATCCCCAGCCGATCCCAGCGCGGGCACTGCACAGGGTACCCCTCCTGCCGGAAGGGCCCCTTGCTCCCCCGCTTCACGCCTGCAGGGCAGGGGGAGAAGCAGATCTTTTCGCGCCTTTTTTTCTCTCCCATTCAGACCACAGAGGGAGAGGAATTTTGCGGTATACAGGACTCCAGGACACTTCTGTTCTCCCTTTCGATCCTTTTTTGTTTGCATTGGAGGAGAACATCACAAGACCACTGCAAGGAGAAGGCAGTATTCTCTTGTCTTTGGAAATGGTGCTGAAACTTGATGCAGGGAAAAGCTTGCAATGTCTCAGAGCTACACACTACCTCTGAGTACTGGAAAATAAACATTGCCTACTTTGCAGCCACTAAATACGTCCTGACCAAAAATACCTGCACACGTTAATTCTTAAAATAGTTGGCTACCTGCAAAGGTGGTAAAATGGAGCATATAGAGATCAAGAGGAAGCAAGTTACACTCTGGCCCACAGATGAGATGACTTCTAATACTATCTGCACAGTGAATGCTCCCTGCTGTGGTAGACAACCATAGTCCTGAGAGTCCTCTGCTGCTTTCTCCTCACTCCCTCATCCACTCTTATTTCTCCTTCCCTCAGCACAAAGATGATCATCTGGTATTAGCTGTATACCTGACACACTGAAAAAAAAAAATCCACTTTTTTTCAACCTCTAGAAGCAGCATTCAAGTCATCTTAGCTTCGCAGAGCTTGGTTTAAGGTATAACAAAATCTCAAACAGAATTGATTGACTTCACAGATGGATGTGGAAGAAGAGAATCCCAGTTCAATAAAAGCAGAGGGCTACAGTCTGGGACCAGAGGATAGACAGTTGCCACAGAGGTACATTTTCAAGACACATTTTTGTGGCATCTGCCTACATTTTCCTCAGCTTGCGCTCGTGTTATTGTCTTATTACCTCAGGAAAACTGCTACAAAATCAACTTTTCCTTTAAAAAAAAAAATAAAAAAAGAAAAAAATGAAGGAAAAAAAATGTAATTTTAAAAGAAGAGGCTATGCATATGCAAAGTTGATTCAAATGCTTTCAGACTGCACTATAGAAAAGCCATGGCCTAGTTTTTGAAATACATATTTCACTTTATTTTGCACACAGCTGGGTTTATATTGGCACTCACACTAATATGCAAAATGCTGTATCTTGTATTCATGAACGACTCTTTATAAAATGCCAGGAGGGCACCTGCTTTCTTTTCTTTAAGTGTGTATCATGACAAAGAAGAAGCCTGTATTAATGGCCAGCTTCCAGCTCTGACCACAGCCTGGGGGGATTTATGCCAGCTGTACACAGGTTTGGAAGTAAACAACATGCCCTGGTCAAAAGGAGTTTCTTACACTCAACGGAAAGAGACTGCTAATGAGATGCAACATACTGAAGGAGGGAGTGCACATCAATGCTAAATCTGTCCAGAACTCTTACAACTGCACACATCCTGTTCTTATCCAGTCTAAGTCCAGTACATTAAACACATCATCCAGCCCTTGCGGCCCTGTTGTAGCCACAGTAACAAGATCTTCCCATTCTGAGTAGTTCTCAGGGCTCAGGGCCTGTGGCTACAGGGCATTAGGCAAACTAAAGACACCCTGTGCAGTGACAAGTGGTAGGATCTCTTTTTTCAGTTAAAAGAAAAGAGAGATGCATTGCATGTCAGTGGTTTAGCAGACAGGCTATTGAAAGGACAGCTCATTTGCGATGGTTTGGGCGTTAGCTGCCCCCCTCCCCCCCAATTTGTAAATCACCCAGACTTGACTCAGCCAGCTCTGGAAATTGAATGAAGCTTTGATATTTACAGCTAGCACAATATACAAGCAGATATTTACAGTAAATACAGTTATATATAGAAATTTACAAGTTAAAAGGTAATAGAATACCACAACAGCCCTCCCAGAAAGCTGAGTCCCCAGGAGGGGCTCCCAACCACCCTTCCACCTTCTCCCACCCCTCTCTACCTTATCCCAGATGTTGCCTTGTGCCCAAGGAAGAACGGAGGGTCAGCCAGGAGCGTTAGGAAGCAAGTGGATTAATCAGAGAGATGAAGGTGAGGTTAGAGAGATGCAGCCCAGAGCCTGGACAGAGAGCAACTCCCTTATCTATGGATTCTTGCTCTTATACCTCTCAGCAAGCCTGTAAGTGAAGTAGACATCACCATTGTTTCTCTCTCACAGCCTGTAATCTAGTTCTTCTCCCCAAAACATTCTAGCTAGCTTCAAACTAGCACAATCCACAGCTATTTCACTCAGAGTATTGCTGAGAACTAGCTGATCTAAGACAATATTTACATTAACGAATATTACAAGGTCAGTTCACAGTTCATTCCAGCTATCTCAGATGTAGGTGATTCAGAAGCTCAGAAAACAGCAGTTTGTCTCCTCACAGATGAGACAAGAACAGGAACTCCCAGGTGACGTTGGGTTCATGTTCACATACTGTAGAGTCTCTCGTAAATTCTTTCATTGGATGTCGATAGTACCTAGAACAGAAAACTCCTAACAGCTTGTATGATACACTCTGAATTCAAACTCTCTCAGCTAAGGTTAGATTTCTCTGTGAAATACACTGGATTTCACCATTCTCCTGCATTACCCAGTATGTGTGACCAGGGCCTCCCTGGGCATCCAGTTCCAGTTTCTCACCACCCTCACTGTAAAGAATTTCTTTCTAACATCCAGTCTAAATCTTCTCTCATCAAGCTGCTCCCTCTTGTCCTACAACAGGCTCTTGTAAAAAGTCTTATTTCTTATAGGCTCTGTTCAGATACTGGAAGGCTACTATAAGGTCTGCCCCAGAGCCTTCTTTTCTCTATGCTGAACAGTCCCAAGCCTTGCAGTCTGTCCCCATAGGAGTCTCCAGCCCTCTCATCATCTTCATCTCACAGAAGCAGAGCAGGGGGGCAGAATCACCCCTCTCATTCTGCTGAGCACACTTCTTTTGATACAGCCTATGACAGAGCTGGCATACTGGGCTGCAAGCACACATTGCCAGCTCATATTGAGTTATCTTCTACTGACACCCTCAAGTCCTTCTTGAGACTATTCTTGAGCCAATCCTCACCCCATCTATATTTGTGCTTTTTGGTGACCAGGATGCCATGCAGGACAGTATCAAACATTTTACACAAATCCAGGTAGATGATATCAGTTGCTCTTTGCTTGTCCACTAATGCTGTAGCTGCAGCATAGAAAGCCACCAAGTTCATCAGGCATGATTTACCCCAGGTGAAGCCATGCTGGTTAACACCAATCACCTCTTTTCATTTCCTGTACACCTTAGCAAGGCCTTCAGGAGAACCTGCTCCATATTCTCATCAGGCACAGAGGTGAAATTGATTTGCCTATAGTTTCTGGGGTCTTAAAAGACATCTTAAGAGACATTAGGTAAACCCACAAATTATTACACAAACAGAACTACCATTTTAAAGTTTTTGGGTTGTTTTAAATTCTTTCACTAGGCAGGTTGCATGAAGCACATAGTTGTGTATTTTTGCAGGCCAGTAACAACTCAATTGTAGAAAAGCTCTGTCCCTCGTCAGAACATAAGCTCAAATTACTTGCTGTATCACACTTCTCAGTGTGGAAGTCTGGTTGTCATTTGCACTTACCTAGAAGAATCTGATTTAAACTTGGGAACTGGAAAAGGGAGTCAGGTAGCTAGTTTTCTACCTCTTAGCTCCTTCATTGAATTACTAGGTGACCTTGGGCAAGACAACTAGTCTGTATCTCTATTTACTTATCTAAACCACATCTATTACATTCATTTAGCTCACAGGGGCATCAAGAGACTTAATTAATGTTTGCAAAAAGCTTTGAGATCATCAGATGAAAAGTGCTTATATAAGTCCAAAATACTATAAAATCAATGAGAAAAAAAAAGCCTGAGAGGTGCCAGAGGAGGCACCTGGACAAAACAGCTTCTCCTATCAGCATTGTCCACATTTCAGTTTCTAGTTTATCAGTAGAAATACACATGTCTGTTTAAATAAAGTCTCATACATGTTCCCCTGTATACAGAACCAGTCAGCACAGTTTGTAGATCTGGAAACAGAAGGTAAAGGAACTCTTGGGAAGATGTATTTCACTTCCAACACAGAAGCCCTACCTCCACAAGTGGTTCCATATAGAAAACTTCCCTGTGCCAGAAGCATATTCATGGAGCTTAACATTTTAAAATACTGTATTTTTTTTGACCAATGGACATCAGCAAGATCTTTCCTTGACTTTTAAGGAGGAGCTCAAATTTAATACTTACAAGCACGTACCTAGTGTCTAAAAAAATAAACTCCCCTCTCTCCAAGGATCCTAATTCTGTAGCATCTAGGTCACTGCTATCAGCCTCTTCCCTAAGGAATTAGAAATAACTCCAAGATTCCAAATAAACTATTCCTTGGCTGATGGGATCCTGACAGAAGACACTGTTTCCATCATCTTCCACCTAACCTGGCGATAAGCAGTCTTGGCTTAACTCAAAGAAGTTATCCAAGATACTGCACTATTCTAATTCAGCCAAGAACAGGCCAGCTAAAGATGTATTTGCTTCTTCCTCTTCCCACTTACCCTATACAGTCCTATGCATTCATGGGGTTTAATTGCAACCTGTCTTCTAGAAATTAAAGTTTTAAGCATGCTTGTGTGGGAAAGGAAAGTGCTATGTGGACCCATTCAACAAAAATACACCTAAAGCAGAAGACATGAGGCCAACCTTTAGTTACATTTGAGGGGCTTTTGCTAGAGATGGGCTCAGGTAACATGAGATAAAAAGACATAGACAGCAATCAAATCAGTATTTACAGTTGTTCAGACTTGTTAATGTAGCAGATAGAAGCATTAGCGCCAAGTTAAATTTAGTATTTGCTGTCTCAACTCAGTCCTCCAAGTAGAATAAAGAAATTCTTTCAAAAAATCAGGATTACCTCGAAGAGTGCTGAAGTAAAGAACAAAAAATTGGAAGATCTTCAGAAGATCTTCAGAAGATTTGTGGGGAAATGGGATTACCACAGGGTACAGCCTAGTCACTGGCACATAGCACTTCAAAATTATTATTCTTTTAAAAATTAAAACCCTTTACACTTGCCATTGTGAAGAACATAAATGCAAACTGTGAATCGACTCATATAATGTCTTCCCCAATTTTCAGACATGCTTCCATATGAAAGCAACTGGAGCCTGAGCAACTAGAAAAGTTCCTAAACCGTTAAAAAAGAAGGCAAATCTTCCAATGATGTCCTCAACACATTCTGTTTTTGTTTACAGGGTGAGATAGACTACATAATTAGTTTGTACTGGCAGAAGGTGAACACTCTGTGTAGCCCAAATTCATTTCTGAGTACACTTAATATGCACTATGCCAATATATCAGTGAGCTAAAAAGCTTGCAGACGGAAGACAACAGGATTAATAGCTGATAATCAGAATAGCAAACAGCTATATAGCTTTTAGGATCTAAAACTCTATTTCTCTTGCTGGGGGGGGGCGAGGGGGAGGGAATCACCACATGCAGGTCTGTGTGTATATATATAAAGAAAAAATTAAGAATGGGCAAATGAGGATGCAGTATGTTTTCAAATAAAAACAGCACCAAGTTGCTCACTTTTGTTATTTTCCTCTGCTGGAAGACACTTCTAATAGCATGCACAGGAAGCTTTCCTCTTTCATGTGATGCCCTTAGAAGTAATTTACAGCAGGATATAAAAATGATATACCTGATAGAAAATAGAGATTGGAAAACTAGTGTATGACTTTCAAGTGGTGTGTGATTCATGCTTACAGTAGAATCCAATGGAATAATTTTGAAGTATCTTCTAGATGAAAATTTCAAGACATCCTCAAATGTTGTAAGTATTTGTGAAATGTCTGATAATCACTAATGTCATTTCACATACAAGAAGGTTGAGGCTGAGAGTCAATAGCCCTGCCAAGGTCATGTATACGTGAGTCAGGAGTAGAATTCACACCTGGCTTTGCCGAGAGCCAGTCCTTGCAACAAAGACCTTTGTGTCATGGTGACAAGTTACAGTTAGGCTTGGTTTGCTTGCTCACACTTCACAGTATTACCAAGGTTGGAAGAGACCTCATAGATCATCAAGTCTAACCCGTTACCACAGAGCTCAAGGCTAGACCATGGCACCAAGTGCCATGTCCAATCCTGCCTTGAACAGCTCCAGGGATGGTGACTCCACCATCTCCCTGGGCAGCCCATTCCAGTAGCCAATGTGTCTCTCAGTGAAGAACTTTCTCCTCACCTCAAGCCCAAATTCCCCCTGGTGTAGCTTGAGGCTGTGTCCTCTTGTTCTGGTGCTGGCCTCCTGAGAGAAGAGAGCAACTTTCTCCTGGCTACAACCACCCCTCAGGTAGCTGTAGACAGCAATAAGGTCTCCCCTGAGCCTCCTCTTCTCCAGGCTAAACAATCCCAGCTCCCTCAGCCTCTCATAGGACTTGTGCTCGAGGCCTCTCACCAGCCTCGTTGCCCTTCTCTGGACATGTTCAAGCATCTCAATGTCCCTCTTAAACTGGGGGGCCCAGAACTGGACACTTTACATGTTACTTCTCATACAGCCACACAAAAGTATCTTTGAAAGAGCATGTTCATAACTTCTTTCATTTTGAAGGAATTAAAACACTAGAATTATAAAAGGAAACATCACATAACATTAAAAAGAGTTGCTACATCTGAAGAAGGCACTGATAACATGGCAAAGATCATATAATGGACAATTTATACCCACAATTCTCTGAAAATCTCGGTGGTCAAGCAAGGCATTCAGTTTGACACTTCACAAAGAGTATTAAAAATAAATCTCTCAAATGTTTATACACTAGAGAACATCAAATAGTAAAAAACCATAAGGATACGTGAATTTTAAACAAAAGTATAAATGTAGGTCCGTAATGAATGTTCAGATTATCCTTGAAAAACTAATGGGGCAGGAAAGGAAAATCAACACACTGCAGAAACTGCAGTAACTTGAGAGCATGACTTCCACATATTTTACAAAATGCAGTCTATAGTAAATCAATCACAACACCCCCCTCACCCCCCCCCCCCCCCAAAACCCCCANTCCCCCCCCCCCCCCAAAAAAAACCCCAAACCCACACACCAAACGTACACACCAACAAAACCAACCCCAAACCTAGTGGTACTAGATCAAATATGCCATTTGGACTTTATCTGCAAAGACAGAACATCTGGTGTGCTTCTGGATAGAAAAGTCTTATTCAAAGTAAACGCTACTGAGACTATGAACCAATTCCTACACCTTCAAAACAAACACAAGAGTGAATTAGTTTATACTGCTATGTTAAAAACAAACAAACAAACAAAAACCTATCAGAAACCACACACAACAAACTTAAATCCTCTTAGGTTCTTGTAACAGTCAGTTAACAGAAGTCTCTGGAATGAAGCCTCCAAATTTAGAATTTTGTATGTTTTAAGCAGCCCCAGTCAAGATGCAAAATCTAAAATCTGCTCTTTTCACCTGTGCCTATAGCAACTACTGGGAAAATATACCATTATTTTTTTTACTCACAAGAAGGTATCATCCCTATCCGGATCAAAAGTTCATAGGAAAGAATTCCATTTGTTTTTTCTGGGTTGTTTATTGGGGGGTTTTTTTGGTTTGTTTTTTTTAAGAATGAGAAAGAACACATACATAGTACTTTACCTATGAATTAATCATAGAATCATAGAATGGTTTAGGTTGGAAGGCACCTCAAGGATCATCCAGCTCCAACCCCCTGCCATAGGCAGGGACACCTCCCACTACAGCGGGTTGCCCAAGGCCTCATCCAGCCTGGCCTTAAATGCCTCCAGGGAGGAAGTATCCACAACCTCCCTGGGCAACCCATTCCAGTGTCTCACCACCCTCACTACATTATTTATCTCAATGCAGTTAAAAAAAACACTAATATTTGTACAATTTGTCCATAGAAAATGATCTAGCACCACCCAAAATGTGATTAGACCAATAGGATTGACCTTTCTTTTGTAAATACATTTGAAACACTCAAGTGTGGGCCACCAAAATTGCTCTTAAAATCATTGTTCTTGATTTGGGTTGTGAGCATCTTTTTATTTCACTGGATGCTAGAAGAGGGGGGAAAAAAATAACTGCTCCAGGATGAGACACTGCATTTATTGGTCAGAATGATAATTAGCATATAGAAAATCCACACACTGTTCCTGAACAAACAGTAGGAATAATCACTAATAATTCTAATATACTGCATGAGCAGATGGCCTAAAGTATCAAATGTTTTATCAGTCTTAGTGTTTTTCACTTTGTGATGGCTTAAAATTATACATGATAGATTGTGGCTGAGAGAATGAGTGATTCCATTCATCACACTGGGCTTCTCTTCTTCCAACCACGTGACTGAGCTGAATCAAGTTTATGACATCTTGGCAGGAGAGGTTCCTACAGAAGCTAATGTCTACACTGAGTACATGAATGACACATTTACTCCCCATAAAAGCAAAAAATGTTAAGAACAAGGGATTTCTATCTCACTTCATCGAACCAAACCACAATGCAATATTTTAAAAGTCCTAGCAGATCATTCACAAAAATCTCAGATCTACTCAAGCCTTTGTACTGCTGCTGCTGAAACTGCATTTGTTCAGAAGACGCTGTAAAGTTCTTTAAAAACCATAACAAGTCTAAATGAAGGAAATCTCACTTTAAGAGTACAGGCTGAAAACCTAATACAAATCCATATAAGCTGCAGACTCCTCTTCCCAACACACTGAACAGGCTTGGCACGGTGTCCAGGCATGGCCAGCTCTCTGCTGGGGGCAGCGTTTTTGGCTGTGAAGGCAGAGCATGCCCTCTGTCACTCATGGTGAGCAGTCCTGTCCAACTGTCTCTTTTCGACAACTTTATCATCAATCTCTTTATTAACAGCTCCACTGCAGACTGAGAATGCAAACAAGGGCAGTGCGCATGCCAGATTTCTGGAAGGCACACAGCACCAGACACCATGCAGGGCAAGGCTTCTGTAATGCTGCTGCAGAAGCTGTAGCACAAAGCCCTTGCATGTTGTTTTAAGTACCATGTTTATGATGCTTTCTTGGAATCACACATCTAACTCGGGAGAGGTGAGGGAAAGTTGTTACTCAACCATCAAGGATCCCTCCAGCTTTCTCCAGTACTGGTTGAAATATCCAAGCAATGAAGGGTATGTGACCTAACGTTCCATTCCACTCTAGTAATTGTATTAGCATATTACCCTAACTTAAGCAAACATCACATAAAGGATCTCAGAAAAACTGAAAAGTTTCAAGTATAGATTTTAAACATGTAAAACACTTAAAACAGCCTTATTGAGCATATTTATTTCTGTAAACACAAGCAAAGAGGGCATTTATAAAGCAGATGTGCTAGCTCACAAGACAGACAAAAGTGTATTTGCACTTGTAAGATGTCCAGTATCTGTGTAGGCCACAATTATTGAGCAGTTCAAAGGCATTGGTTGTTCTCTTAAATAAGTGTAGCTTTCCTTACCCAACAAGTTGGAGTTTTTAATCCACTCACATCAATAGTAATTTTCCTTCATATACTTTTCTGTTACTTGCCTGGATTCCAGCTGTTATTGAAGGACAGCAATTTACTGCAAAACCCAAGCTTGGTAACATCAAAATATAACATTAAACGTTTTTTTCCCCCCAAACATTAGAATGCTGTGAAATTCAACTTTTTCCTAAATTCAGTATCATTAGAGCCAACGAGGTAAACATTTAATGAAGTATGTAGGACATTGCCACTCTTAGTTAATTTTAAACACTCCATTATAATACAGAGGTCATAAAATGCTGATATAATTAAGAAAAACAAGATAACAAACCCAAACCCAGCAAACAGAACAGACATGCTAAATAGGAACTGTGACCAGGTTAATGAATTAAGTGTTGTAAGAAGGAAAAAGATACTTGAAGATGGCATTAAAGAATTTACTTGGAACAATACAAATGCCTAAACTTTATTAAAAAAAAACATTCATTTCAATATCCAAATAGCAGATGGGACATCCCACAGTGGTTAATCAAATGATATTTTTAATGATAGATCATGTCCTGTGACCATGCCCAAGTTTGCATTCTTTTGGTGATGATAGCAGCAGATGTTTGATGTTTGCAGGTATTTTGAATTATTAGTTTGAACTTTGTGGGTGTATCAAGTTGCATCTGCCTCTATCAACAAATCCAAAATGCTTTGTTTCTGTTGAACAGATCCTTAATTCCAAGATTACAAATTTATAAAGGCTTAATATTGAGGGTTTTCCGATATTAAGGTTGGATCATTTTAAAAAGTGAATCTACCAAGTACTTATCTTATATATATGTGTATACAAACATTTGTAGAGCGCAGTAGCAAGACCTGCAGATTTTTAAGTGACAAAATTTTGGGCATTTTTCAGCCACGATGGTGATGAAGATGAAGCTATTTATTTTGCATATAAAATAACAAAAGATATGTCAGGGTCACTAACATGTGAAATGTTTTTTGTACAAATGTAGAAGTATTTTAAAAAAGTATAAAAAGATAAACACATTCTGCTTCCTCAGTCACACAGCTTTTCTTGCATTTGTTACTCCAGGCTCAGTAATACTGAATGTGTTCTTGCTATACTGAATATTTGTAGTTATTCTAGTTGAAAACTCCATTTTAACTTTTACCATTGATTAACACTGTTTCTCTTAAGGTACATTTGCTAACAATTTATATTCATTACTACACAGTAATGAATTTGCATTTAAAAAAAAGAAATAAATGCACTAAGAAACAGCATGCACACAAACTACCTACAGCAAGAAGGATAACTTCAGCTAAATCTCATCAACTCAAATGTCTGATTCAAATCAGTATGTCTCAAGCCATCTGTTAAAACCATGGCTTATTAATGTTGATTATTTGGCTACAACAGTAATTTTCAGCTTCTTGTTTGCAGATCCTCACAAGTCCACGAACTTATTTCTGGAGGTTCATGACGGGTAACTCAGAAAAACAAGCCTATTGAAGCCTATTACCAGTGGATTGAGAAACACTGAACAGAAATTTGTATATCTACTAGCAGATTTTTATTGGTCAGAGAAAATAAAAGAGGAATTAAAGTCATAAATAACATCAGCTGTGATGAAAGGGAGATGGAGCGGGTAAGACATAAAGATGATGAATCTGTTCTAAACAAGACAAGCCATTGCATGCTGTGAAAAATATATACACAACACAAAGGTTTATTGTTTTAGGCAGGGTAATTATAATGTGAAGACCATAATCATCAGTGGTTTTAGCAGTTAGAGAAATTTTAGTCAAAAGGAAGCTACTTATTAAAGTTACTCACATCAAGCATTTGGAGGATTGGGCTCATGCTGATACAAAGATCAATCAAGTGATGCACAGCTACTTGCAATTTTTACTTTTATTTCAGGGCAAGCTTACACTATTTGACAAGAAGAGAAATAGTGCCATCTGGTGACATAAGAAACAGTCACTTGCAACAACAGCAAGTGTAAAGAACCCAAAACTCAGAGCTAAGGTTTTTAAAAATGGAATACAAATTTCCAAGAAATCAATCTAGTCTCAAATTTTAAATGCACATACTTCTTCTAGTTTTGTCAGCTTTTAAGAATTTTAGCATTTTGAAATGGACTCCTAATCAGGAGAGAAGGAATGGATGATCTTAAAATTTTTTTTTGGCAACAAACCCTGCCCCTGCCAAGCCACTGTACAATCCACAACCTTTCCCTTTAACAGACCAGAGCTCAACATCCAGACAAGTTTTACTTCTGCTTCCTATATTTAACAGTATGCTTCTTGAGAGAACATTCGTTCACATACCATCTCTTGTAGGCCACACCGTATTTTGTCTCAGTAGAAAATTTAAGAGCCAAGTATGAATTCAGAGAACAAAATCAAATCTTTTTACATTCAGAAAAAGCAGACAACTATGGGATTGTGCTGTTTTTTATTGTGTTTTCAATGGAGAAATACATCATCTGTTTACAAAATAGCTCTTGAAAAATACAAGGAGTACAGATACTATAAAACAAAGCAAACTCCAGTCATGAGACACTACGTACATCATGCGAAAGCAACAGTCTGATCTCCAGGTTATGAAAACTAGAATTAAAAAGTCACTATACAGAAAGGTTCCAAGTTTCCAGCTTGGCAAAACTTGGGTGCAGTTACATGAAACGTTTAATAAAATGAAAAAGATCTTCTGATGTGTAAACAAAATGACAAGACTAAATTTGTGCCTGGCAATTTCGATCTAAACTCCATAGCTACACAAAATACACAGACACCTTGTACACTTCAACTGTTAATATACCCTTCTTTGGGGGGTGGACAACAGCAGGCTGCACAGGGCAAGGAAAAGAGAAATATTGTATACTAGACATCTTAGACAAATGGCAAAAAAACCCCTTCAGTTACTGCACAGCCTAAGTAAAAGATAAGCTACACTCTGACTTTGGAGAATTAATTTAGAAGGATAAGGGCAAGAGTGTAAGTAATTTAACATGAAAGATGCACATGTAATAGGATGGCGCACAACGGGAGAAGGGAGTTCATAAAACATGCTAATCAAAGTATGGGAAGTATGATTTGACATCCCACATATTTCAGACTTAAGTAACAGTAACATGAAGCTTGTTATCTACATCTGTTATTACTGTTGGTATCCTTCATGTTGCTCAAATACTGCTGCTCTTTGCCATGAGAGATTTAGTTCTTTCAAAAGAAAAGGTTGTTACTTTTTTTGATAGGACTACAACAACAAAAAAATAGTAGTAAGACTTCACTAAATGGCAAGTGCTTACTAGAAATGTGACTTCTAAAAATTCAGTGTTGTCTCAGTATGTAAAACTATTTCTGATGAGCCATCTAAAAATAAAGAAGTTAAAATTCTTAGGGAAAACTCTTTTTTCCTTTATTTAAAATTTGAAGCTTTTAAATGCATACAGGACTTTCATGGAGCGTACAAAAATCATTTTAGATTTAGTGACTCAAAGGCCATCAAGACAGGTGTTACATTTCACAGGCACACAGTATGTAATTAAACACTTTAGTCAAGGGACAAAGTTTTCATTTGTGCCTACAGGCCACAAGGTATTGTGATTAGGTAAGGGGCAAGAGGGAACCCAAAGGAGTACATGGCTTGCTTTTATTTTGTATAAATAACTATTGTCCTATATGGTGCATACAAAGCTGCAAAAACCCCCTCAACACTGAACGCAAAAGCTTTTCCCAAGAAAAAGGGATCAAAAAGGGAATAAGGAGTTTGATTAGCTCAAAAGAAAGTTTATTTGCTGTTTGATTTCTTATCTGTATGCATTTTAAAATAATCCTATAAAAGTAGAACACATGTTAATCATGTCCCACTAACACCAGAACTTCCCAGTTACTTCCTCAACTTATGCCTTAGAACCTCAAGATTTGACATTTCATTTGAAAGGCTTACTGTTGCTTGATGACAGTTGAACTAGATATACTATACACTTTGTGTTCAATGTATAGTATATCACTGAACTTCATCCGATTTGCAGATTACTACTGAAGAGATTCTTCGATAAAACAAAAGTTTCAGTTGAAGATCTAAAATTAGTCATACTCCAATAAAAAAAAAAAAAACACATAAAAGTGTGTTTAAGGGATTCTTCTGCCAGTTTTATCTCAATTTTGAAACAATGCATCAAACAAATTCAATCAGAATGTCAAATATGGCTACAAATAGTGTTCATGTTTTTAAAGGCAGTAATCCTTTGAAATATTTAATGCAACTGTTGCTAACACATTAATTGTACTCCTGGCTTCACATACTAACCTGGACTTCCAATCAGGTGGTGGTATTAGTCCAGAAAGGGAAGTGCACAAAATATATCTAAATCCATTTGCGATTACGTTCTAGTCTTGCACCCTCCGTTCTTTTTTTCTAGCATTAGAAGACAACAGGTTGAGTTGGCAGGTACTGTTTATGGACCCCTGAGGTTGTTTTTACCGGTTCAATCTCAATTTTATCGAATTCTTGATAACAGGAATAGGATTTGCAGGGAGAGCGGGAATATCTGAAAGGTCTGTACTGGGTGTTTTCTGAAAAGAGAAGAAGTTTGGTTGCATTTTAACTCTGTAAATATTAAGATGTTGTAGTAATTGGCACTAATTTTCACAACCAAGATAACGATAACTACAAATACAGATGCAGTTATTTCCTTAGTAATGATGGTGTAGACGAAAATTTATACAAGAGTCTCTTTCACGGTGTTCAATTCCTTTATCAACAACTAAGAAATTAAGAAGAGCTGCAGATAAGGTTGAGCCTACTAATAACCTGTACTACCATAAGACATACTATCCACATAATACGGGTGCTTCATTGATGCCATCTATCTGATCTACACTCTTAGTATTAAAAAAAAAAAAAAAATAATCTTTTGAGCTATTCAGTGTTAAGCCTCAGCCCCTTACAGATAAAGTATGAAAAACTGTCACCAATGTCTAGAATTTGTCTTCATACAGTCATATTTCTGGCTGTTTAAAAGCTCTTTGTAGTCAAATTTCCAACTTTTCATACTGATTTTAATATACATGGAAAAAGTATGATGAGATTTGAAACAGTGCTATATGACTGTGTTAAGAATTTCACCTTGAAAATAATCTGCACACTTCTTTCTCTCACTTAGAAGACTTAAGTCTCATTCAGCAAAACTAAATTGAAAGTTAAATAAAAGATAAACACAGAAAAGGAACACTCTCAAGATCCAGTGCAAGTTGTTAATTTCTCACATCTTTAACAAGCCTTTACTGTTGGCAGTTGGGATGGTTTGTGTTGTGGGGTGGTTTTTAGTTTTTTTGTTTGTTTCTTTTTTCTTTCTTGTTTCATTTTTTAAAAATTCAAGTATTTCTCTTCCACTGGGACAGATTATTTGCTATTCCAATAACCCAGTTATTACACATTACTTCCCATTATTTATCATAAAATGGTTTCTGATGTTATAAACCATCAAAATTAATATGAAGTACATTTGATACATGGGGAAAACTCCATTAAAATGACTGTTCTTAGTAGTTGTTTCAATAAAAAGAAATCAATTGAGTTAACACTGGTAGTAAAGCACAAGCCAACAAGGACTCCCAGCAAAATAGCTTTCATCTCCCTCCTTTTCCCAGTCCAACCAGTCCACTCTGGTTGGTGCTGAACTGCCCTTTAAGTTAGTTTCTATTTGCTGCAATGAGCAGTGTTTCAAATAGCCAGCAAGAATATAGAAAAATGACAGAAGAGGCCACCTTTTTTTTGCAGTTTTCAGACTACTACAATACGATGTGTACTAGCTACAAGCTTTATATAATCATTCCTCAACAATAGATGAAATAAACTTGGCATATCTAATGACCTAAAAAATTTCCCTGAAACAGTTTAGTGGTTTTGCCAATTTTGGTACCTTTATTCAGTTCTGCTCGTAGTTTGAAGCTTAGTAACAAATTCCATTAGTACTGTTGCAGTATCTCTCCTTTTTCAAGCAATACTTTTACAACATGTAATGAATATTCATAAAATGTCTTGTGACAGTGAAGTATCAATCAATAGAGCACTAACAGAACCTTATAAATGCTGGTAAAGACAAAGATGTGTTCTCTGAATTTCTTACAATATTAGGAACAAAAATTCAAGTGAATTCCACAGAATTATTAGCAACTATTTTTCCAATCCTCTTTACACTTGTAATACCTACAGTGAAGCAACACAGTTGGCTAATGTATAAACCTACAGCTTCTCATATCTAATATCAGAATCTGAACTTACACTTTGGATTTATCGACCTCTACTAGGATATCCTAGAGCAGCAGCTATTTAAAGCATTTTTTCCTTGTTAGAAGGGATTATTCTGTGATGTGCAAAGCACAAAGGAATAAACCAAGCCCCTTACTTTGAAGGCACAATTCAGAAGAGCGAATCCAGCTTCGGTCAGTTTGTATGGAAAGCCATACATGTTTAGCTACAATGCACATTCAATAAGATCAATGACCATCTAAAACACAAAAATTGTGACAGTAACAACAAGCAGCTTTCCATACAGTGGATTTGTATTTAAAATTATACATTTATTTTTAACATCTGGACTCATTTTAATTTCAATGTTTTCACCACAGATCAGTGTGCACAGAGAAGTGATGTTTTTAAAAACATACCTGAGGAGCTTGCAGAGAAGTTGTCTGAAGAGTTTCTGTTTGAGAATTAACATTCACTTCTGTCTCAAGTTGCTCCTAAAAACCCAAAAGCATTAAAATAGTTACAGCACTTGCAATTACAAAAGCTGTTCATACAGAACTCCATTAAGCAGAATATCTTAAATGTTGCATACAGAGCAAAATTTAAAAAGGCAAGTATCTTGTACATGCTGTGTTGATACTCCTCTTTTTATAAAGTAGAAGTCACCACACTAGAGAACACAGGAATCTGACATCCAACATGAGCTACGTTACTTCTCGGTTGTCACTCGTTTAACCACTAAATACCTTTAAACAGAAACCTATAGGATAACATTGCATGTCACTCAACTCATTAAAGAAAGAAAGTCTAGTGTCAAGGACACGAAAAAGCTACTGAATCTGTTGCAAATTCAACTGCTTTTCCACTTCTTTTGACATTCGGACATTCTGCCTGAAAAGTTTTGCTGCTATTTTCATGTGCTGAATCAGTTCCCTAGATGAACAGATTAATGTCAAAGACAGTTTTCCAGGTAAAACAATGAGACTTCCATGGATAAAGCAGGGCAGCTACACATTTTAATGAAAACAGCCTGTTAGTTGAAATTGTACTACTTAGTAAATCATACCCTAATAAAAAAAGCATGGAGTTCAGTGGAGAAATACCTATGGTTATGAAAAAGAATTTAATTCCTCCATTTCCTTCCACTATATTAAGGCCATAAGATTTAGAGGAGACTGACACCGAAAGCTAACACGCTTAACTATGCCTTTTAAAATCATCTGTATCCAGAGGGTCTATTATCAGTGTTTGGGTTACAGAATACTTGAAGGGCACACTTGAGTCTCTGGTAGCTGTACGTGTGCTGTAACTGCATGCCAATTTCATTGCCAGAAAATATTTATTTGCCATTATTTGACTTTTTTTTTAAATCTCACAAGTTGTTAAGGCAGCACCTGACTTCAGGATTCTCAGCCCAACATGCAAAAATCCCAGTGAAATACACTGGATAATTGTTCAGCTAAGTAACATACATTGAGATTGAAATGCAAAAAGACTTTTTTTTAATCTATACAAATCCCTGGTCTGATTTACAAAATTTGAGTATAATAATATTTTTTTTAGCTACATATAATACCTGTATGTATGACAGACCAGTAAAGGAATCACTATCCTAAGTGACCATGGACTCAGGCTTAGCATCACTAGGTTGAGAGCAGGCAATGGACTGTAATTGGTTAACACTGATGTATCAAAACAATGCATTAATTTTTCAATACCCATCTTTACTGCAGAGTTTGTACTGTATCTATATAAACATTTAGTCACTCCTAGAAGGGGAAACAGTAATCTTCACAAGGATGAGTCCCAATTAATATATGCAAAATGATATGGTCTAGGCAAAGATACCTTAGTTTCCATTTTTTCATGTTCATTCAAATCTATACAGCTAGGATCTTCACTCATTTCATCTTGCTGAAATGCAAACAAACCCAAAAAATATTAAAAAACATAAAAATGTATTTTAAGTAATCAACAAGAAAATAAGGCTGTGAAGTGTTTTTGAAGACATAATTAGTTGAAGACTTAGCACATTACACTAATAAACAAAACAAAACAAAAAAAAAATCACATTTCAGACAAGAACTTAGATTCAAAGCATTTGTGATAATGCAGTACCTCTGTCATGTGATAAGTATCAGCATAATAAAACCACTAACACCTAAGCAAGTTGAATACAAAAAGCAGCATTTCAGAGTAGGAAATGTATGCTTGATTTAACAAAATGTTTGAAAACCAGAATACGAGAATCAGCATACCGCAGCTGAAATAAACATGCAAAGTTTTGGACATTGCTACGGTATGATCTCAAAATCTCAAATACCTCTTCCATTTTCATTTTCTTGGGAGAATCGTCTTTATGGGGAGATGATGTCCTTTTCACTGCTGTGACAGGGCTAGGCATTTTTGTTGCAACATTTCCTGAAGTTCTTGGTGATGGATTTAATAGATACACTGGGGAAACAACTCTAGAGATGGTAGGCTTTGGTGGTGGAGAAATGGCTGGTTGTGTGGCAGTTTGAGGAATGCTTTCATTTGAAGTACCTGTGGATAAGTAATTTTAAAAAACTTCAATAAACAAGTAGACACAACTGTTTCTTTACAATCACTGGTATTTTTTGGTCTCTATTCAAAACCGGTGGTATCAAGTAGGCATCAAATGGCAGAGGTATAAGCATCACGTTTGGGACAGCAAGTCTGCATACACAGTACCCACGTCAGTGACACTCTGCCTTTTAATCTTGCTTAATAGCAGAGTATACTAGCCCAGACAGAGATCTGAGCTAATACAGCTCTATTATTCTGGGTACCCAAAAAAGGTTTTTCTATTTCTGTTCTCAGCCATATATATGCACTGCTAAAGACTGCCTTAAATCAAATCCAAGTACAATCCAATACTCTTTTTCATCCACATATGAAGTTTACTTTCTCAGGCTATGCAGTGACAGATATGAAGTCATCACAGAACATCAGATAACGATCTGACATTCCATGCATCCTTTTGAAAAGTGTCCGATATGACAAAGTTTTATCTTATCAACTGCCTACTTCAAACCAGTAAGTGCGTACACAAAGATGCTCCAGGATGACAAACACTACTTGGAGAACATTTTTCATTAATAAGTATCAGGTGATTGCTTTTGATTAGCCAGAACTGAAAAATGACCAATTTCTGATACACTTCCAAATTCCAAAACCAGTCATGCTATTTAAGGTCAGCTTAGTGCTCACAGACATATTTAATCACAGAACAGTAAGACTCTACCGCACTACATGTCAGAGTGAAAAAAGGGAGCTCTCCCCTTTTCCATCTACTGCTGACTTGCTCCTTTTATACAGCTCAAGTTCCATTTGACCATATGAACTGCAGATCTGCAATAGATCATTATAAAGCTATGCTATTGTAAATGACAAATACAAATCCCTAGAAATAAAACACACACTGCAGTACAAGATATTCTGCCATGGTTTCCCAAGTCCTAAAGAAATTAGTTACACTTGTGTATCAAGAAGAATATGTTACAGCATGTGTTAGAAGTCCTCAAACTGGACTGTTTCATAAATGTTAAAAATAAATCAATAGAAACAATATTCTATGGCAATTTCCTTACCCCCTGAGCTTTCACTGGAATTTATTTGTGGCACAGTGACTTCAGAAGCCTGTATGTTGGTCACAGATGCTGCTGTTACAGCTGGCGCAGGACTGCTTCTGCTAAAACAAGAAAAGAACAACAAAATGATGAACATTATTAAAGCTATGGTGCTGTACGATTTGCCTTTCATTACATTACACATGTGTCCAGTATGCATAGTTGATAGGATTTTACCTACATTACAGAGCAGTACTTAAAACACTATGTTACAGGAGGAAGACACAAATGAGCACTGACAATTTACTATCAAAACTAAGCAATGGAAGCCACTTCAAATATCTCATCTGAATCACTTCAGAGACAGGTTTTTAGATCAGTAAGAAGCTGAATTAGAAAAGGCAGAACTTAAGTCCAAGAGAAAACTTGGCTATTCATCTGAAAAATGGAATAAAACTAGAAGAACTAGAACAGAAAGTATGTTTACAATCTACACACAACCTTGGAGCTATGATTTCAGTCTGGACTTCCCAAGGAAAAGCCTGAGATTACACATGTTAAAAAATCCACTTATTTTTCCACTTCCAAAAAACAGGGATGCAATATGAACGATCACAGAGTAATGTCCACTTCAGGTGTGACATCCTAGATGTCATACATTTGTTTTAATAGCATGGTCAGCAGCATCAACTATTGGAAATTATTTACCAAGGAAGACTAACAAAAAGAACATTTGTCAAAAGGAGTAAGTTTACTGAAGTATTTTATCCTATATGGCATCACACAATACACTTCTAATATTGCATACTTGCAGGAGATCTATGTTAACTTCTCTGTGTATCAAACAGACAAGCATGAGACTTGGGAAATAGATTTTGATGCAAAATTGGCATAACTCTTCCTTGCTCTCAAACTTCAATTTCATCTGCTCACTATCTCTCAACAGTCTCCTATTACAGCACCCTTACATTTTCATATTGCCTCTTCCTTGTAAGCATCTTTATCCAACTTTCTAACTCCTTATCTGAAACCCAATGCTGTGCTCCCTGTTCTCCAAATATAGCCATGCTCTAGCACTCAAACTGGAAATGAGTATCTGCAAGCTCAAACACTCACACCTTGGCAACTATAGTATCTGGTGCATGCAGCATTTGCTAAGATTTTAACACAAGTAATTTAAAAACAGAGAGTATCAACAAGACTGAAAGTCCTCATTACTTACCCCTGAGAACTTCCAGAACTGTTCAATGGACTCGTCTTCATAGCACTAGTAGGCGAAGGCACAGACGTGCTGTTATCACTGTCCATAGACAAGTCTAGGCTGCTGTCATTCAGAGCAGTCAACCTGATCCCTTCTGTTGAATGCTGCAATCCACAAAAAAAAAAACTATATTAAAAAAATCAATGAAGACTGAAATTGTTTAATAGTTCAGGTATGCAAAATATGTTAGCTGTTAAATCTGTAAAGAAAAAAACAAACGCAGTAAGCTTTCACTGTGAACCAAGAATGTGTGTGTGCTTTAAATGCAATTATATTTAAGTAATCTTTAGGAGAAAAAAAAAACAAACAAAACACACTACAAAAGGACCATTTAAAAATGTACAAAGTTAAATTGACAAATTTCAAAAGACTTTTACATGTAAATAATCCATTACTCTTTCACTAACAGCATTAAATTTTCACATTCAGATTTGTCTGTACTAATGATGTTTAAAAACTAAGATAAACTGTTGTTGTATTTAATGATTGTCTATTCAGCTTTATTTCAAGTTGTTTTGGCTTTGTGGGCTTACAAATACTGCTTTCATAAAGTTCAAAATAATCCTGATGTAGATCAAACCTACAATTTATACAAAGAATTTAGAGACTGGTTTGCACTTAGTGGATAAGAAAAACGCTTCTCTGACGTAGCATCACTTAGATGCATTACTTAATATTTACACTACCCTTTGAAACATATTACTCTTGGTTTCCACGCAAGACTTCTTATTCTTTCAGAAAGCTATTGATACAGAACAGCTACAGTAATAGAACATGTTATTTGGACATACCTAAACCAGAGTATTTAAGTGGTTTAGCTACTCAGAGACAAGTCGTCCCGTACTGCTCTCATATTGCACTAATGCAAAGAAGCAGAATTTTGAAATTCAGATTAAATCATTAAACTCAATGCTCCACCTTCTTCCTGTCTTCAGTGAAAGTAAACCACATGCAAAGCAATGGCTTAATTAAGAATTTTGTTATCATTTGCATGCATGGCCACACAAGTAAACTTCACAGGGAGAGAAAACAGTACTGGCCAGGAAACAGGCAACTTTCTGATGTCAAAACTGTAATTTAAATATTTTAATTAAAAGAGAGTATCAAAAGCTACCAAGTGTCAGGTTTAATATTTTTCTGTAAATTATCCTCAAAGTATTCAACCTCAGTATACTGGAACAGTTTACTGTCTGAGATACAAATAGGCACCAACAAGTTCAACATTCTATTCTGCTTCTATCTGAAGATTTGCAGTCTAAGTAGTAACAACTTAAAGAGGTAAAAGGTGGAGATAGCAAGAACTGACTGAGTTGTGTTGTTACCAATGGCTTCTTTTAGGTAATCTATATGTTAAAATAGCAAGAAAGCTTTAAAATCTTATTATTGCCTGCATGAAATGCATTGATGCTCTGGAAATATCTATTATTTTATGTAGTGCATCTAATAATACTTTAAGAGTCCAGTGGGACCAAAATACTTATACAGGTAAAAAAAAAAAACTTTTGAAACATGAGTTTAGTTCTTTGATTGTAAACCTATTAAGCTGAGGAATCATTTCCCAATGGTATTTTTACTGATCTCAAGTATTAGTCAAGTTCACCTTTTTCTTCTTCTGAAGCACGTGATTAGGTAGTAGTTGGTGAAGTTGCCTACGTTTCACATGCCTTGCAGCAATCTTCATATCCATCTCAAACATCTTGCTGTTTATTGCTTGCCTATAAACTACACAATTAGAATAACATTAAGACATATTGAAACATTTTGGACAGTTCATTTACTTGCCCAGGCACAAGCAATTTGCACTTCATAATATTTATTACACTCCAGAAAAAAGCACAGTGTCTTCACGTTGTTCTGCTAGAACGAGAACTACCTACTACGGCAGAACTGACAGTACAGATGCTACAATGTTACGCTGGAAAGAGATGACCCCTTCCAAAGAAAAATATCTTGCAAGCATACTGTTAGCTAAACTCCATTTTGAACAAGTTTTAGTAGTAAAAGCTCTGAAATGAATTCTACATTTTGTCTCAAAGGGACTGAAGGCAGAAATAAGATTTCCTCTTAAGAATTACAGTATTTACATAAAATTGTTTTCTTCACAGTTGATTCAGCTTTTATTATGCAGCTTCTACAACAAATGGGTTTTAGTTCAGGCGTTCCATGCTTGTGTGCCAGCTAATGTAACACAGATCATTCCAGCAACTCAGATACCTCTACGTTTTCATACATAAGTGATTTCCGTTTATGTTTGTTTTTCTCTGCTGTGTTCTGTGGTTGGTTTGTTTAGTCTGTGATTTTTGTGGGTTTTTGTTTGGATTGTGGTCGTTTTGGTTATCAATGGGGTTAGTTGGTCGTTTTGTTTTACATGTCTATTATAATAATCTATTCCTCTACCTCAGAAATTTAATTCTGGTGAGTCAAAACTGTTAGTGCTAGTAAAGGACTAACACAACATCTTGTGTTCAAGTAAAGCCATGTAAAAAATTAAACATCTGTTGTTTTTTCACACTGACTTTCTACACAAAGTTGAATGCTGTGGCAGACATATGAATAAAAAAAAAATCTGTAGCTCTTCAATACAAAAACTTCAGAGGTATCTCACTTATTCACTGTCTATCCTGCAAACTGTAAGGAATCCACTAAATAGTCTGTGGACATGCAATTAACTTTCTGTTAAGAGAAAGACAAAACAAAAGGTCAATAATACTGCATACTGAAGAGCCTACTACACTAATTCTTGGTATTGAAGAAATTCATGATGTGCATATGTAAAGGTTATAAGAGTTACAGCTAGGGTAGGGGCACACTCAAAGTCAGACATCATTAAAGCATTCCATATTCCTGGCATTAGGTCTTACCAAAGTTTCACCATCAAGAAAACCTAGCCCACTTTCTCAGTCTCTATTCCGCCCCCTGCTCCCACTAAGCAGCAAGCTATTCGCTAATTTAATCCTTGAAATGGTTTCAGTAGTTTTGATAACATCTTAGGATCTACTCCAAATGATAAAACAAACATGAGTTTTTGGGATGGATTTGAAACAGTGAAGACATATCACATTAATCTGAGCTGACAAAGAAAAGTATAACACATAAACCGAAATAGTCTGCTAGTTGCTTACTTCTGGGAGCGCATTTACAAACTGAACAGAAAACTACACATCACAGTCTACAGAGATTTTGAAGAAATACTACTTCATTTAACACTGCATATATTTAGACAAATTTCATATTTTAATGTAGTACAAATAAATCAGATTTGGTGTAAGCCCAAGTTTTAGTGTTTTCATACCAAAAATAACTATTGAAATACCTGTTTAAAGAACTAAGAAACTGCAATTCATAGATTCTTCACTCCTTCAAAGCAGTGGCCAAGCTGTTACACCTTTTTGTAAATACTCAAAAATTAACATGTGTCTATGGTTGCACTTTCTATCCTTATAACCTGAGAAGGAATATTGCACTTCACAAGAAAATGGAAATCCTTTTGCCTGATAAAGGACATAGACAAACACAGAGCCATTCCTCATGCCCTGCACTTCCACAGGACAATAAAGACTTTGAAACCTTGGCACAATTTACTTAAAAACACGTGTGTTTATATTCTATTCATCTATGCCCCATGAGCAAGGCAGTAGGGGTGTACAATTTCCTCACTTCCAGTCTTACCGAGGCCCAGAAATCCAGAGACAAGGGTTGCAGTAAGTAGCACTTGAATCTATTCTTTTAGCGCTGTAAACACGATCCTTAACTGTCAGTTGTTTAAAAAAGATATTCCAAGTACTCTTCCTCTCACAGCCTCTGTAGTGTTATACTCTTCAGCTGTTACCAACCCTATGCTTTATAATTTTTTATGTGTGTTCTAATGTTTTCATGAATCAAAAGGTAAACCGTAGAAAAAGTCAAAACGGTTTCTTGCAGAGAGTGCTGAACATGAAAGCAAAAGTTACTCAATTAACCAGCTAATAAGAAACTCTATGGAATAAAGAGCATTTTGTTCTAAAATCTACTTGATACTCAATCCACTAATAGATTCAGTTTCACAAAGTAATACAGACTTAAGTACAAGTTTACGCACACACTGTTTAAATGAGATTAAGCTAGGTAGTGTACACGTAATCTGTCAGTTTAATAAAGATCACAATATAACATACCATTTTTAGTGAGATGTGAGAAGTGTGAATCATTTTAAACAAACGAAACAAACTGAACACAATTAGTCTGAAGTGTCTAGAAACATCACATATCTTAACTTCTTAGCTGAATTCTTCTACTCTATGTCTAGATACAATTCTACTACTGAAACAGAGTAGATTATGAGCGAAGACAGCAACTTCAAAACATATATTAATATCAGAACATCTAGAAGGCAAAACTCACCTGTATCTGTAAATGACTGAATATCATAGGTAAGATCGACACTTAAATTTTCAGAATTTTCTGTTTTCTTAAACACCAACCCAATCACCCACATTGTACGGTATTCTTCCCTGGGGAAAAAAAAATATACAAAGAAGTTACACAACAGTGACAGAAGAACTGAAAAGTTACCTGCCGCAAAGACATTTGTACATTTCAACTCCAATAGGAATTAGGAGATAGGCATAGAAAGGCAAAAAGCTAAAGCTACCTAAAAATCATTCCATTTGCAATACAAGAAGAAGTCAAAAAACACTGATGCATCTATCTTCAGCAAACAAGGAACTAAAATCATCAATATTTACTTCATTCAACCATGCTTCTCATTTTTCAGAGCTACAACTAGCCAACTGCAAAGGAAATACAATCGAAAGAGCATAATTTTTTAGCACCTGACTGAATATACTTACAGTATTCCCTCATTAAAGAGCTGCTCCCTAAACTTGTATTCAATTCTCCAATTTCTTAGCTGTAACTGACCACAAAATGCAATTTTCAGGTAAGAAGAGCCTCCTTTTGACAGCTCATCTTCACATAATATATATGCAAGATGAACTAATAAAGTCTATTAGAGAATACAATGTAGCACTTCTCTAGCAGTTGAAGGAGTTATATCCTTTAATTCAAATGTCTTTTCCCAGTGTTTAAGAAGAACATGGTTTTGTATTCAGTCAATGAACAAATTCAGGAGAGCAGGTGAAGAAAACACATTGTTTACATCAGGAAAATGACCTTTCCTAAAAGCACCATTCTCTCAAGTAAGAGCTAAGAGAAGCCAGTGATTACACAGGCAGTTCTAGTTGCCCTCACTCACTAAAATGGTGCTGAAAGGGTATTGGCTGCTTTTTTCTTATTTTGCTTGATACATCCATGTAATTTATGCATACAGCTTTAAAAAACAAAACCAAACCAAAAAAGTAAACCTGTATTATCACTTGGCAAAACTATATTCTTTCATTTTTTTTCTGGCTCTGAATCCTTCTCATACAGAACAAAAAACACCTAATTTCACAAAGAGTACTTGAAAAGAGCTAACTGATCAGTGAAGTGGCATTTTTATGAAGTTATCTCCTCACCATTACATAAAAAAACAGTTTTACTTACTTGTCAGGATTCTCTTTGGGTGCTGGGAATGACTGTGGATTCACATGAGCCAGTGTAATGAATTCGTTCTTCTCCAGGTTTCCAACTAGAATACGGATTTTTGATTCCACCAAGCCCACCCTGCATAAATGCCATTAATTAGCAATTTCTCATAAATATTAAATAATAGATATAAATATGATAAAATCCTAAACATTATCCTTAGACTAATATTTCAGACTGCAAATGAACTAGTTCACTATACATGACAGATTAATTTGGATCAACAAACCAAGAGAATGCTTTACAAAAACTGATATAAGTGAATCTTAAAAATAATCCCCTGAAGCTCTCCTTACGATCAGATTTCATAAAAGGAATTAAATAGAAAGACATTACACAACAAGTAAGAGACAGTCAGCCACTGGATTCAGGTGATCAATTTTAGAAGTTGAAAAAAATTCCATGTATCTGACAATCTTAAAACTCCTCCAATAAAAAGACAGCAGAAACAAGGGAAAGAGGCATTTTTAAGAAACAGTATTTGAAGAGACCAGAAACATCTCCTCACGTTGCTTGATAAGCAAAGTACATAAGGCTTACAAAAGTAAGCCTTGTAAAGTGGACCTGAGGGTGCCATAAAGATGCAAAACTGATGCAACAGCATTCATTCACTTTTTTCTACTGGTTTTCAAAAGCAGACCACCTCCATCAATTTAGTTTTGAAGCACTGAAGCTCCAATTTGTTTCATTAAAAAACATACCAGATACACTCTTGCACCTGAAGCAGACAGATTTTTGGCTTTGTTGGGTGTTTTTTGGTTTTCCTTTTAAACAGTAAGCATTCTACTCACCATTCTAGTCGCTGTTTTTCTGTTGGTGCACTTGCTAGAAGTACAATATAATGCCTTTGGAGATAAAGACAATATGCTATTCTATTTGTACTTCTAAAACTAGACATTCAAACCTTAAGAACTTAAACTCTACATTACAAACTACAGATAATAATCTTAAATATACACCCTATAATGAAATGCAGCTTTAAGTGGCTATGTCCCCCAAATACATGGCTAACAGACTTCTCAAACCATTTGAGATTTTAGAGACATTTGCAACTACACTTTAACACCAGTAACCCTAATTAAAAAACTATAAAGACAGCACCAGTTTGAAAATAACAGGTATTACAGTATTTAATGATACCGGAGATTGAAACTGACTACTAGAGATTCCTTGCAGTAATAACAGTTGTTCACAGCCATCTAATGTGTCAGGTGGCTTAGTCACAACATTATTTCTGAAGTGTTAGAAGAGTGGTTAGCACATATGCATTTGTATCAAGTAAAAAAATACAACCATCCATGTGGTTTAAAATATATATATATATATGTCTGCAGCTTAGTATACTACTCTGAAGACACTTATTTGAAACTTAACAAGGAATCCTTCCTCTGATGTTAATTCTTAGGCTCTCTATACTCCAGGATAATCAGTGTACACACACTGTGAGCAAATTTCACAAAAACAGTACACAAAGCAAGAAAGGGATGCTAAACAAAGAAGCCAAGGCACAGCAGGGAATGGGAGATGATTATTTTCAGAATTCATCGTGATGGGGTTGAGGGAACCTTACATATCTATGGTCAAGTTTTTCAGAAGTTTAGCTGAGAAGTCTATTTTAACATACTGCTATATCCATACTGATATAGCATATTCCAGCATTTTTAGAGCAAGATTTAAAAGAACAGTAATAATACGAAGGATTAGACTGTATCATATATGCTTCAGAGTGCAACAGAAGGTCAATGATAGCAAAAAGTTATAGTGCAGAAAGAGTTTACAGATGTTACAGGCCTTCAAACTGTAACAGCAAATCAAGGTCAACAGATCAATTAAGTAACTACATTTCCATACTTTGGATAGCAAGAGGAAAAAAATTCCCTTAATGCTACAATTCTTAGAATTCAGTCAGATAACGGCAATGAAATAAGAGAACTGGAAAGGAGATGTGGAGAAATGTTTCCCCTTTTATCTACTTATTTTCCTGCATTTTGGTGCTATTAATACAAAAATGTTAAGGACTTTTTCCTCATTTTTATGAGGATTTCAATTACTCTCATTTTAGTTACTTGTAGGGTACCATGAATTAATCATTCAGGATGGGGGTGGAGGGGGAAGGGTCTTTTAACTCTATCTAGGAAGTTGCCAACTATTGCTTTTTTCTAAGTAGTACCAGTAACGCAACAATAATCTATCAGATTCCTACACCCTGCATATGCTTGCAGGCTATTTCATTTAGATAGGAATGACAACCTAAGGTTTTTGTTTGTTGGCATTCAGTTTTGGCATTTTTTCCACCATGTATAAGCTGAGACAAATGTTAAATCTGCAAATATTTGTAGAAACTAATTTTTCAGTTACTTATTCAAAGCAGCTCTTTGAAACTAACCTGGAAAATCAATTTTTAAAAAGGTAATTTTTGTGCATGTTTAAAATCCTCAGCCAGCTGGTGAGTATCTAGGAAAAAAAATCTCTAAATCTTTTTTATAAGTACAATGATTAGCTATTTTTGCTCAGGTTGTGCTAGCTACTAGGTGAAAGAAGAAATGAGGCCATCATCCCCATCACCAACTGATTAAAGGGAATTAAACACTGAAAATCAGCTATTCCTAATTTTAGTAAAACATAAAGTCGCATATGGTGTTGAAAAATCAAGATGCTTAGAAACCAAGTTCCCACTTCATTGCAACAATGAAATTTGTTATCAATTCTTCATTCAATTTTATGACAAATAACATCTAACTCGGAAGTATCCATTACTTCATGCCCTTACAAATAAGCTTAATTATGATTTTTTAATTATGAAGTATACAGGGTTGGTCTGTTTTGTCTGGGCCTTATGTTTTCATAAAAATAACCTCTTATAGTTATTATGGAATTGTCTCATGCCATTAACACCTGTACCTACAAAACACTCTCAAAGCATTTTTAACTCATACTACTTTGTGAAAAAAAAAATTAAGAGCTTGAATATGCTCATTTAGATTTTATTTCTAAAGCTGTCCAGGATTTACACTTTAAATTATCCAGTGCTTTATCTAAAGTCCTATGAGACAAGTGTTCAAAGAAACCTTTCTAAAAAGTATGTTTATATCCTACTGTTTCAGCAGGCTGTCCCTATAACAGAAAAACGTGCTGGAGCTCACGAAATTATTTCTCTCATTGACATACTTCACTCTTTTTTTTTTTTAATCTCTAATAATTTCATTCTTACATGGTATTTTATACTCCTATTTTTTTAATCATTTCTCTATAAAGCACCATAGCCAGAAAGTGCATGTTCTTCATTGTTGTTTCCATCTAAAAAATTTAAACCTACATGAAGAACAGATAACACATTGAAACACCTTAAATTCCAAGTAATTGTTGACATTTTAAAATACTACAGATCTCCCCATTTTCCCAATTTCTAATCTGCTCCTGCCATACCAATTATTCAGTAGTCTCCAAAATTGCTTAAAATAAACTTTAGTGATGTGTGAGTAAATGCAGTTTCCAAGTCTAACGTGTTTATGACCAATGGATGTTATCATAAATGCTTAACAGTTAATTGCCAGTAAGAGCAATACAGATTACTATGGCTATGCTTTCAGAGGATATATGTTTTTAGAATTGTCTTAGAGCAAGGATCAGATGTTTTCTTATCTGACAAGGCACTATACACTGCTTTGAAATTCAGCAGGAACAAGTCAAGGCATCTACAATTTAAACTAGAGTGCAAAGAACGGAAAACAATTCTGAAGCATCTAGGTTTCAGATGGAGATCTAAGATAGTTCATACTCACTGCATAAAATTATTTTATTTCACAGAGATTATTAACCAAAGTTTTCAATTAACTTACTAAAATCCAAGAAAGTTGTGGATAACTTAAACTAAAGCAGGCTCCACAACAACATTACACAGTTCATTAATAAAATTAAAAAAAACCATTAAAACCACTTTGCATTAAAAATATGCATATTAAAATTCGGGAATATTTTCTTGCTAAAACTGGTAAAATGGCTGAAGCAGGTAAAAAAAAGCTATACTAAAATTACTAAAATGGAGATTATTTCAAATGACATTTAATGTTTCCTTTTTTTTTTTCCCCCATAGTTTTGAAGGAAGCAAAGAAAATGTACTAAGGAACTTACTAGCAACCTCTTGAGCTGAAATAGATTTGTCTGCAGCCCATTTTTAACTTAAAAAATGGCAACGTTACAGTGGTCTTGTGTTTTCAAAATTAATTCTCCAAGGTACAACATAAAAGCCACTGAAATATTTTAAAGCTTTTATCATGCAAAAGGTATATAAACAAAACACAGACACATTATGAAGGTCATCAGTCTCTTTTAATGGGGGAACTGCATTATTTCATTCTTGTTTAGATTAGTACATAACCGACCAACCACCCAACACAGGAACAAGTGTAAAATATATTTTATCATAATTCAAGAAAAATGGGTCTCCAATTTCGACTGAGGGCAAAGAAGATGTAGTCCATATTTTAATAATCCGTATTTATTATAAAAATACAACTTCCAGCAAGTCCATATACATTTAACAAGCCTCTGCCCCACAAGCATGTTACTAGAAACCCTAAAAATGTGAAGTGTGAACTTCAGTACTTTCCTCAGAGACAATGTGAAATTAGTGAAGCTATGTGTCTGAGTATTAATAGCCAGAAGCCTTAAGCTTTAATGGAAAAAAAACCCTAGTAATAACTAGTACAGCTAGCAGTTAGTCAACACAAATGCAAAAAGATCTTTTATTGTCAGACTGAACTGTTGACTACTGTTAACAGAGGAAAACATGTAGTTTCAAGTATTTCAGATATTGACCTTCAGAAGTAGTTATTTTAATATCTTGTTTCCTGGGAGGCAAGACCCATTTTTAGAATGCCTACTGAGACCACTGAAGAACAGTTCTGTTAGTCAAACCAGTTGATATGAATTTTACTTGCAGTTAACTGGTGACATTCTAAATGTCTCATCAGGGACTAAAAGGTTTCTAGAATGAATACTAAAGACACCAACACCTGACATCCCGCCCGCCCCCCCCCAAAAAAAATAGTGTCTAAGAAAATTAATACTAATCTCCTAAGGAAAATAACACATTGGTTCCCCTCTATATAGAAAAATCTGAATGAAGCACTTTTTATCAGTCTAACGTATGCATATTTCAGATCCTGTCCTACAGATCAGCATTAGATATTTTAACTGATAAACTTAAAATATTCTGCCATGTCATAAAATACATACTTGTACTTTTGAAAGAAGTTTGGAGCTTCAAAAAGTTTGGACCACTCTGCCTTACTCAGCAAAATTTCATCTGTGATAGCAAGACCTAAATTATAAGAACACATTTAAACTTTTTTTTAAAATACAGTTTAGTAGCCAGAGTAAAACCAGCTTACTAACTTAGCATGTTACTATGAATTACTTCCCCCCTTCATATTCAAAGGAACTTATCAACAAGTTTTATATTCCAGCCATACCTTAAGTTGTCATTAGTTATAGAGATTACACTACTAAAAAAAGAATGTCAACACATTTATAAGTATATGTTAATTGATTAGACTGATTTCATTTATCTTCCCTCAATTTAATGTTTTGTGTATGCCATAATAACTATGCAATCCAAAGCCAAACACCTTTGTCTTTGCAGTATCTAAAACATCTTTTGTGCAAAGCATTGTACAAGGCAAAGAAATAGTGACACAATAAGGTATTGCTCTGCCTGAGAATGCTACTTTATATTTACTCTCTGCATTGAGTCTACTCCTTACTTCCAAGGCATCTCTAGTCTAGTATAAATATTCACATAGATTACTAAGATAAACCCCAGAAGACTCATCTCTGAACAAGTGCATTGTCTTAAATTAGGCCTAGAAACCGTCATCAAGTGGGATTGCTACACTAATCTTACATGTGGCATAACACAATTGAAAGGCACTGAATTGAACAAAAATACTGTACCTTTAATTCTTATTTTCATAGCACAAGGCATTCTCGTTAATTACCTTCAGTTTCTAAGAATGAATGACAAACCTACACAAGTCTCCACTGAATTTGGGGCTTCGTGTAAGCATAACAGGTCAAGTTCTACCTCCATCAGAAGAGTCTTTTGTCAAGAAACTATTTATTATCCCCCCACCTCCCACTTCATAAAGCAGATCCACAACGGAACTACTTCAAATCTCTTTGAAAACATTTATGTAAAGAGTTTAAGATAATACTTACCTTGTTTAAATTCCTCAACCATCACCATCCGTGTGGAAACGGACACATTGTAGGTAGAGTTCTGCTGTGGGTATGCTGGTGTAATTATAGGCATAAGATGGTACCTATCACTGGGGTTTACCTATGTATAACAACAGCCAATCAGTTTTCTTCAAGCACAGACATGAGTTAACAAATTTGGATTTATCCCTTTACTACAATTGAGTCCTAAGTTCTAGAAGACTTTAGTTTGCAGACCAAATATATTTACCAAGTTCAGAAAAAGTTTAGAAAAAATAAGATAATGCTTTCACAATGGACATCATTCTGAATTAGTGATGTGAGAGGGCTGTGACCTGTCAGCACATCAAAAATATGTAGTTATTTATCAGTCCAGAAATATCAAATGAGCAACTTCTCTCTTTAATAGAAATTAGCTTGTGGTCACATCAAAAGAAGAATTTATCACTACAAGAGCATCTTCAGAAGGATGACTGTCTTCAGATATTGCAAAAAATATTTTATACTTTATTTCTGTAACATTACTGAAAATAAAAAGCTGGCTTGGGAGAAGAGACTCTAGGCAACCTGACAAAAACATCACCCACATTAACATTTTTTTATTAAATAATAAAGGGGCAAAACACACACACAAAACATCTTCTAAATAGCATTATGATAGTAATTTTGTAGATAGTAAATTAAAGATAAACCCCTGATATTACCTTACCCCACTTGGCTTAGCTACTGTAACACATAAGTTTCCATCACACACTGACCTCAGAGCCCCTGTTTCCAGGAATAGGAGTAAGATTCAAAAACACTTTTCAACTGTCACACATTATTTACATGTGGACTTTTGTCAACCAAAAAAAAAAAAAAAAAATCAGAATTCAAGTAGATAAAGGCCTATAACTTGATTTCTAGTGCCTACACTATCCACTAAAAAAATTAGTTGAACATCAGCTATTCTAGAATTGACAAAGAAGCATTGAACATATTCACGCTACGCCTCACTGAAACCTCAGAATATGAGCTGTGTATCTGCTGCAATCTCTTTTATTGACTGCCCGAAGGACTTCAGTGTCCAATGTTCCTAATGTTAAGTGTTCAAAAAGTCAGAGCAGGTGCTATAATAAGCAAAACAACAAAGACTTCAAGTTATAATCTTCAGTCAAAAAGTCCTATTACTACAACTAAACAAAACCAAACCTATGCATCTGTGAGTGCTCGACTGTGAATTCAGTACACTTGCAAAAGTTCCAAATTTTAAGTCAGAAGCAAACTAAGCAGTTTTATACAGTGCATTGCTTTAAAGGCTTTGATCCAATTACACTGAATAGCTATTAAGACCACTTATTGCAGAAGTTGAGAGTAAAAAGTAGATTGTTTGTCAAGTGTGCTTCAAGCAGTCAGGTCAGACAATTAAGCTAACTTTGTTTCACACTCAGGAAAGCTAGAGGTTACCTACAAAGAAGACATAATACCAAAATATTTAGTTTAATAAATCCAAAAGGAAGTTCGCCTAGAATTTTTAAGCATCTGAATTTATTGCACAGTGTGACTTATATGGGAAAAAATAATACACTAACCCTTGGGTCCCATACAGGCAAATTAAGATTGCATTCTTCTGGCTGTTTCAAAAGCACTGGATTTGGCCATTCCCTGTTCAAAAAGATTGTAGCACTGAATAAGACTATTGGATACAACCACGTATGTTCAACAAACAACACTTCCGAATGTGATCCTTCTTAACTGTGGTAAAGTAAAGCATCATTATCTCAAGACTAAGCTGGTCTAGCTGGGGTTGTTTAAATAAGCTATATCGCTGAACTACAATACAGCTGCAATTAGCATCTCCTAAGCATCAGAACAGTGATTTTTCTGTAGTCTTGGAGGTTTATAACCACTAGTTGAGTAACTAAAGTAAAATTCTCTACGTTTTTCTGGAAACAAACCTATCAAAGAGAGATTCCTCTACGAAAATTGACATTGTGTCCACCACCTTCAAGCTAGCTGTTTCATGGACGAACTACAGAATAAACAGCCAGCATGACTACAGCATTACAGCATCATTACAAAGCATATCTATTAAGCAAAAAAATTCCAAATCAAGACAGAAAGAAGCCATGCTGAAAGAAAGTAACACTTGTGTTCTTCAAGTTGTGTCTACTCCCATGAGTATAGCTGTCTTCCTATAAAGAGAAGTCAAGTTAATCTCTTGGTATTTACACATATGAAATGGATAGCAGTATAAAGAACACATTAAAAAGCTTGCAACCAATTTTCTTCTATTAGCTTGTGCAGCAACACTACCTCAAAGAAGCTATAGAGCCTATGGATTTAAGACAGTGAAACTGTGGGAATTATCTTCTGGTTAGGAAGGAAAGACACTATACTTGAAGCGAAACACTGACTTGGTACAGTGATTCTTAAAATCTGTTAATGTCTCCTGAAGAATATAAGTATTCAGACATGCTCTTTAAAGAAAAAGTATTCATTTGTAATGTGCAAATTACAGTTTTGTTCCATTTATTCTGAATTTACTGGGAAGGTTCCCATTGTTTCCAGAGTTATTCAAGCCATCTTCCTGAGGTTACTATCTAGGAGTACAAAACCATATGTAATTCCAAAACACCTATCTCTCCATACTAACGAGACTGAAAACCACACTTCTGCTACTGGTTCTCTTAAACTGCATTTATGCTATATGCCTAAAATAGATATATCCTTCTCCCATCATCCCAGTATCCAAATTTTAAGACTTTAAATTTTGGTGTGTCTGCTCTTACTTTGCACCACGTAAGTATTTTATCTGAAGTTACGAAAAATACCTAAGGAAATTTTACCTAAAAACTGGGTGGGTATTGTTTTGGATAATTTAGGAACAACGCATGTTGGATGACTAACTGAGAAACTAACAACTTTCTGGCATCAAGAACAATGCTTGTAACTACCATCTTGATCTGGTAATAGTTGAAAATGATACCATAAAAACAGGACTAAAATTTAGTGTCTACAAACAATTTTATTTTAGTGTAATCTAAATGTAAAAAAAAAAAAAAAAAGGAAGAAAAAAAGAAAAAGAAAAATGACAACAAAAAACCACAACATACCATTTAGAAAATACCAAGAAAAATTTATGTACAAGAGTTGACGCTATTGCATTTGGATAAAGCTGGCAGGTTCTTGCTACTAGCATAGCCCAGGAAACACCACCAAGGAAACCTAGTATATTGGAATAGATGTTGTGGCCTGTGGATTGAAAAGAGACAAAGGAAGAGAGTTATCATTAGCTGTAAAAGTTAATGAAAAATTTTTAAAAATCAAAATAGAACTGCTTACGTTTTGCCCACAGTTTGATAGCTCTCAGTGTTAACCTGAAGTTGTCAATGTTTGGTACTAGATGCAGAATTTCATCAGTTACCCGGCAACCTGCCAAAAGAAAGAATTCGTTACTCATGCTGCCTTTAAAACTTTTTGCTTAGTTGTCCTCCCTCACCTTCGAAGCTATTAAGCTTTTTAGATCAGCATATTAAAAATTAATTTTGTATTTCAATCAAATCTGTTTTAAATTAGAAAGCTTATCATATTTTCATATAGTGCACAGGATATTAGGGATTGGAAGGGACCCAAGGAGATCATCGAATCCAACCCCTCTGCCAAAGCAGGACAATACTATCTAACACAGATCAGATGAACACATCCAGACAGGCCTTGAAAGTCTCCAGAGAAGGAGACTCCATGACCTCTCTGGGAAGCCTGTTCCAGTGCTCTGTGACCCTTACAGTAAAGAAGTTCCCCCCTGTGTTGAGGCGGAACCTCTTTTGCTGCAACTTACACCCATTGCTCCTTGTCCTATCCCAGGGAGCAAGTGAGAAGAGCCTGTCCCCCCACTCCTGGCCAGCCTTCAGATACTTTATAAACACTTATCAAATCCCCTCTAAGTCTTCTTTTCTCCAGACTGAAAAGCCCCAGGCCCCTCAGCCTCTCCTCATAAGCCATGCCCTCCAGTCCCCTAATCATCCTCATAGCCCTCCGCTGGACCCTCTCCAGCAGATCCCTGTCCCTCTCAGACTGGGGAGCCCAAAACTGAACACAGTTTTCATTCAAGATGAGGTCTCACCAGGGCAGAGTAGAGGGGAAGGAGAACCGCCCTTGATCTGCTAGACACACTATTCCTAATACACCCCAGGATCCCACTGGCCTTCTTGGCCACAAGGGCACATTGCTGTGCCATGGATGTTATCCACCCAGGTCCCTCTCCACAGGGCTGCTCTTCAGCAGATCACCTCTCAGCCTGTACTGGTGCAGTTTATTATTCCTCCCCAGATGCAGGCCTCTGCACTTGTCCTTGTTGAACTTCATCTAGTTCCTCTGTGCCCAGCTCTCCAGTCTGTCCAGGTCTTGCTGGATGGCCGCACAGCCTTCAGCTGTCACCAACGAAGATGCTGAACAGGACTGGCACCAGCACTGATCCCTGGGGGACACCACTAGTCACAGCTCTCCAGCCATACCTGGCACCATTGATGACCATCCTCTGAACTCTATTTTGCAACCAGTTCCTAACCCACCTCACTGTCTGTTCTTCTATCCCACACTTCGTAAGCTTGCTCACTAAAATATCATGGGAGATGTGTCAAAGGCCTTGCTAAGGTCAAGGTAGACTACATCCACTGGTTTCCCTGAATCTACCCATTCAGTTATGGCATCATAAAATGTTATCAAGTTAGTCAAGCATGACTTCCCCTTAGTAAATCCATGCTGATTACTTCTGATAACCTTCTCTCCCAAGTGCCTTGAGATGCCCTCCAACAGGAGCCGCTCCATCAATTTCCAGGGATGGAGGTGAGGCTTACTGGTCTATAGTTTCCTGGAACTTCTTTCTTGCCCTTTTTTGAAGACTGGAGTGACATTGGCTCTCCTACAGTCCTCAGACACCTCTCCTGTCTGCCATGATTTGGCAAAGATGATGGAGAGCGGCAGAGCAATAACAGCAGCCAGTTCTCTCAGCACCCTTGGGTGCATCTCATCAAGGTCCATGGACGTGTGTTTAATTTGTATAACTGATCCCTAACCCAGTCTGAACTGACCAGTGGGGATCATTCCCTCCTCCAGGCTTCCTCTCCTTCATCCAGGGTCTGGAGTACATAGGAGAGTTCAGCCTAGTTGTTGATATGCTTATGTATATTAAAACATAGCATAAAAAAACCCATCAGCACTCCACACAAAATTCTTCTCTCCATTTTTTGACAGCATCATTTACTACCAAAACACATGGGGGAGGGGGGTGTGTGGCAATCAACCCTTCTATGCAAAACTGGCTATGACCTCATTTCCACACATGGAGCTGCGATGTTTTCAGAGAAGTCTTCGATTAAATATCCTAGATTGTTTGATACTGTAGTTTATTAAGAGATTAGACAAGATGTTTGTATGAACAGTTGTATATACTTACCATTAAGACTTCGTATGCATCTAATGTCTAAATTTTTAAGTAGGCTATCATCTCGTAGGTCTAAGTCTTCAGGAATAGTTTGCAGTGCTAATCTTGCAAACAGAATATCAATCTTAAAAAAAGAGAGAATACATTAGAAAACTATTTTGCAGAATTCTGTAACACATTATCATCAAGTTTGCTAATAAAAGCAGTCCTGCTAGTACAAAGAACCACCTTAAACAACACAAACTAACACCCCTCAAAGATATTGAAGAAACATTTTCAGATAAAACATAGATTAAGATCAATTTGGAACCAGCATACAAACTCTTGACTGTCAAATAAAAACTATTTCAGAACAAGCACCACTTCTAGGTCCAGGATACAAAATTTCACTCAGAACAAGTACCAAAAACAATCTAGTTTTAACCTAAATATTCTCAAAAGTATCACTAAATTACAGAAAAAGCAGAAGACCTTCCCATCTAGTGCTATATGCATTCAACTAGGGCCAGCATCAATAAAAAGTCTAACTGTGTGATTACAGAAAACATGAAGTTCTGAAAAATCCAGCAAACTACTGATAAAGTGTATGAATTTGTATAAATGTTGAAATTATGTCAAATTATTTTGCTACTACTTCTGCAATAATTTATCATAGTCTTTGTAAGTCAAGAACATGAAGACACTGTTCAGCTCCAAACTTGAGCTTTACTTTATCAAACGTACAGCAAGAATGTTACACAGAGCAAAGAAGTCAGTTTGCATTTCTAGACTTTTATTCTAATCATATGGACTGATAACTAAAGTGCATGTCATGTTTACATAGAGAAATACTATTTTCCATGTAAAACAAGTTCAAAATTAACTTCAGCCTGAAGTTCTAGTCTTATCTTTAGAAGGTCTCACACTTCCAATGATTCAAAGATCATGAACAAGAAAAGGTTTTTTTCAAATTAATAAATTAACAGCCTGTCCTATGTAATTTTTTTTTGAGGAAGTTGAGTAATCATTCTTTTTTGCAGGAAGAACACCACCAAAATAATTTAAGAAACAAACAAACAAAAAAAAACCAACAAGGTGCTTGTTCATTTTCAGCAAGACCATAAAATGCAGATGTAAAAAACAGACTTGGAAGAAACGCCAAGTTTAACTGACAGGATCATCACAAAAATAAAGTCCTCCTCAATTATAAGGTTTTCTTTACATAAGGAATAATTTCTGACACCTTTTCCCTGGATTAGGAAAAGGAAAATCAAATTAAGCATCTTCTGATACTGACACACTAGGCACAACGGCAACCATCAGAAATCAAGCCTAACAACACCTGTACATATAAAAATATCATAAGTTAGTGCTCAAGACTAGAGAACTCTTATGTGCTATGAGCAACATGGGTTAACTATCAGTCATAGCTGTAAGATACCAGAACCCATCATAAATTACTATATCGGCACAAGGTACTACTACTCTTATAGAGGATAATCCTTTTATTTCCATATTTAGGCTTGCCTGAGTTTCATTTTAAAAAGGTAGAGACAAGACTGGCTTGAATGTAAATGACTACAAAAAGAAAAAACATATATATACACACATATATCACAGCACTAAACAGAGGATGTCCTGAGGCAAATTTCAGTATTTGTAATTAATACCTAAGTTACGTAAACAGAAAATAGATTCTCCTGGCAAAAAGTTCTCCTAATACTCAACCGCACACAGACAGTAATGAAACAGCTGACAATTGCAAAGTGACAGGCTAACTTACTGCATAGTATATATCACATCACTGTACATCTCTCTTAATTGAGAGAAAATATACCTGCCCTAGCCTTAACTGAGGAATGTCAATGAAAACATAAAAGTAAAGCTAGATGGACAAGGGTAAAGGCAAGGTCCATCTTCCCAAAACTTAAAAATCAACAGTACCCTAACTAATGACCACTGTAATTCCCAGGCAGAGATGTAAATACTACAGCTTTTCAAATCACACCAAGTATCAAAAGATTAGCACGGGAATTCCTGGCCATTTACCAGCTACCATAAAACAGCAAAAGTCTGAAGAACTATGTATATATACAGTCATATGGGTTTGTCTTGTCACCAAAAAAACAAACCCCCGGACAAACAAACAAAAAAAGAAAACAAAAGAAACAAAAAAACCCCACAAACCAACAAACCACAAAACAAAAAAAAACAAAACCAAACAAAAATATGACAAGTTGAGTATCAAGCAGTCCAAGACAGATTAACAGAATATCTTCTGAAAGCAGTGTTGTTTTGTCAGCAACTTCTTCCAAAACAGTAAAAAACAAGTTAAGGAAGTTCATAACTCCCAAGTCAGCTTGTCTATCAGACTACAGACACTCAATTCATTGTTTTGCTTATGTGTTTACAGACACCTGAAGAGATCAAGATGACAGTAATACTGAGTTTGCTTTCAGCAGTACATTTTTGAGAACTGATTGAAGATCACACAACTTCCTACATTGTAACATATTAAAGCAAATTTGAATTTAAGATTTGGACAGTCAGTCATTAGCAGTCAAACAATTACTAAAGCCACATTATTTATCAATATGATTTCTATTAAATGATAATCCGTAATAATGCCAACACTGGTATTCTACAGGTCAACAAACTGATCAGTGAAAGTTGACAACGGTGTCTAAAAGAAAAGAATCTAGAATTATTACACATGCAGCCTTCAGTACATCAAGATTGAAACAAGTTTTTCTTGAAGTCCAGAAACACAACTGACGGCTGTTGCCAAGGACATAGGTATGAACTTTGAAGAACCACTTTAACATAATTACACATTAATATAAATTATGTGAGTTATTGAGATCTTAAAAACTGTGTCTTAACCATGTTCTACCAAAACAAAACAAAATATGATCTTTACCTCTATTCCATCAAAACAAAGTTTAATAACTGGGACAAAAGCTTCTTCAACAGCCTGGGAGGAAAGAGATAAATTTTCAGTATACAGAAGAACATTTACAAACAACAGTTAACAGCTCCAAACAATCACAAAGAAATGCTATTTATACAGATTCTTTTCTATCTTCAAGCTGATTTTTGTCAGAAATATATTTGTCCACCATTGAAGATTTGAGCATCAAGTACTGACATTACATGCTACATCTGTCTGGATATTAATTATAACCCAAAACCACAGCAACCAGCTCTAAGGATGCTACCTCAAGGTCCATGCAAGACATGATAAAGCACCTTTTACTCCTCACAGCATCATTAAGACCAACCTATAAGGATTCTTATGCTAAGTTTCTGCAGCCAGTATTTTATGAGAAATGACAAGGAGACAACTGTAACTATGCAGTCTGATTTCACCTAAACCAGTAAGTCACCAGTCTGTAGAGCTAAAGTAACTATTCCAAAAGTAGTCACTAAGGTACTCTGACAAACAGTATCTGTAATGAAACTACGGAACAGCTAAGAATATCACCTTCCTGAACTAAGCATCTGAATTAAATGCACATCTGCAGAGCACTGCTTTCAAAAAAAAACACTACATACCTCCAAGAACCAAATGGTAGGAACTGCCAGAGACTAAGCAGTTCTAAGAGTGTTTAGTTCTCAACAAGAGCAGGAGACAACACTACTTTATGCACTTAACCTTAATTAAGGCTTCCTTAATGTTACTATTTGGAAGGATGGATCCTAAGCAAAATAAGACTTTCATAAGTTTCTCAGATGCACTTACTAGTGCAACCATTATGAAAGTCTAGGCTCCCTAAAGATGGAGAAGTAAAAACTTTCTTACAACATAGCTGGAATTACTTGAGTTGCAACATGCTGGCCTAAAGGCTATTTCCATCACTGCAAATCTACACTGAACAATGTAGATTTACCCACCCTGCTGATAAATCAACTACATTAGCTGGAATTAGGTAGTTTATAGTGAAGCTGATTATATTATGCATATTTAAACATTAATAAAAAAATTCAGGTAATAAAGCACTCAGAACAGTTGTTTCAGTGTATATATAGTATTACCACCAGATGTGTGCACTACTCTGGAAAAGAGTTAAAAGATGCATGAAGTGCAAGAATTCAGACATAGTTCCATTTATTTTACAAAAGAAGGACTAAACCAAAGTTTAAGACTTGCCAGCAACTATCTTAAAAGAAACACTACACACAAATAAACCCACCAAACTGAAAGAGTGAAAATTTACTCTGGGCCTATACTGAGTAGATTACAGCTCCCACCAGCTGACCAAGGGAAGCTTATTTCTTAGGCATAACAGAAACAAAATACTGTGTACCAATATGCCCTCCATTCCAACAAAGCAAAACTTCCTCTTCACACGCTAAAAACCTTGCACAAGCGTATACTAATGATACACTGAAATGGTAACTTCAGTTTTAAAATGCACAGCTGACAGTCAATATAGAAGTTTAGTTACTATCAACTACTATAATTATGTAATCATGAGATTATAAAAATAACAACATAACAGTATACTTGAAAACCTTCATTAAAAACACAGCCTTAGTCCTGATCTTTTCTAAGCTAACATATTCATATCTGACTGCTACTAGAGAGCAAGCAGAATTTTCACAGTACTAAACACATGCTAGAGTATTATTCTGCTCTCCATATATTTAAAGAGTGTCTTCAAGTGGGACAGAAAATATTTGGAAGAAACTATTTCAATTATTTTAATAGGCTTTGCTGCAGGTTAACTAAAAATTCACTGCAAGTTGTAACAATAAAGATATATCTGCTTAATAATCTTTCACTACTAACTTTTCAGCATCACTTTTGCAGGCTGCATCAGGCAATACACATACCCTCAGATCTTTCACTTCCTCTTGCTGTTTCAGTTTTTCATAAAATGATGTGAAAAAATCACTTCTTTCAACATGTCTTGGTGCAACACACAGGGCATCAATATCAGCACCTGAAAATGTTTATTAGTGTAAGTTATTCATATCCGACACACGTGAAAACAGAGAGCCACAGAATGACAAGGTTTTTAAGGGACCTCTGCAGATCATCTAGTTCAATCCCCCAACCAGAGCAGGTTTCACCTAGAGCAGGCTGCACAGAGGTGTGTCCAGGAAGGTTTTGAATGACTCCAGAGATGAAGCAGCCACATCTTCAGACAGCCTGTTCCAGTGCTCTAGCACCCTCAAAGTAAAGAAGTTTCTCCTCATGCTTAGATGGAACTTCCCATGATAAAGTTTGTGCCTGTTACCTTATGTCACTGAGCACCAATAAAAAAAGACTGAGCCTCATCCTCCTGACACCCACCCTTCAAGTATTTACAAGCATTAAGATCCCCCTTCCCTCAGTGATCCCTAGGCTAAAATCCCCCAAGTCCCTCAGCCTCTTTTCATAAGACATGTTCTAGTCCCATGATCAACTTTGTAGCCCTTTGCTGCACCCTGTCAAGGCAGTTCCCTGTCCTCCTTAAACTGAGGAGCCCAGAAATGGACAAAATACTCCAGCAAAGGTCAAAATTTTGTTTGAAACAAAACAGGAAAATTTAATTTCACTTCCCATAGTATTGCTTTTCTTTGGGAATATTAACTCAAACAAAATGAAAAGAAAAAAAAAAACAAACAACCAAGTCTGTGGACACTAAGCATAGTAAATACATACATATATTATTTCAATTAAGGAAGATTCGTAGCAATTTTGAAAGAACAAATCACGAGCGCCTGAGTATACAACTTCCTCTATTTATTTCCTGTTTTCCAGCCCACAACAAAAAAAAACAAAATAGGAATATGTTTCTTGTAGTTAGAATGAAGACTGGAGATGACTGACAAAAAAGGACATGACACAAAACATTGACACAAAACCCAACTCAAAATAAAATAAATTAACACTTCTCAAGACAGCAAGTTTCAGTTACTTCAATGTGACATTTATAGATACATCATTAGCTGAAATATATTTTGTACAATAAATATTTTTGTATTATAAAAGTAAATGTTACCTTTTGTATGAACCCCTAATCTATAGGATCCAAATGTAAAAATTTTTCCTCCAACATTTTCTATTACAGACTGTGGAAGATTCTGAATGAAGCAAATAAAATTGGTTACTTTACCATAATAAATTCTAACAACACATAATTTATTGTAAAACAAAAATTTCTGTTTAAAGTGTAGCCACTAGTGAAATAGGAACCTCAGTATTTACAGAAAATATAGAGGTATGTTTGCCACTTGGGAACTATTTCAACTACATTACACATCATTCCCTCAAAGTTGGTAATTGTTCCAGCAGCTCCACATTTCAGGTGCAATAGCTTTTAAAATATTATGGTTAGCACTTAATTATTATGCTTACGTATTTTGTTTAATACTTGAGTATTTCAGAATAACTTGGAACTTGATAATGGATTCCAATTTAAAGCAACAGAAAAATACTATTTACACCCATATTACATTCTTTAATAAATACCTCTCCCCAAACCAAACTTTTAATCTTGTTAAATTTGTTCAGGTACATCTACTCAAGTTTCTAGATTTGTATCTTCAAAAAACTCCAAAATCTACAGTACTATGGGCAAAGACTACAACATGACAAAAACACTACTACCAAACTTTACAAAGGTAGCATTACAGGATTCAAATTGAAAAATACCATAAAGTCAAAAAGTCCATTTTAAGATCTAGCACTGGTTTCCAAAGCCAAACCATCCAAGCATATAATTCACATAGTACTATACATATATATTTTCACAACAAGTCAAGCTATATTTCTACCTAGAGAGGAGAGGGAACAACTGAAAATTACTATCACAACTACCATGACTTTTTCCAGCATTTATCACTTTGTTTCTCTAACAAGGCTCTACTTTGAAGGGGTGATGCTGCCTAGGAATAAAAGCTATAGAAAAATGGTGTTTGTTTTTCCAATTTGATCCCCAAATCTAAGATTCATCCCATTTACACTGCGAACATATTTTGGAAGTATCTTCCTAAAACAGTTTCACATGAAAACACTCACGCTAAAATACATCCATACCTTGCTTTCACTGATTTCCCGTATCCATTCCTTTACCAGGTTATTTAACTTGCCCAAAATCAGAATCCTATTAATAAAACAACAGAATCATAAGTCATTTACTTAGAAAATGTTTGATCTAAGAGCATCATTACACTGAAAGTCAATTACAGTAACACTGCATATCTAATTACAGATCTTCTTTTATACATATGTACACACACACTGAAATCAAGTCACTCTTAAAACATTCTCATTTTTTACTCCTTCCAAGATGTTTCAAGTGATGTAAGCTCAGATAAAAGAAAAAGCAGGCATGCAAAACCTACATATTTTTAGGTATGTAACTTCTACTCACTTTTGAAATAAAATCTTAATTCTTAAAACACATGTACCTAAAAGAACAGCAAGAAGCACAACTGACAGCAAAACTCTAGAAAACATAAGGCTAGAAGTATAGGGGCCAGTACAACAGATCAGCTATGTGAGAAAAAAATACAGAAGACAGACTTCAGAATTTAAAGACCATTATAACTCCTTTCTGTGTGCTCAGGTATTCCCCTTAAGGTGAGGAAAAAAAAAAAAATAAAAAAAAAAATCAAGCTTGGCCTGTTTTACTCACCTTCGTTGCAGTTCTTCTTCTTCTTCAAATACGCCATAAGGTTTTAAGGTTTCAATTAATTTCTGGGTAAGCATGCAGTCAGACTCCTTCGGGGCAGCTAAACTGATAGGTGAGGTAATGCCATAATGCTTCTGTAGTTGTTGTGTTTGTGATCCCTGGGTTGTAACGGGACTAATAAAGGCAATTAGATAACATTATTGATAGAAAAAAAACACGTAAAAATTCTTTTTTTCTACTCATAGCAGCAGATAAGAGACACATACTAAAGAAATAAAAAGTTAAACCCACTCTTAGCATTTGCATCCCAGATCAATCTGTATTACATCTGTGCTATTAAGGACAATAATAGAATTGCCTTTCTCCCAATTCTAAATACCAATTACAGGTTTAGAAGGTGCTGTGAGTCATGATCTCTTACATCAGCTGACTTCATACTAAGCCTTCATATAAGTAAGAAGGCTTCAGTACATTTTCAGCCCACCAGCATCATACAGTTAGCTTTAAGCCGACTTCTCTGCTGGCTAACAGAACTGGATGGCTAGACAAACAATGTGAGCTCCATCGATACTGGCAGTATTACACATAGACTTGCTTCATGAAGGGTGGCAGGAGAATACTGAGGATGCAAGCACTACTCACTCCACAACCCTTATGTTTTCTTGACATTTTACTTCAAGTATTTCACTACACAGAAAAGTCTAAAGTAAACTTAAACCACCATAAAGGTTAAATTTGCAAGCACATCATTCACTACTAAACAGTGCAAGCACCCACAGAACTCTTGCCTTGCACTTTTCAAGGTACACCGATATGGAGCCCACCCTCATGCAAGAAAATGCTACTCTCAAGTCAATCCCCCATATCTCAGTATTTCAAGAAAGAGGAGGAGACAATGCAAAGAACTTCAGTAAACACAAAAGCAAGTTTATCACATTGTGAGAACCAACGTCAGCTTTCCTAGATGAGTATCCTGAAGAAGGTCACGCAAGTTTTGTTTTTTTAATAATGGGCATATATTTGTTTGTGATGTTCACATTTAAATCACAGACATTTTCAGAATGGTTACTAGCCTTGAAGTCCAAACCATGTGTTAGTTTTGCTCATTATATTATTCACAATTAAAAAAAAATTAATACTTAAGTCTGTATTTTAAAAGCTCTAAAGGTTACTTGCAGCATTTAATAGTAGCTCTATATCAATGATAACTTTCCTCTAAATACTGAGCTGTTCAACCAAGTTTCTCACAAAGCAAGTTCTAGCATATTTGTGCCTTTGTTTCTTAGTAAAAGGCAAAAAAGTGCAAAACAGGGAAAAAAGTAGATTGAGAAAAAGCTAAAATTTAATAATGTAATGAAGAATTAGGTAGCAGCTTAACAAATCATACTGATCTTAAAACTTCTGTGTGAATTAAAACTTTTTTAAAGCTGTTCAGAAGAGTCACATAAATCAGCAATTCAAGTTGTGGACAAAGGAAGCCACTAAAACATTTTTTTTCTCTTTCTAGCAAATCAATTACAAATTTAGGAACTCCAGCAGAATTAGTAGCTTTGGCCACATAGTTTCAACTTCAAGTAGACCAAATCCCAAAAGTTCCGAATAGATAAATATCATGAAAATTCTTACTTATGCCACAAAGCTGATAGTTAAATATGAACTATAATTTCTCCCATTTTGTCAATTGTTACCTTGAAAAAAAAAAATTGGTTTTTAAGATTTTTCAGTTTATTCGTACAGGTTTTTAAAAGTAGTAATATAAAGCAATCGATATTTGAGTTGTGTGTAACAATTTCCTGAAGGTCTGAGTGTAAAGGAGGCTGCAGCCAGGTGAGGGTTGGTTTCTTCTCCCAGGCAACCAACAACAGAACAAGGGGACAGAGTCTCAAGTTGTGCCAGGGGAGGTATAGGCTGGATGTTAGGAGGAAGTTCTTCACAGAGAGAGTGACTGGCATTGGAATGGGCTGCCCAGGGAGATGGCGATGTCACCGTCCCTGGAGGTGTTCAAGAAAAGGCTGGATGAGGCACATAGTGCCATGGTCTAGTTGATTGGACAGGGTTGGTTGATAGGTTGGACTGGATGATCTTGGCGGTCTCTTCCAACCTGGTTGATTCTATGACTCTAATCTTCACCCATTCAGAAGTAAAAACTGTACTCAATTCAATAGATACCGGACTTCATTGAAGAATGTGGCAAAACATAGCCTGGAAGGTGCTGTTAAGTTTCAAAAGATGGCCTCAATGTCACTCACCCAGATTGAGAGGCAAGCTCCTGAACTTAGTAATGCTGATAGAGCCCTCTGGCTTCCACCTGCATGTATGGGGTGCACCTCACCAGCTAGAGAACTAGCAGCTTAAAGATAATCCTTCACCTTGCCACCAAAATTACAGTACATAAAAACTAATTAAACATCGGCTCACTTGCCTCATCTGGTTTCCAGCATAACTCTGGCAGTACTAAGTGCAGGTCTGTCTTCATGAAACACCACGTTGTGACTTAAACCTTAATATGCACCTTCCACTGCCCCCACCATCCCCACCCTATAAGAACACCAAAGCATGGCCACAGGGCACAAAACCAGCTTAAAAGCCATCGTTCTAGTGACAAGTTTCAAACAAACTATTAAATCCATCAGTTGATATACAACTTCGGGAATTGTTACACATAAACAGAAGCTTCAGCGTTACTGCTTTTATATTCATGTTTGGTCAGCACAGGACCTAACTACACAAATGTTTTGCCTGTGTCTGAAAGTCAAGGAGTTAGTAAGAACACTATTACCGGGGTTGTATGTAGCAATTCTCAGCACAGCTGCCTCCTACAAGATGTTGTAACTCTAAAAGATGCAATGGAATTTACATTTTAATATGTATTAGCACTGAAGAAAATACAAGTAATTTCTAACTGAAAGTATTTAAGTCAAAGCTCAACTATTCACACCTACTGAACTTAAGGCTATTCCAAGCTTTCTATAACATATAAGATAGCAGAAAAGTGCTCTTCTACCCAAGAGGATCAAGGAAGTTAAGGCCTCAAGAGAGAGGTGTCAACACCTGTGTAGTATACTGTCTGCTAGTCACTGAAGTTAAGCATTAACAAAAATCAGAGCATTAAACAGCAGAAAGTCCCACTCCAGCTACTCAATTTTGACAAAAACAAAGAGAATTTTGGCAGACCCTGTCAAAGTCTGGCACTCAAAACGTGGTTCAGGAGTTCTGTTTGTTTTGTTGGGGACTTTTTGTCTGTTTGGGTAGAGGGTTTTTTTTGTTTGCTTTTAAAAAAAAAAAAACTCAAGACAAAATTTTGAGCTTTTTGTTTGTGAGGTGTTTTCTTTCCTTAGGTACACATACAAATGAAGATCCTGCTCTCACTCTCATGTGAATATGAGCTATCTGACAATAGCACAATTATAAAGTTGCAGAAAATGAACAGTTAAATTTAACATAACTGGTTTGACCTGAACTCTCGAAGAGCATATGCTGACAGCTTAAATAATAAGCAAACTGGGTAACAGCTACAGTAGTTTAATTCTGCAGTGTTAAAATCCAGTATTTCATACTCTAATATGAATTAATCTCATCTCTCAAACATACATTTTCCCTCATGTAAAAAACACAAGACACAAAACCAATACAGCTTAATTTTTTTTTTTCCTTCAGAAATCTAAATTTTGGTACACCTTTAAATTCCTTCAAATGGAAGTGACTACATTGTTCTAAGGTAGAGAAGGGAAGACTGACATAAGGGAAAACTCTCCATCTTTTAAAGATCAAGTTATGCACTGAACATGTATTCACTTCAACTGAAAATACATAGAGCAAATACAGGTGTATCTACACGCATAACTAAGTTACATACAACTTCTAAGCACTAGCTGTTTTCTTTTATAACTTGGGAACAATTCTCCATCCTCAGAAGAAACAAGAACCCTGCCACAAACTTCTTTCAGACATGCTTTATATTTAATGCTCCTCCTACACTGACTTTAAAATTCCTGTCTTTCTAAACACTTTTTATATTCTTCACTCCCATGTATTCTTCCGCAGTTCTAAGAGTAATATTTTAATAGTATTAGAGTTACATTTGTATGACCATAATTAAAAAAAAATTATCTAAAAGTACTACTGAAATGTGGCACGCTTCAGAAAAATAACAGAACGACCAAAATCTTAATAATAGATATACAAAATTCAACAAATAACAAACTGAATCCCATTTGAGTTTAAAACATTTCTGATTCACCTTAGAACATCTTAAAACTCAAGACCTAACCATTCTAAATGTACGATCCTTTCCAGCTTTTGGCCATCTGGACCTGCTTTTGATGGAAGTCATAGCCCCTTTTACGCACCATTAAACCTCAGCTGAAGATTTAAGTTTGTCCAGACAGACATGTACAGTATGGCCAGCACTGACGAAGCAAGAAAAAATAGTAGACTGTTAGCAGTGTTAGCGTCAAAAACCCAGAGAACATTAACTTTAGACTTGACTTCAAGAAGGACCTTTGGCTCATTCACTCTTGCCTCCAGATACCAAGACAGACAACTTAAGGAATCTCAGTGCCTATTCTCTCTTCTCTGTCTCTACTGATTACTCTAGCAAAATTCAGTCTTTCTTACTTACTAATGCAAGACATTTAAGTCAGATTCCTGAAGCAATAGCGGTCATGACACCATCTAGCCAATTGGTTGAGGCTAAATTAACAAAGTTCAAACTCTGTCCAATTTCAGAGGGAGTGTTCTGAAGGGAGTTGTATGCCGGTTTTAAAATATCCTCCAAAAAGGAATTACTTTGGCAATTTCAGGGTAAAATTTCTGACTATCTTTATTCCAACACTCCACATAAAAGTTCAAAAATCTAGACAGGAAATCCTAATGAAGTCTGTGCAAATCAGTTACCAGGGAATATATTTTAAATGGTTAAGATACAGCTGTCCTTCTGGGACAAAGGTTTTAAAATCCAGCAGAAAACTGCTGGATTATTAGATCATGAATTAAATTTAATTGAATTTAAATTAAATACTGTCAGTATGTGATGTTAAAGATACTCAAAAGAGATCTGAACATGGGTATTGTCAATGACAGGCAACACACCTATGAAAGGACAGACTTGTCGAAGGCAAACAAAACAAGCAAAAACCCCCCAAAACACCCCCAAAAACCCAAACAAAACTAAAACCCAAAAAAATCATGCATACATATTCTGTTAACCTTTGACTCAATCCTAGTAAGTACTCTCCGTCTCTTCTGTTTGTGTATTAGAACAGTGAAGACAGTCTGCACAACCACCCATTTACAACATTCTTACTAACAGCAGCTTCAGAAGCCTCTTAAGTTCAACCAAAAGAAATTTCTACTGAACTCTGCAGGCAGCACTTGAACAAAAAATAAGATTTATTGCTATTCTGGAGACAAGAAACACCAGAAGCAAAACTTTAAGAAATTTAATAAGATTGAATAAAAAAATATCATATATGAAGGTTTTTCAGTGCAAGAAATGAATTTGCCTCAGTGGTGAACTCTGCTCACCCTAAAACAACTGAGCTTCCAAGTTCTGGGCAGTATCTCCATGCTAACATGGTCAGTCTTTTTTGGAGTGACATTACAAGTCTAAAAGATACTGCAAAACCACGTATTTTTGCTACTCATTTCCTCTGTACTATATCTAACAACTTAATCCTCAGTACAGATTTTTTCATTCATCATGAAGAAATTAGTAACTACCACCTTAAGGCAATTATTCTAAAGTTAGAAATAATTTAATTCCTAACAAAACAGCCTATAAAAACCAGAACACTCTGTTCAGAAACATACTACTTATTCACTCACAATCAGTACAATCCATTTTAAATACTGTGTTGTACTTCCGGCATATAGGTTGCTAATTACAAGTCAGGAAAATAATGACTATCCATGTTTAAAGCAAAGTTCGGTGAAAGAAAGAAAAGCAACAGAAAGTTTTACTTCAGAAGTGAAAATAAGTCAAAATAGGCTTGACTGCCTGAAAAATAATGAATGGCATTCCCAAACTCTAACACGCAAGTTACCAGTATCAACAACTGTTAAAATTCATGGCACTTTTGAGTGTTCAGATACGACTTAACGCACTATTCAACTTCTGGTAAAAACAAGGCAACAGTAACTTTTGCAGCAATTTCACCAAACACTGAAGTTCAGCATAGAAGCTGCAAGTGTAACAGTATCAGTAGCTTAACAACAAACAGATTCATGAAGCTATTTTTTTCCTGCATGGAGGATCAGAAAGGTCGAGATTACATAAAAAGACCACATCAACTCACACAAACATAGTCGTCACTTCACTGAATCCGGTAGCCTTTCTATATAAAATCTATCCCTAACCGAAACTTATAAGCAGCTTAATGAGCTCCATTTCTCCCTAGCATCTTACTTCAGGTAATGCAAAGGAGTACTCCTCACTTCACGTCTTGCTAAAATGTATCTTTTTAAGATTAAATATTCACTTTTGTTTCTAATCACCTTTTCTAAACAATTGAAAGAGTTTTCCCTTACGCAGCTCCTACGTTGTTCCAAAAGACATCTGTAAAAGTCACATTAACTAGCAGGATAAATCCAGAGGGTTTTTTGTTTTGGCTTGGTTTTGTGTGGTTTTTTTTTTTAATGTTAAAAGGTTTCTGTGAATGACAGCTCTCAGCATAACTTGAGTTCACTCTTGTACTACATGCACATGCCTTGTATATAGAGAATTTGCTTGAGTTCATAGTTTTGTACTGTTCTGCTAAGAGAGATATATACACAGAGTGCAGCAGTTATACTGTATACCTTTTGGTAAATCAGAACTAATGCTTTTCAAGTAAAGCGTGAGACAATCTCTGGTGTATGGAAAGTCAACTCTAAGTAGGCCTGTCAATGGTAACACTATCCCACCCCCCAAAAAAAAAATCAAGTAAAAAAAGAGGTCAGCAACATCCCTCTCCCAAAAAAACCAAACCAAACAGTAACAATAAAACCCAAACAACAACAACAAAATGTTTGTCATTTTTAAAGTCTGGAAGTGACATAGAGTTATCTCACTCAGAAAGATTATAATCCAAAAGCAGGAAAGAATAAACTGCAAAGAATTAAACACAAAAGGAACTTCCTAAGTTTAGAGGGGGAAAAAAGTGAGCTTAAATCCTAAGTATCACATCTTAAACTCAAGATTTAACATTACTAGCACTGCAAATTACTAGTGTTACATTTGCTTTTAACCAATACAAGCACAATCATTCAAAATACAAACGATACAACTAAAATGGAATTTGAGGAAGCTTTTCCTAACTAAACCTCCTGTATTAGTGAAGTTGTCAAATAACGTCTATATTGAAAACTGCAAACATGCTATTTGAGATTTAAAGTACCCACATTAATAAAAATGATTAAATCATTCCAAACTTGTCTAAGTTGAAGACTGCTACTACTATAACTCCTAAAAGAACCCCAAACTTTAAAATGTTGTTACTAAGCATTTGGAATTTATGTAGTCACAACTAGAACTAAGAATGAAAGTATGCAGAATAAACACCCTCCCATTTTCCTGAGGCTAAAAAGCTTATTAGACAATTTCAAAGATGGTTTCTGGTATATTTTTCAACTGTCATAATTAACATGTGCAAAACTTATCTACAAAGATTGCAGTCTCATCATACATGCATTAGAGGCTACCTGGCATAACCGCTTTCTTTTCTGCATTCACACACTGTGTTTTTCCTGCCGTAAACTCTTCTAAATTTGTCTCATGCTATCTACCCCATGACTAACTTAGCAGTATTTTAAATTAAACACAATAGGCAAATACAGTTATTCTCCGCAAACTTTACACATTTAAACAACTGTGAATAATCTCTAATAATAATAGTGGAGCAGTAGCGAATAATCTCAAACTCTTCATGTTTCTTCTTCAATGGCAATATAAACAAACAAACCGAACAAAGCATATAATCATGTCTTAAAAACCATTTGACCACCTACTCACGTCTGGTTCCCTCGACTTACAGAGAATAATAATAACATTACAGACTACGGAGCTAAGGAGCCGGAAATTTTGTCGACTCTTAGCCCTCAAAACGTCAAGGAGAAAAATAAGAGGCGGGGCGGGGGGGGGGAAGAAAAATTAAAGAAATCGTCTACGAAATGCGGATGAAATAATGTCCTACTTTGTTATTCATTACTATCAGCTGAGTTGCAGTATGGCAGGTCCAAAGCATAAGGATTACTTTTCCAGCGAGAAAGACCATCGACAACCCAAAAACAGAATGGCGGGGGGGGGGGGGGGGGGGGGGGGGGGGAGGGGTGTAGGGGAGCGGCGAGGGCCGCTGGCCGATGCTGCCGGTCGGGGGCGCTGCCTGCACCTGTGCGGGCCTCCGCGGGCTCCCCGCAGCGGCCCAGCACTTCAGAGCTACCGAGCACCGGCTGTGTTTTTCTAAGGGCAGTGGACTCGGCGTGGGTCGTCTACTAGAAAAAGAGCGCCTGAGCTTCTCCTGCCCCCGGAACGAGAAAAAAACGTTGGCGCGGCCATTCGGGCAAGGCTTTGGAGAAACTCTTTGAAAGCTTCGTATTTCGCGGCCGGGACGAGAAAAGGATAAATATGCAGCACCTTCCCACTTCATATAGCTTGATTCAACAGTGGGTCGATGAGGGCCACTGCAGATATCCGCCCCGTGGCCGCCAGGCCTCTCACGCTTGCCGTTGTGAGATCGTGAAGGCGAAAACAAAAACAAAGCCGCACCAGCATCTCCTTCGGGACTCACGGAGATGATGTGGGGTCAGAAACGCAAGCAAGTAGCTCCTTGCAAGCCGGGCAAAGAACAGCGTTTCCACAGCCCCTCACACTGCGGCACCGGAAGAGCCCAGGACCAGAGGAGGAACAGACAAGAGGGGGAAGGGCGAGAGCTAACAGAAAGGGCCCGAGCGGGTAGGGAGCACGGGGCGCTAGGAGAAGAACTGTAAGGGCCAGCAAAATACAGGCCTTAAGACACTCCGCGAGCTTTCCAACTTACAACGGCATCGTCTCTCCGGCCCCTCCTCCTCCTCCTCCGCCGTCGCCGCCGCCACCACCACCACCGCGTCGTCCCCTTCTCCCTCCTCCTCTTTTTCTTCGTCCTCCCCCACCACTGCCGCCTCTGGGCCGGTCACTCGTCCCGCCAAGAAGCGGGAATCGTGACCATGGTACGGGCCGGTGTCAGGCCTTAGAAGGAAGAGAAAGCCTTTCGCTTAGGCCCGGCCGCCGCCGCTTCACTTTCCTCTTCCCCTCCGGCCTTCTAACATGGCGCCCAGACGGTACCACAGCAATGTTCTAGACCGGGGGGGGCCTGACGCAGCAGCGCGGCCACCCCCGCACGCCGTGCACGCTAGCTGGCTCGCGCAGGCTCTGGCGGCCGCGAGGCCGAAGGGCACACTGGGGGCTGCAGTTCCGGCGGGGCAGCGACCTGACGTTTGAAAACAAAGCACTAACGGCTGCGGGGCCGCGCCTGCGCGCGCCGCACACGGGTTCACGCCGAGCACGGCTGGAGGCGACCGGGCCGCGCGGCAAGGCGGGGTTTGGGGTCGTGGCAGTTGTGTTGTAGAGGTTCGGCGCGACTGACGGTGTGCTGAGCACTCGGGGGATTTCGAGCGAAGGAAAGCGGAGACTTAAGTTGCCATAGGAACTAAAGCGGTGAGACCGCCCTCCTGTTACACGGACGAACCGTCTAAAAGTGCTCCCGCCGCCACGCGTAGGCCCTGGCCACGGCACAGCGGCTAGCTGGCTGCACGCGGGAAGTCCCGGGGAGAGAGGCGGCTGCAGGCGGCGGACCCCGCTTCCTAGGGTGGAAGGCGCCCCGGCCCCGACGAAAGCCCCGGGAAGGCACGGCGGAGTTTGTAACAGGCTCATACGACCGAGCGCAACCCATGTGAGCGCCTGGTTATTGTCCTCCTGAGAAAGCAACGGTTTCGAAGAAAGCCCGTTTATTTCTACCTACCTGCATCGGTCCTAGTTTGTTTTTTATGCCCCACACAGGAAAAGCAGATCCTTTTCTAATAATTTTCTATTTTTTTTCTAATAATTTCTAAAATTAAGATTGTGATAATTTCTAAAAATTTTCTAATCATTTTCTAATAAGCTTTGCCTGTAGTAGACTGTATAAGTTGAAGAAATTTGAAAAAAAAAATCACACACCTCAGATATCAGCTCAAAACTTTATTCTTACTGGCGATACGTATTACAGCAACTCTACACACTACTCGTTTTATCTATTTTTTAGTGTCCTATTTTCATCATACGTCTGAAAAATAGAATTCTGAAACAAAACATCTAAAATTAGACTATTTGATTCTTAACTGCCTTACATGTAGGTCTAGCTGCATATATAGCATGTATTTTTTTTTTTTTCAAATAAATATGTTTCTTTAGAATAGAATTCTCATTCTGAACTCTTCCTGGTTATCATCACTGACTTGAGTGTGACTGAGTGAAAACAGATAAAATAAGACTTTCTTTGCAAAAATGTATATCTGACTAAAAATATGAGGCATTAACACATTTAAAATTCTAATACTAAAAGTAATAGATAGGTAACAGCTGTTTCTACATCACTAATCATTCTTTTCTTCCTCTTCCCCTCCCTGTCCCCTCATCTTCCAAACGGTTCTAGCTTTCTGTTGTGACTATTTATTTTATGCCGAATATGCTATCAATTTCAGCTCAATCAGCATAGACATTGATGGTTTCTGTGAGAGGAAGATGATGGCAATAGAAAAACGATAGTCACATTGTGGAAATTTTAGATTCTTCAAGACTATAAGAACATGTATCGAATATTGAAAGAGGAATGTTATTACATGGGAGCTATACTGATATATTTGATACCAAATAAAAATGCAGATTTTAAGACTGTTGAGAAAGTCCTCCATGCAGCACAAGAAGACTATGTTATGTGGGGGTTTTTTTGCCCTTTTTGGTAGCTGGGAGGAGAAATAAGAGATTGCTTTATTTTTTGTTTTGATTATGGTTTTTTTTTTGTTGGTTTTGTTTTTTTTTTTTAAGAAAAGTTTTTCTTGGGCTAGCTATCAACATCCGCTATGGATCTGGATAAGAATATAATGTTTAAATGAAATGTGTTAACTTAAAAAAATCTGGGAAGAAAATAAGCATTTCTAAGGGCTCACAGGTTTAGAAAAAATAATCTGAAATACAGATATGTAAATGTATTTTGTGCTTTTATAGAGGGAATATTAAAAACCCAATACAACATAGCAATAAAGTATAAGAAATAAAACTGGAGAATACATAGTAAGCCTGAACAAAAATTCTGAAGCTAATTTATTTTAAATGTATTAAGAATATTCTTCCTTTCACAATTTCAGTAGCTTTTAGTATTTAACATTTATCTCATTCAGTACCAGGACTGTTCTTGAAGAGAAATTCTGCCTATAAACAGAAGGGTTTCAAAGTTACACTTGCATTCAAGTCTCGCATTTTAAAAGTTACACACATATACCAAAAAAAAAAAAGGCAGATACACCGCTTTAAATTCACAGGATGTATTAAATGGCTCTATAATGTACTTTCTGACAGATATATCAAAAGAAACCTCTTCCCCAGAAACACCATCTACTTTGGTCTCCCTTTTGGTAGCACTCAACCCCATCTCTGTTGTGGGTAAGGGAATGAAATAAGCTTTCTATGACAGTATCATTTCATGGAAGATCCTAAGGTATCCCCTAGGGCTCAATTTCTGGATCCATAAGAGTAGTTAAGACAGCTCTTCAAAAGTCATGCAGTTAGGGGAGATTTCATGTTTCTACATCTACAGTAGTCATTCATCAGAATGCAAAAAAGATTAAAAGGATTAAACAGTCCTTAGTGACTAAAGTGACACATGTTTTCACTTGGTTAATGTTTCTTTTCATCAAAACAATAATAACTTATTAACAACTTTCTTGAGATGTGCAGAAAGAACAGCACTACAATGATACAGCATCTCAGTTCTTGTCTGAATGGCATGCTGACCCTGCCTGCAGCAGAAAGTTGAACTAGGTAACTTCTAAAAGTTCTTTGAAAATTAAAACATTCTATGAATGTCATACCGGATTTACTCATTAATTTATCTGTGTATTGTGAAGGGAATTACAGGAAAAAAATTATTCATCATTACAATAATCTGTTGTGTCTAGATGGGCGTAAGCAGGATGGAGAGTGATGTCCCCCTTTCTGCAGATCTCTATGCCACAGCAGAATTGGCAAGGTAGGATGTGCAGAGTGCACAAACAGAAGACAAACCAACTCCCCTAGTGATTCTTCTCCTGTTACTATTTAGCAAAACTGGATTGTGCCTGTGCTTGATACACAGTATCAGTTTATCCTATAAAGAGTAGTTACTGTATTTTTAGTTTGCACAATAATTTCTGATCACCAGAATTGAAAAGACTAGCTGTTAATTAACTGCTATCAGGACAGTGGAGATTAAGAATTCAAGTGCTTAGATTCTTTGGTTCTACATGAATGTTCAAACATACTTAAGAAATAAAGAGCAACTGCCTTACCAGAAAATCGACAGGATCATCTGGTCTGATCCTACAGCATTCATTTATCCCTTGCATAAGTGTTGGCATGACATTCTTCATTAAATAGTTACGTAGTGGAATGGACTGGGCCTCCAATAACTCTTGTTCTTGTCTTTTCACTTCCTCCAGATTTTTATTCTACAAAAATTGAACAAAATCATAAGATTTATAATATCTGCCAAAGAGCACTTCAATAAGTAATAGAGAAAAAAAAAAAAAGTGGTGTTAGAAGCTGTTGACAGAACTTCTAACAGTTGTGGTTTGACGGGAAGAACTGTGAACTTCTTATTAACACAGCACAGAAAAAGATCAAATATTTAGGAACCAGAAATAATCTCCTTAGTAAAATCTCTCTTTAGCACCTAAAAGAACACTTATTCTGAAGACTTCCAGTGGTCCTGTTTCCATAAGATACTTGTCAGAATGGTTGGAATACAGTGAATCACTTCAAAAATCAGCACTGTTGCAAATACAGAGGATTTATTGAGGTTTCTTTGAACTAAAGGGGAGGGAGAATATTGTTACCGAGAAGAAAGCTCTGACTCTCTAAGTTGTGTTGGTTTTTGGTTTGGTTTTTTTTTTTTAGTTTGCTTTGGGTTTGGCTACTTTGTTTTCTTTTGATTTATGTCAGTTTTCAAAGGGGATAAGAGTTGACTAAACACACGCTGATTTACATCTGTTTCGACCAGCTAAATTTATTCCAGAATTCGGGTTAAATCGAATACAATGAATACACTCAAAAAGTGTGGGAGAATAAAACCATTGAAGTTTAGTTTCTTTCACTTAATAGCATGCATACTTGCCGTCATTTTAGCCAGAGATTACTCAAAACCATTTTTATTGTCCTCTCTTCTCTCATTTTATTAATCAGTAGTCTGAGTCACAGATCACTAGAACGAGCAGATAAATACCCTGATGACTACTTTTCTATACACGAGGCATAACACAAAAAAAAATAATGTTCAGATTAAACTGACATACCAATATCTGGAAAAGACCTTTACCTTATTCATTCAACCCAGGAGTGCTATTGAATAAATCCTGCAAGTAGTCCTTGGTCACTATTCAGAGCAATAATCTACAGTTTTAAGAGCAAATGAATAGTTGCTATCATTTAGACACGTTTACAGAGGGTACAAAATACTATTTAATGTTGAATGGAGCTGTAAATAAGCATAGAGATAACAAAACTTACTTATAAACCAACATCAAAGCAATGTAAATGCTTCTTTAGAAGTGTTTTCAGAGCAGTATTTCCCCACAGATGTGTATGGCCATTCAAAGGTAAGAAAAGGATTTCTCTGTGGAGTAACCACTTTGCTTTTAAATAGCTCTAGAATAAGACAATAGAAGAACTGCCCTCTGGCGAAACAGCCTGTCTCTGAGTGAACAACAACATTCTTACAGCACACATTTCAGGTTATGTCCTTAGGTGTGGCAAAGTAAATAAGAAAAAAGTATTGTGTGCAAATCCTGTGAGATCAGCTAGCCTAAATACCAATCACTCATTGAAGTATTAGCAAACAGCATCTTTCAGACTGTATTAGGAAGTCCTCACTGAACTGAGGATTCAACTCTCAAAGGTGTTTCACTTGCAACCTCAGAAACCTTTCTGCAATAAAGACCAGAATATTGATCCCTACCAAGTTAAAAATCTTGTTTGAAAGGTATGACAATTAAGACTTGGTCAGATGCTTAGAAGTGCACAAAGCACAAAAGTTAAATAACCGGTTATCTAAAACATAAATACTAATACTTTCTCAAAAATACATATTAACCTACCCACTCTTCCCAATTTGCCATTCTTTCAGCTCTCTCTTTAGCTTCTTTAAGCTCTTGTTCAGCTTTTTCATGAGCTTCTTTGACAATGCGTTCTTCAGCTGCCTTGTGTTCCAATTCCTCCTTTTCTTCATCTGTCAAACCATAGTTCCGAGGTTCTCCAATTTCTTTGATGATCTCTTTTAGAATAAATCTGTTTTCAGGATCTTCAAGGTTGGCTACATCTTTTAAATTATACAAGAAATAAGCTTTCAAGTTTTTTATCAATTATCAATGCACATTAAAAAGAACTGCAAGATGTAGAAATGTATTCATGTTGTGTCAATTTTCGAGTGTAAGATGTTTTTTGAAGGAAAATAATATATTATATATTATGAAATATATACATGAAATACATAGTGTATATATATATATACACACAAGTGTATTTTTCTCTACACAAAATTTTCCACATCTGATTCTTTTTACAAAGATGTAAAAAAAGGTAAAGAGGCAGTTCTTCAGATAAACAGGATGCAAAGACAATGTTCCTTTGAAGGTGAAATCAACACTGCATACTGAATGTGAAAATCATCTGGAAGTCACTGAATGTCATAGTTGTGATACCTCAATAATGAAAATCAGTAGGGCAGTGAGTTTCCTTATTTGGAATGGACTAGAGTGTAAAAAGTGATCATTTGGCATAATTCTTATCAGAAAACACTGCAATATTCTACTGTATACACTTTATAGTGTATACAAAACTGTCTTGGACAGTGCTTCTGCATACTTGCATATGCAGAATGTATAACATAAAAATATGAGCAACTGATGACATTAGTCCTTAATATTCACCATTTCTTACATTTATTTTCTGCAGCAGAATTGCATCAATTCCAAAATTATTACATTAACACAACATTATTATCACTGCTGCATTTCCTAACAACACATATGTGGTATTATTCTCAAGATAATCTCCTCACATTAATGATAGTGACAGTGATATGTGAATAGTGATAGTGAGTGACTTAATAGTCAAGCTTCAAAATATAGGAAATTAATAAAATAAAAATGAAGAAATCAATTATGATTGAAGCTGTTCAACAAATAACTTCCCGTAACTCATCTCATTCTAAATATCAGCAGTCTGATTTTAGTTTCAAGATTTCCCCCTCGTTCTTTCTTTTCATACCCTGTGTCCTTCTCTATTTTTCTTAAGGATGTTGTCACTCTGATTTCACTGTTTTTGAATAATCAGATAATAGTACCCTCATGATTTCCAGAGATCAGAAATTTCTAGATAGGGAAGAGATATATTTTCTACATAGGGAAGATAGAAATTTTCTCATACACTGTAGAACAAAATACATTCACTCCTAGCCTTCCACCTTTAAATTCTAATCCTTTTCTTTCATGCATTATCATTTACAGATTACCCATATATTATCAAAGCATTTGAGGACAAGTCTAAAGACAAATTGTAAGCACCTATAATAATGAAAGCTCATGAAAGGATAATATTACACCAGTCTGGAAGGATGGTGGTACAAAGATCTGTAACCTAAGTTAGAAAATTATTTTGATCATGCAGCCTACAAAAATGAACAATAACCCCCCCCTATTTTTTGGAACAGATTAACCATACAAGAAAAAATCAGAATCCTTATAAGTACACAGATATTTTTGCAGGTGCATAATTAATGCTTTTTGTATCTGAATTCTGCAATGTTATATTTACATATATATATATATATATATAAATATTTTTAAATTACTCATGTTTTATCTACCATTTTGATTGTTTCATACCAATGAACTGAGGATGTATTTCAAGTTCATCAAAATAGTTGAGAACGGTTGTATCATCTGTGTTAAACTCTCTGAAGAGGCTCAGGGACTGCACAAACTGATCCTGGGTATAATGAGTTCCAGCAACAATTCTCTCTGGCAGATTTATTATTCTGTTTATAAGGAATTCATCAGATGCAGTCAAAGAAATAACAAATTCTGTGAAGAACAAGACATCATCAGCACCCATATACTACTGGTTTTCCTCCTTCTTGCCTACTTAGTGTTAATAATACATTTTAAACCACAACTGAACATAAATAGATGTGAATTATATGTATCTTCATAAATATTTTAATCAAATGCTTATATTCAACTTCTCCAGTTAGAAGAACCCAACAATACTGAGATGTGTCTACAACACGTTCCAGTTCCACCAAATTATCTTAGTACTATCAGAAAGATTGTTCTTGCAATAAACTGGACAAATATGCTGCTTATTTCAAGAATAAGAATAGTAATGCAGGGCAGTCCAAATTTCTGAGAAAATTATCATACAATCAATATATCTCATCAGTACAGGAGGAAAAACATTTCCTATGCAGCCAAAGCAATGAGTAACACTGGAAGATATAACAACTCACTAAGTCATCAGAATTTATCACTTTGTATTGTGATATTTTAATCTCACAGATAACATTGCATCTGATGATTTAAAGTAAACTAATATATATATATATATATATAAAAAAAAATCTGAATAATACTTTGAAGACATTATATTACTACATGCCATAAATTGTCAACTGTTAGAATACTAATAGACCAAACCAAATCTTTCAAGGATCCTCTCATCATTTCAGAAGTCTCATATTTGTGGTTTCATCAGGCTGAATCTTGCAGTATTTTATTAAATCAACAATAAATTTGTATTTATTAAATATGACTGTAGAGTCAATCAGAAGAACACTGTTGCCTCGATATTGCCATCAGAAACTGGGACAACAATGGACCTCAAAACTTAGGCTAACTTCTTAACATGGGTTTGTAGCAGATTGCCTGAAGGAGCAGTTACTGATTCCAAGAATGGAATGCAGTATCCATGGATACACAGGTGCAAACATTAGAACTGCATGGTACAGAGGCCATGGTAGCATTCTACAAGACAGAAAGATTGATCACACTACTGTCTCAGCTCATTCTGCTGGAGCAAACCACATAACTGCTGTCCAAAAAAGATGGATATTTAAGCATTGATGAGGAAATTGCGAACCTTAGGCATATTTGCTCATTATGATGTCATTATAATACAAAAACACACCTCCTGGTTGAAAGCTACCTGCCTTGGACACTGCTCTCTAAGCATGTATGGAAGCCTTGATGGACAAAGGCAAAGACTGGCTGAGATAGAAAAAAAGAGGGCTTCTTAGCAATGGCACTTCGGAAACTTCCCTACCTCGGACTGCAATGATCAAAGAAGATGACTGGCAGGACTCTGCCTGGAGCTGAGACCCTAGGGATGTTACCTCGGACCACTGGTGGTAGCTATCATCCTCTCTTTTCTCTTTACTCTTCTCCTTTTCCTGTCAACATTTCTACCTATTGCATGCTGCTTTACAGGCAAAAAATAAAGTTTTACTGTTGATTGAGGCAAACCCCCTTTGGTATGTTCACCTTCATTTTTCACACTTCAAGATTCCAGCAAACAAACCATTACGTGTCCACTGAGTGGATCATAACAAAGACTTCATATAATTTATCACAATATATTCTTATACTTTTGTTGATATAATTATTCAATACTACTAAAACCTGTTAAATGAACAAAGCCAGGAAGTAATTTTTCTGATATCAAGGAGAAGTTTTCAGAATTAAGTACAGCCACAGTCCCCTTACCAGGTCACCCTCTTCTAGAAAAACCTCAAGAAACAAAAAACAAACCCAAGAAAACCTTCCCGAACCAACAAAAATCCTTTCCAAATCATTCTGTTTTCTAAAACAAGTTTTCTCCAATACTGAGAAAGTATCTTCTTAAAACAGATCCCATGCTTGGAGTACTTTCATGGGAGAAAAAGGGGCACTTCTCTGCATCCACATTTTGAAATGGAGGTTAGAAGTGCTCTTATTTTCAGGAAGAACAGAAATTATTTACTTCAGCAGTTCATAAGTGTTTACAAACTTCTTGGAAGTCTGCTTTTAAATCAAAACTTTCTCCCCTTCATGTAAGTGTAGGAACTAAGAATTTTTTTCAGAAAGTTGTGGATTGTTTTCAGTTCCACCAAAGCCAGTAAATTATCATTTACTGAAATGCTAAGTGTTTGAGATATTCAACCTTTATACTATCTAATTTTACACATATTCTAAGGCAAAATATGCTAAATGTATTTCTTGAATGCAGTCAAAACTTACAAAGAAATCAATAATTGCAAAAACATCAGGATGGAGTAATTTCTGCATGGATGAAAATCACTCTTTTAATTCCCACCTTAACTAATACATTAAAATGAATTCAGTAACATCTTTCAAGATATCACACTACAGATAAGCTTTCTAATATGTCAAATTCAGGATGAATTACAAACAGATAGAGTGATATTTTAGATTTCTTGTTGGTGGCAGCAGTATTTGAAAACTCCTCTGTTTATTTGAAAAGAAATCTATCAAACTTACCAGGTATGATTAATTTATCAAATTTAGGTATTTTTCTTTTAGTTTCTTCATTTTCGTTTTCCACTACAACAAAGGTAAAAAATGATTGACATTTTCATTTGAAGCCACAATATAACTGTATTAGCTAAAAATGTGTCCAGTACAAACACAAGTTTGTCTATTGTTGGAAATGAATCTAACCCGGATACCAGTTCAGAGAATTCATTAAGTAATCACGCTGCCAGTCACCACAGAATTCTACCTTGGGACTCTAACAGTTATGTGTCTGTAGAGTGTAAATATGAACATGCATATGCAATTTTAAAATGTGTCCATAGTGCTGGTCTAACCCTGGTCTCTCCTTCCAAGTCTCTCTTGCCAAAAACAGAGACAAGGCTCAGAGCAGTGAGTAGAAATGTTTCAGGCTAGTATAGTTAAAATGGTTTCTAACAGTAAGTATCTGCTGTTCTGAATAGTCAGTAAAAGTGCCTGAAGAGCATCAGCTGAGGATGAGAATTTACAGCCCAGCATATTAAGGTGAATAAGATTGTTTTTCATGTTTCTTCAAACCTCATGATGCAATTTACATATGAAGATAAGTCTTGGTCTTAATGCATGAACAGTGCTTGCTCCCAATTTGAAAGGTATGCCACAGAACTCTACTAAAGTCATATATACTGTAGCTAATCTAATATACCCACTCTAATACAGATCACTAACCATGTACTGGTGCACTGGCTAGATCCCCTCATAAGCAGCCCTTAAATATTATGACAAAACTCTGCCTTAGTGGTTGCTTGATTGGAGTAGACCAATGGGCTCTGGGAGACCTGATCTAATTGGGGATGTCCCTGGTCATTGCAGGGACCTTTATAGGTCCCTTCCAACCCACATAATTCTATGAACACAGAACGAGAAAGAATCCTCCATGTTTGTGCTTTTACTTAGTACTTTGTCAGCAAAGATGATCTGGAAACTACCTTGTGCTTACATAAGGTGCGTTATAATGCTTCCTACATTTTATGCATCATGTGAAAATAACTTTGTTTTGTGCCCTGCATTGTAGCCATTGCAGTGCTGATGCACTTGCCGGCATGGAGAACAACAATGATAATGACAATATTAGGCAGCAATAAAAACAAACACAGCAGTACTTACAGTTAAAAAGATCTTTTGCCTGCTCGTAGGTCTCCGGAAACCCATCTAAAATATACCCCTGATTCCTACATGGCATAGATTTTAGCTTATCTTTTATAAATTGAACAATGTACTGATCATCTGGATGACCTAAGACACAAAGAAGGTTCATAAGTACCTAGTTTATGGAAAAGAGCTATCTGGAATTAAAAGTTTTGATTATTTTATGAAAGAAATTTTCTATAGAGACCCTAAAAAAATTATGTGTTTGGAGTTACCATTTGTATATTACATGTTGCCAACAATCTATGGAATACAAATGTGTACCTATAAAATAAATTTCATTGTTGCTTACAAGGATATAAATAATAATACTTTAGTGATATTAAACATTGAGTTGGGGGGGGTGTTAAATAATGCAATCAGATTTTAAATAAAAGTGGCAAAGAATGAATTACAGGAAAAAAAACTGAGAAGACAATTCTCTATGTACAATTAAAAGTAAGACTTAAAAACAGTCTTGCAAAACAAATGTGAGGTAGGTTTTACAAGTTTCTTTTTCAGATTGTTAGACTGAGATATGAAATGGTTTATTAACTTGGCCTACATTGTTGAGCAAATATGTGCAAGAAAAAAGTTTGGCTTGACCTGATTTTTTGTCCTTTTACAAACATTGACTCCAGTTTCCTAAATTATTTTCCATCAGCTTTTAGAAGTGTTAAACATTTATAAACCACTCTAATAATGAAAGTATGTTACTATTTAAAAAGGCATAATTACTACAGATTTTCAAAACCTGCCTGGACACATTCCTGTGTGACCTGCCCTAAGCTGTCCTGCTTTGCAGGGGGATTGGACTCCACCTCTGGCGGTCCCCCTCCAACCCCCAGTATTCTGCAGACATTAAAATTCTTCAGCAAATGCCATTTACTTTTTAGAAATGGCCTAAATGATATATGAAGAACTTCAAAAGCCACACAGTTTCATAAGACAGCATACTCTTTCTTTTATAAAACATATACCTTCCAATATATAAAGTATACAATATAAAATAGTGTATTTAAATTAGGTACATACAAAAGGTCATAGCTCAATTCTTGCTTTTTTACATTTGCAGTGTTGCACTTGTTTATAAAATTCTGTCTTAGTACTTTGATTTCCTACCTGCATTCTCCTTCATGCTTTCTTTTACTGTAGCTAATAACTCATGTGCCGCTTCTACATTTATACCCTCCTCCTCTTCATTATTTTCTCCCTTTTCTTCCACATGGTCAGAGTCTGTTTCTTTGGGAGCCACAATTCTCTCCTGAAGACAAGATCAGAAATATGAATAGGCTCAGAAATTTCATCACCTTTTTTCATATATATATATCTACAATAAAAAGAAAATAAATATTAAACCATTAACTTCACATAATGCTCCTGGACAGTGAAATAATGAGCAATGACAGTCTCTGAAAACAGTTTAGTGCATCCCCCAGTGGTGGTCAGTATATCAAAAGATATTTCTGTTCTGAAAGAATGAATTGTAACTAATTTTTAAATGATGCCAATTATTTTAAAATCACATATATACAAAAATAATAGCAGTATTAGAAAATAGTAACACACCAGATTTGCTATTGTTTCAGAAATCACATCATTTATCCTAATGTGATGTAGTCTGTAGTGCTTGCAGAGCTCTTCAGCAATGGTAGATTTGCCAACCCCAGGAGGACCATGAATGTAAATTTTAAGAGGCTGGAAAAAAAAAGTTACAGATATAACATCATACAAACAATATGGATGTTTTAATGTAAATGGAACAATCTTTTTACTATAACTAATAGGAAATAACAATTATTATAATTAAAAATGAAAATACATTTTAGTTTTATTCATTTATTTATTTCTCACCAAATAACTCCTACATCATCTATAGGCTTTCAGTAACAAAGTTGTTTAATTTTGATATGCCACTTTACCATTGGAGAAAAAGCACACTTCTATTTAGTAGACTCACAGACAACTTGCAGTGGCCCTATTAGTTTTTGAATGATCAAAAGGGACAAAACGGAACCCCATAAATAGGATGCAATTAATTTTGAAGTGAGGAGGCAGATATTCCATTGTACACATACAATAGATCTATTTTCTAGCTGAGGTAGAGTTGTTGTCATCACAGTGATTATTAATCTTAAAAATTTCAGATCCATCACAATCTTAAATTATGATCAGTTTCACATTTCACCTATCTCGCTCATGGATGAATAAGTGTAATTAAGAATTCAGTATACATTATCAAATATATTATTCAACAAACTCAGAATCATACATCATTAACTGCCCATGTTAATTCATTAAATCTGACAGTACAAATTACAAATTTAATAGAGTAGTGACAGGGATGGAAATCTGGCTAGCCTTCCCTCTCCTTGCCATTTGGTATGTCTCTATTTTGTACTGATTTGTTTTTAATTACATGCATATGTACTCAGATCCAACACTTAAACCCAAAAGCAGATATTATAATCTTTTCAGAAACATGCAGAGGTTTTTTAATGAGCAACCTTGAATGCTAGTACTCATGTCTTGTTTCATACCTCCCGAACTCTTGCTCAGAGTTTGAAGAAGATTTAGACATGCTGAACAGCTTTATCATACTTATCAATACTTGAATGTATGCAAGCATTTTTGTGCACCTTTCAATAACTTTCCCTATACATTTTAATACAACAGCTCTAAATATGAAGCTACTGTAGGAATCAACAAAGTTGATCAGTGCACTCCACAAGAGAGCAGAGTAAAATGAAAGTTTCCTTGCAATTGAATATCCTGGTTCACTAAAACAATGAAGAACACAAAATATTAGTTTAACTACTATTATAAAAAACCCTTAAATAATAGAAACATATATTTCATGTTTGAGACAAAATACACCAAAAATGCCACATCTTGCATACAGAAACTAGTTTCAAAACAGCAACTTCTCCATCAAGATGTGTGGGTCTCAATTTTAGGCATAAAAGAAAGACAACATAATAATTACATCTGCCTGGGTGAACCCGTCTGTAGCCTCACCTAGGCTATCCTGCTTTGGCAGGGAGTTGGATTTCATGATCTCCAGAGGTGCTTTCTAACTCCTACCGTTCTATAATTCTATGATTATTGTTTTGATTAGTATTCCTTCTATTTTAACTTCTTCCATTTAATTTGCAGGTTTTATGTTCATTTGTTTTGTGCTTATTAATTCTTCCATATAATTTCATCTAAACAAGTTAGATCGCATGTTTATATAACCACTTCTATTGGGGAAAAAAGGAAAGACACATTCTGAAAACAGTGTAGACCAAACCATTACCAGTAATCCCCGACTTTGCTTGTATTCCTTGACAATTTGTTCAATGTTCTCCACCAGTCCTGCCTGAGAAACCCACTTAATGTTGAAAATCTCATTCAGAAACATAGATTCCATTCGCAGATTCACAAGCAACATGTCCAAATGCATTTGCTGAGGGAGCAAAGAAATATTTCTTTATAAACTTAAGCTACACATATTAAAAAACACTGCCTTAAACTAGAGACAAGAATAGAGGACTGAGAATAGAAAGATTTAAAGCACAGAGAAAGAGGCTTTGTGCACAAAGCAGACTTTAAACTTCGAAAAAATACACACATTTTCAATAACTCTATTTCATGAAACATTAATAATTCTGTACAATACAAAGGTTTCATATAATGGCAGGAGATAAACCCTCTCATAAATTTATCAAGTGCCCTTTTAAAACTACCAGGGGTGTAATATGTTTAGTTGTCCTATGAAGAGTTTATTACAGATAAATAGATAAATAAAACACAATCCATGCATGCTGTTATTGTCAGTCTCAACAACACATCATATTCATTTTTTAAAATTATTTTTATCATTTTGTGCATTTTTTGTTAAAGCACTCCAGTATATTTGGTGTAGCACTGACAGCAATGTTCCACTGTTTTTTCTAAATCTGTTCTGTGATGGTTAGATTTTAGTTTGTTTGTTTTCTAAATTTAAACTCACCATCTATTTTTAGGAATTCTTTAGGGATAATTTTTTCTGGTGAAATAAAAAATAAATTATATACCTTGTGATATGATAAATTTACATCTTTTCCTTTAAGTAATAAAAGGAAAAAAAACCACTCACTGTTAACTCTTTACTCAGGAATGCATTTTCTTTTGGAATATTCTCAATTTTTCCTGGTCCAACATTTTTACTGATGCACTATCAAGAAAAAAAACAAAGCAAAACAAAACAAAGTTAGATAATTAAAAAGAATTGTACAGGATTTCTGCAGATAAAATATGTGCTTTAAATTTTATGTCACATGGAAAATCAATACACTGATTTGAAACAGATTAAAGAAAACATTAATATATTGTTAGTATTAAACACCTCTTTGTTATATATCACTTCCTCTTGCAAGTAAAATAAAATCAAAACAACAAACAACTCAAAATAACAGAAAAATGTTCTAAATCTCCTAAAACTAAGTTTGACTTCCTACCTAAAAGATATTGGGGGAAAAAATGAATAAAATCTCTTACCTGGATTAATTCTTGAAGGGTGTGCATAGATGCATCTACTGCAAGTACATAGTGAGACTTTGGTCTGCGGTCTGCTATATTTTGGACCACTCTGAAACAGCAAATACAGTCAGCGCTGGTAGCCAGAGAATCATATTGACCTTTCATTGTTAAATTCACTTCAGAATCAGTACAAGAGTTTGTAAAAGCCTTGCAGGACTCATCAGAGCACAGTATTTTCATATATATTTAATAAAGAAGCACAACTAGATACTTCAGTTGAAAAATAGTTGAAATGAAACAGAACTCTCCATCTGACCCAGTAAGAAGTGCCAACCACTGTTCTTAAGCCCATCACCCCAATTTAAAAGCCTCAGTACTGTCCAATGTATTTGGATTTATTATCTAGCTAAGTATCAGTCACTTTCAAGGGGAATTTTTTTACTTACGCTGCTAAATCAACAACATGAATTGTTGGAATGAAATTGTTTCCATCTCCAAAAATAGGTAATGTAGGAGCCTCACTAAGCCAACCTGTCTGAAAAAATACAGATAGAGAATGAAGTGAGGAAAAAAAAAATGTTACTTTAAAGTAGCAATAAAAAAAAGGAGCACTTGTTTACCAGGTATATCTATATATTCAAGATTTAAAGTTCAGTTTCTTGAATGATTAATGGAATTGCACTAAAGAAAACAATTGTTGGGAAGTAGTGATTGGCAGCCCATCAAACTCCAGAATTTTTTTTAGAAAAATATTCTTTGATCTTGACAAATGTTATTTTATATTCCAAATCAAAGAAATGCTTGGAAAGAAGAGAATATAATGCTGAGAAGAGAGACCTTTTTCCTGACTTCATTGATATGACAGCTGTGTTCTCACTGCAAAGTACCTATGAAGATACTGCTGAAAAAATATGAAAAACCTTTAAAATATATATGGAGTTTAAAACATGGAAAACATTTCTACTCTAGTTAAAACATTTCAAAACAATCAAATAATCACTTGTTTATTTCACTAAAGCATTAAGCTTAACTTGTGATAATACCAAAGCTACTTAAAAAAAAGTGAATTTGAGTGATCTGCACCCTGGAAATCAAATGAACCTTCAAAAACAGTTGGATGCCTACCTTAAAAAAGTAGTGCAAGAATCCTTCCCCAGCTCCATATTGATGTCCTGAGGCAACAACATAAGTTGAAAATTTATGTTTGTTCTGTGAAGTAAAATCAACATGAAAGCTTTTATAAACATATGGTACTGCAAAGGGGACACTGGATTACCCCAAAACCTGAATACTTGTGTGATAAATATACAGAGTGTTCAAATTATATCACTTAAAAATTGTGCCTAGAACTGTTGTTGCATACCTTGTAATGCCCTAAGTCATATTGTTAATATTTCATTTTAAAAAAGTTTTGCTCAACCATAATGGAACTAAGTTATCAAAATCAATGAAGTGCCCACAGAAGAGAGAAATGCAGGATTAATGATTTTATAATTTCTTTAGTATCATTTTTATATTTAAAAAAAATTAAAACCACTATGAACTATCCATATGTTTTTCCTAACTACATATCACAATCAAACCCATGTATTTTTGTGCTGACGATTATTGCATGATGTCAGAAACTTGTCTGTCATGGCTGCCTCTTTATGTATAATGTTATGGCTTGGATCCGTGTTGAGGATGGTCATGCTGAGAGCAAGAAAGATTTTAAAATTGTTTTAAGGAGAAAAACTTCAAAGAATATCTGTTAAATTAGGACCAGCCACTATGTTTAAGGTGAAACAAAATTAAAAAATAATTCTCATGTCATATAGATCCTAGACATTATATATCTATTTAACACTCTGTAAAAGAACCTACTTGTACCAGCAGAGGAAATAAATGACCAGATTTGGGATCTACTTTGGAGAAAAAAACATGCATTTTTGTTATAATAATATTTCAGATATGTAAAGCTAAGAATAGAGTCAGTCAATCCTTGATTAGATAAGCAAAGCATCCTGCAAAGGGATGACAGGTTGTAAATCATTGTATTGTATCTGCTAACATGTTTTTTATCTATTTACTCACAAAATAAAACTTTGTACTAAAAACTATCTCAACTCAACTGAATGCAGCAGTTTGCTAATAATCATGAGAAACTTGAAAATTGGAAGACATAATAGGTAGCATAAGAACTCCCACATCTAGTTTGCCTGAGTAGTATCATGATAGAAGCTGTTCCCTAAGAGAAGCAGCTCCCAGAATTGCTCTGGACAGGCTGCAAACATGCCCTGGGAGAAGACACGTATTTTGTGTCTCCTAGCACGAAAAATCCACCCGTTGTAAAATCACAGGAGGTGCTATTTCCCATCTCCGTTAAGAATAATGTAACACATAGGATTTTCTTCCATTTACCTTCCAGTAGTTTCTTCAGTAGCAACTTGTGGAAACAAACCAAAATTCATCACTGAATGCTTTGCTTCATTAAAGTACAAACCTCTGTCGCAGGTTCAAGTGCTCTAAAATTATCTATTTAGTGTCACAACTCACATATATGAGAAGGTACTACCTGAAATGACTTGAATATACTTAATTTTAAAAGTAAGATAATTGTTGGGCAAGCTTCAGTTAGAGCATTTTAGTCACGGGTAAAGATCTTCACGGTCCTGTGTAATATTCGTTAACGCCACTAGATGTCACATTCGAGCTACTACAATTAGCTCAATGATTTGGTGGGGTTAAGTTTGTTTTATCCTAATAAAATGCTTGAAGTGGGAATCAGGTGTGAATTAATGGTTTCAGGGACTGTGATGCCACCATGAACAGAGCTGGGAGATGAAAAGCTCTTCCATCTGCCATACGCAGATGTTGCTCCAAGGATTCTGAATTTGGCAGTCAGTGTCCTCTCTTCAAGAAAAGCTACACAGCCCAAATGCCCTGCCACAAAGATAAAGGTAAAAGATTGCTCTTGGTAAAAAGCAAAGACTTCTAGATCACCACTCTTACAGAATTTTAAGTAGAATATAGGTGGGAGATACGCTAACTCAAAGGGATGAAATCATGCGTTAAGCAACAACAGCCATTAAATTGCACTCTCAACAGATATGAAGGGTAAGACTTAGCCCTTTCACTCCTAGGTGCAAAATTTCTATAGATGACTGACATGGCTTCTGAACCCTAAAATCTCCTGAGGAATTATATGCACAGGAAGGACATGGACCTGATGGAGTGGAACAAGAGGAGGTCCATTGTCGGGGACCAGGCTGTGCTGCATGATCATGAAGAAGTAAGATAGATCAGTTAAAGAGTAAAGACACTGTGAATGTTACACAAGTGCCTGCAGAGGCAGGATGTTCTCACAAAACAACGTGTGAATGTTACACAGTGCCTGCAGAGGCAGGATACTTTCTCACAAAACAAGAGGATGTTTCCCAGAAAACAACAGCATACTTGTGGCAAAAACAGAAGCAGGTGTCTGATAACAGTAGCTACACGTAACGAGAGTGACTATTCCTTCTACCAATTATTACTCTACTTAAGTCGTATGATCAAGACAAATTAACCAATCATTGTATGCATGCTGGGTAGGTGGTTGCATGTACCTTATAGTATATAAGGCCTGTATTTTCCCTATTAAAGTTGGATTTGGATTTGCATCCTATTGGTGTGTTGTCCTGTCCTGCTCGCACGGAACGCACGCGACAGTCCATGAAAATGATCAGGAGGTTGGAGCACCTCTGCTCCAAAGACAGGCTGAGGGAGCTGGGGTTGTTCAGCCTGGAGAAGGTTGTTCAACCTTCCAGTGCCTGAAGAGAACCTACAAAGAAGGATGGAGAGAGATTGTTTACAAAGGCCTGCAGTGATAGGATGAAGAGCAGTGGTTTCAAACCAGAAAAGAGTAGATTTAGATTGGATGTTAGGAACAAGTTCTTTACTGTAAGGGTAGTGGAACACTGGAACAGGTTAACCAGGGAGGTGGTTGGGGCCTCATCCCTGAAGAAATTCAAGGTGAGGCTTGACAGGGGTCTGGGGAACCTGATCTAGTTGAGGTTGCCCTTGCTTATGCAGAGCGAGTTGAACTAGATGACCTTTGGAGGTTCCTTCCAACCCAGACCATTCTGTGATTCTGCATGAAGTGGTAATGCTGTTATTCCTTTCACAGATGGCATATTCCCCAGATGTCACTGAATTTAGAAATGAGAATAGTAATCTAGAAGTCTCCATCTGTCACAGGAAGCAAATATTGATCTCTTGGGAAGAACAGAAGCTTTAGAGACTTTCTGTCCCAAAGTCCTGTCAGAAACTGAAGCACGGCTACGATACCACTGCAGCTCCCCCTGGAGTCGGGGAGGAAAAGGGCTCCTTTTCAAACGCAAGTCGTTTTAAATACTGCTCCACTGTTTCTGCAACAGACATTCAGTCTAGCAGACACACAGAAGTTAATTGGATTAATACCTTTGTTATGAAGTGACTCAGTGCTTTGGAACAGTCTGAAAAAAATGAGTCAATAGTACACCTGCGTGTTACTGGTGGTAGAAGTTATTGTAAGGTTTAGTGGACACTGTTTACAAGCTTCATGTCTCTTAACACCACAAGTATGAAAGCTATTTTACAATCTTATAACTCCGTGTTAGCAGAGTACAAGAATAACTTGATCTTTCAAGCTGTAAACGAAGTTTTACTGCGAGGTTATACTATTAAACTATTGTTAGAATAGAATATAATGTCTAGTGCTATGTTTTCAGCAAGTAATGAAAAGTAAGCTGATGAGGTACAAAAAATGCTGAAGGAAGTGATTTTAAAACACATATAAAGTGATAACATATATTCTAGTTATTCTGGGTCATCCTCGTGGCCATGATTACGAAGTGAAATATAGGGTGGAATAAAAGTCACCAAGCCCTCTGCTGCAAGTGCACAACCTATCCAGGAATGTGGTAGGTGTGGTCAAAGCATCTTTTAAGTATTCAAATGAGATATAATATTAGCATAAGTTGATAATATTTAAAGATGATGCTTTCTTTTATCCTCAAGGCTTTCCTCACACAGGGCCTAGCTTTAATTCTTTCTAATACAAACAACGAAACAATACTTTTGATGAGTGAAGACACCCGAGTTCTAAAAGATACTGTTTCTAAGTTCCATTACTAGGATAATGCTCTAAGTAAAATGATAAATAAAACTATTTTTAGAAAAAAAGCTCTTTACATACAGTTTTCCCAAGTTTGAGAACAAGTTTTTCAGCATTTATGTGATCCACAAAGTTAGGATGAGATTTTCTTTTGCGATAATCTTCATCAGTAAAAGGAATCTCAGGATCTTCCTATGAAGGAAAAAATGGAAGTGCTCTACACGTCTTAGAATAATTTTAGAAGGATTAAGTAGTTAAAGTAGGTTCTTAAAAATATTTTGTAAATTGTTTTAATTTGAAATTCTTACACTTCCTTAATCTGATACTTGAGGTTCAATATTTTGAAAATGTGAGTAATTAAATTTCAGGATTTCAAATTACATTTTAACGTTTTCTTATATTTAAAAAAAAAATTGTTAATATATATAGCATTATGTAAGCTTGAAAAACTCTATCTGTAAAATAAATTTGAGAATCGCAATAGCATACTGCCGAGTTTTCCACATGGTTCCAAGTGACCCTGAAGATACGTAGATATAAAAGCGTACCTATTTATCTGTCTATACACTGACCCAAATATGCACTTCATTAAATATGTAGTAAATAACAATATTTTGTTATGACTGAAGGACAGTGCATACTGTGGTACAGGTCTTACCTCTTGTCCAAGCAATCCCTAATATCTGCCTGCTTTATAGTAGCACAGTGTCTAAACTGATCTGTACAGTGGAATAAACTTACAAATTTTGGAGTAAGTAGTGGTTCCAGATAAAAGGATTATGAGTAAAAATACATTTGCTGACACCAACTTTATTAGGTATTGCTGAAATACATACTGAAATATTTTGTATAATTTAGTGAATACTTTTCATTAAATGAAAAAAAAAAACACAAAGAAAAAGAAAGTTGTTGCATTACTTACAGGGTCAGGAGGTTTGCTCTTTGCCCAGCTCATTATTGTTGAAATGAGGATGAATAACTTTGGTGTTGCAAAATGCTCTATTGCCATGTGCAGGGCTGTTAAATTAAAGCATAGGACTTAAGCCATTGTAGACTGTAGTATTCAAACTGTATTCTTCCTTTTATATCAAGGTCCTGTATAAACATTTGTACCATAATGTTCTATGTGATATGCATCTTTAAGCAAATACGTTTTATTTGGATTAGCATAAACCAAATGTTATAAATCAGGAAATAAAACAAATAGATAAATAATATTAATAAATAATCACATTATTTGGAATCAACATAATCTCCACAGAGGTACCTATCATGAGAATAAAAACCAACCAAACAACAAAACAATCTATCCTTGGAAATTATGCATCTTTACAACTGAGGTACAGAAAGAAAACAGAAGAGTGGCTTTTTCAAGATGGAAACAGAAAACCTACAGAATTCAAGTAAAACGCCTTTATTTTAATTCAGAGCAAAATAATTCAGTGTGGGTTACGCAAGTTCTGATGCTATTCAAGTATTTACCCTGTAAACATGAAACTCTAACTTAGTTTAGCTTTCATATACAGAACAATATTACACTGTCACCATAAAATGATTCCAGATGCTTTTTAGAATTTGGATATAACAGCTAGGAGAAAGTTTCAGAACAACTGTTAGCAATATTGGACTTTAAAGTGATTTAAAAAAAAGATATATAAAATATGAAACATTATTTGAATATCACAGGAGCAGATTTTCTATCCACCTCCCAGTGCAAACAGATAAGATGATGGTTGATAGTTATTTAGGGAAGTAACTGCCTACACAGATATGTCATTTAAAGTGTTGGACCATTCCATGATAGCTTCTCCATCTCATGAATGCGAGAGTGAATTCCATGGTTCTTTGCTAATTTTTTGAACAGGCAAAGTTTTATATTACAGGAAACTATAAATCCCAAATAATGTTATTATGCATTTATGATAAATTTCACCTAGTAACCAATTTTCTGCTCAACTGATAGCTATACTAACCAGAAGCAGCCCATGTTGCTTCTTCAATCTGATTTGCATCCTCAGTGATGTTGTATAAGACAATATCACACTTAAGCAGGTGACTTAAGAGCTCTTCTCGTGAAGAGTTCTGGGGGAAACAAATAGTTAGAATCTGTTGTTAAAATAAAAATTTAAAAAAAGAGAGAGAAATATCTAAATTTTGTTTTCAAGTTTACCATACTGATAAAATGTAGTTTTTTAACACGAAGACGTTAGAACAATTCATAGAATGGATGCCATACTTTATGTGTCAGATACAAGCAGTGTGACATAATGTAAATTAAACACCAAAACTTCTAATTTAGTGTACACATTAACATAGTTCAAATAGTTGTACAGTTTTAGTGGTATTTTAGGATCCATACTTTCAGTGCAGTGACATTTATAGTTATTTTAAACAAGGATCAGTTGGTAGAATGGAGAAGACATTGTAAAATATCCATTTCCTTGCAAAATAACATACTGTAATTATGCCAAGTGTCTGTATCACTTGAGCAAGTGTATCAAACACCTGGGCAAGAGCAGTGAATAAGATTAAATACTGCCAACTATATCTTTCTGATTGAAAAATTCAGCTGTATAGACATTTAGATCAATATTTTCAAATGTTTTAATAGATTCTGGGTAAGGAATTTGAGACAAAGGAAATTATAGTTTCAGAAAACTAAATCAAGCAGTAGGTAATCACATTCCTAAAAGCCAGCCTCTTTTAATTAAGTAAACTCTGGATATATTTTTTTACTAAGCTGTAGGTATACAGAACAATTAGCTGCTAGTGAAAGCTGTGATTTCGGTGAATGGTTAAGATTCTAAACTTGATTTCAAGCAGTAGTACATTTGTAACACTGATAAAAGACAGACAAGAGATACTTGAGGAAAATAGGATCATTGACCTGAATGATGTCCTATCCATAACTATATTAAAAAAACCTCCAATACATTTCTTTCAAATCTGAGCTCCTTCATTTTACTATTTGCCACATTAAACTTAGCAGGGAGGGAGTATGCAGGATGCAGAATACAGAATACAATATATGTATATACCTTACAGCTGCAACAAAAGACCATTTTATTAATGCAGGTGATTTTGTACAACTTGCAATATCTTTAATGTTGCTTAATGGCTATCTGAAATAAGACCCTTACTTACTGCATATATTTCTTCTGCAAAATATGGTTTAGCACTCTCTGGTTTAGAAAGGGTACCCACTATTTGGTAGATTCCCTCCTTAGGCCCACTAGGAACTTCAGCAGATGAATTAATTTCATTTTCCTCCTCATTCTCCTCCTCCTCTTCTCCAATGTTTTCAAGCGACGCCCCAACAATACATCTAGATAAATGCTGCAATATACAAGACACACATTTGTATGTAAACACATCGAACCCTACACAGGTTCTCAGGGGCTAGGGAAAGACACCAGCGCTGTTTGACTAGCCGTAATCCTCTTGTAGGTAATGTAGCTCAGAACACAGCTTTTAATCGAACAGGAAAATGTTAGGAAGTCCTCAACCCCAGCTGTAATGTTTTGTCTTACTTGTGTCCTACTACTCAATGTCAAAGTGTTGGTGGGTCCCTAAGACGCCTCTGCTCTGCAACCTGTTCCGTCCCAGGTGACAGTTCGATCATTTACAGATATGTTCTCTCTCCCCAGTGGCCAGCCGATACCCAAGACCGCACGGCCTGCTTTATCTAATTCCTGCTTCTAAGTCTCATTTTTTTCCTCCTTATTATCTTAACTCCTTTTTCCCGAGCCCCTCTTCTCAGCAGCTGTTTTAGACGACCCCAGCTACCCGGCTGGCTTCCCGCCTCTCGCTGGAGGCCCGCCCACGCCCCCTACTGCGCTACCGGAGGAGGGCCCAGCGGGAGGGCGAAGGTAGCCCCTTATAGCAGCGATGGCTGATGGTAGAAGCCGCCCCCGCGAGCGGCTGTAGGCCGCCCACTCGGTCACCTCGCCGACGTTGAGACCGCAATAAGAGTCAAGATAGTTGAGGAAGACTCGGCGGTTCCACGCTGACTCCGCCGCCATCACCACAGCCTGCGCTGGGGACGCGGCCCGTTGCCGTGCGACCACAGGCGGCTGCGCAGAGCGCGCAGCGGGCTGGCCTGGCCGATGCTGCCTTCTCCCGACAGAGGGCGCTGCGGCCTGTCCTCTGGCGGAACCAGAGCCGGGGCGCCTAGCTGCAGGCGCCGCCGTCGGCACGAACGGGTATTCCCGTGTTGCTGTGACGCCTCATTCGGCCTGGCTTAGGACAAGCACGGACTGCGCCAGCCACGCAGTTAGGGACTTTGTTCCTGACTTCTACATGGCCAACAGGGCAAAACGGACGTAGTACGGCTAAGACAAAAATAGCTTTAATTAGGTTATTAGGCATCGCTTCAGAGAGCAGGCTGGTTTAGGGGAGCTTATGTAGTTCGTAGATTAATAGATACATTAATGCAAGCAGCACTCATTCAGGGGTTTGGACAATGAAAACAACCCTACTGAAATTCTCCATTGTCAGGACAGAAGCTCCCTCCACACAGGTACCAAAGCCTAACTAAGTATAGGGGCTGGAAAGCATCTTGTTCCATAACCCAGATAAGGTGGCATGACACAGCTTTTGCATTTTTGAGTTAACGCTGCAGCACATTACAACAAAGAACATTAAGTTCCTCCTTCTGGGAAGACGTACAAAACACTTGCCTTGAAAGTATTTCTCAGGCTTACGGTAAGCACAAAAAACAACAAAGCATTTTAAAAATCTCCTAAGACAAAGTCTTAGCAATACAACACTGGCATTTTTGCACATGTATATCTATAGTTTCCTTTCCAATTTCCTCTTCACAATCACCCATTTTTTTGTTTCCCTCCTCAGGACGGTTTCAGCATAAGCAAGTTTTCAAATACATTTTAACTGATTTAAGATGAGTGTGATTTTAATTGTTCACTCCTTTCAGCAATTCCTCTCCCCGTCTCCCTTCCCAAGAAAACTGCAACACACCAGTACATTTAGTTAAGACTTTAGTCATTGAAATTGAACAAGTAAACTAGTTGCAAGGAAAAATATTCAAATATAAATCTAGTAAAAGTACATTCTCCTCACAGAGGACTAACTGTGTGCCACAGACCTGTGTGCAAGAGAGCCTATGAAAAGTTTTTAGAGCATGAAAGCAGACCCTAGGGCAGAAGATTAGGATCAGAAGTTTCAACCTTAAATATAATAAAATTAACATGAAATTAAGTTCTGGAAAACAGAAGTGCTTTTTCTTGTCAATCACAGTTGTATGTCACTAGCCCAAAGCTATTACAAATGACCTACTAAGCTTCTCAAATAAGACTAATCCTTAGTTGGTAAAAATTATAATAGCTCTCTTGAAGTCACTGGAAACTATCCATTCATAAGAACTGATACATCCTTATGTGCAACTCCAAAAAAGCTACTCTATGTATTTGTCACAAAAAGCATGGCAGGACAATGGCAGGATTATTTAAATAAAGATGCACAAATGCTGACTAATACAAGAATACAAAAAGTGTGAACATCAGAGAATATTAGTTCAACAGTAATGCTATTTCTAACCAACTGTAATTTTTAAAAAGTCTACCATTCAGTACATACTTGAAAAGTTACAGCAGAACAATATATTTATAAAGAGATTTGTATGAGTTTTGAAGTAGAAAACACAAGTTATATCTTCCAGTTTGTATCAGTCTTAACAAATTTCATACAGCCTTTGGTTTCAAACCAATACAACATAATTAACATTACAGTGCTTACTTAGCATTCATCAGGAGAGGACAATTGTACATTTCAGGAAGAAAAGGTGAAAAACGAGGGTAACAAAGTACTGCATTATAGAAAGTAAAGGCTGAAGCAAAAATACTCTTGGGTTTATCCTGTACATCATGTAAACACACATTCAGAATACTAAACAGGCTAAAATGTCTTCTGAGCCTCCAAAACAGTTACAATAATGCTATATATATATATGCTCATATGACATCATCTTTAGGAAATGTAGCCCATTCCATTGTAATTCTGTGCTTTAACTCACTGCGATTCAGACAATACATTCATATATTAGCAGTACATCTCATTTTTTATTTGAGCTTTGCTGGCTGCCATAGATAAGGACAAATTAAATAGTACTGAGCCTTGCTTTTACCTTGGATACTGTAACTATACAAGCAATGCTCAACTGTTCAAGAAGCATCTTTCTAGTTACCAAAGCTGAGAACTTTCAGATTTATGTAGAGCAAATCAAGCTGAAATTCTGTTCTTTGCAGGACAGTAGTTTTCCCAATTGTTTTTCATCATGTAGAGCAAGTAGTTAATGTCTAGTTTAAAAAGCAGAAAATTATCACTAAGCACACACAGAAATACTACTTGTATATAAAACATTCATATCCTCTCTAAATGTTTTAGAGTTTGCAATAATAACACTTTGAAAGGAGATAATTTTTTTTAACAATCTAAGCAGCAACTTATTTGCTCACATACAACAAAAAGGAAAGCAAAATTAAGGAGTTTCCTTGTTATTTACCAAAGCAGCTTGTAATAGCATTGTGATATACACAAATCCACTATAGCAAAATTCTGTAGAGCAGTACTAGCAGGAACTAGATATTAATGCAAGAAATGAAGCTTAAGATGTTCGTGTTTACATTTGTAAGAAAGATCTCAATGCCTCATACTAATTAATTCCTTCTAGCATTAAATCTTCCTCCCATCTGGGTAAATCATGACTGATTCTCTTTCTTCAAAGCTTCTAGCCTTTGTAGAAGTGCATTTCCAAACACCTCTCGATATGCAGGGCTGAGAGAGTCCAGTAAGGAGTAGACAGTTTCATGGTATGGAGTTTGCAATCTGTCATCAGTCTGATCAAAATTGTAAGCTACTACCTGCAACAAAGAAATTATCAGTTAAATTTCTGTAGTTAGGATCACCTTGCAATGGGAAATTGATATCGCAGCACTTTGACAATCAGGATAGTACAGTAATGTGATAACAAAACACCCTGGATTCAAAATGTAATCTGCACTTCCTGTTATGGGGCTTGGTGGTAATACAGTATTTAGACAAATACCTTTTGTCCAAAACTCAGAATAAATATAGTAAAGCCTATTAAGAAGATCTTTAGAAGGAAGTCTCACATACAAATGCCTGCACAAAACCCACAAATGGTAAAAAAGAGTTGTATACAAGCTGTATTACTGATTTATCAAAGTTCCTGAGAAACCCAAAGGCTGACATGCCTGTAACACATCACTGCTTCAACCTTAATCATTTTGCAACACGAATAAATGCCTGATTTTTCACCAACTTCCCATTTTGCTTTGTTGGAAGTAACGAAAGTAACACTTGCCAGGAGAAAACATGTTAAACAGGCTTTCATAAAAGTACATTAAGAATGTGTTACCTTTTCAACACAATCAAACACGAATGCTTAAGGAATGTTATACAAGTAAGTTTACCCTGAGTCCTGCTTCAGTGAGCTCCAGGCAATATCTGTTTCTTTCCCTTGTTTCCACATTGATATATGCCACATCCTCTGCACAAGGAAGGGTTTTTGAGACAAACATGTTGCTGACAGCAAACAGAACATCATTCACAACAGCTTCAGCTTCCAGCCTCATATCTTTCACATCTGTTCCTTCAAAGTCTCTATAATCAGAATCCTCTTCAAAGGCCGTATTATTGGGTAACTCCATAGGATTGCAATCAGTCTCCATTCTGCACATGGAAACATTTATTTTAGATATATCATATCGCTACACTCAATATATATTTAACATTATATAGTAAGAATTATAACCTAATCAGAAGCATTTAAGATTGTCCGTAAGAGACTCCGTGCCTTTTTTTAACTCATGAAATGCCAGTCCTGGAAAACCTGAAATAAATAGCTATAGAAAAAAAAAAAACCAACAAAACCACGACCTATAGTTGGTAAATTTAAAGAAGAAAAATCTATGAACTAAATGGGTTATCTGAGACTACAAAGATGTAGTTACAGCAGCATTTTGTTTGCAGTCGCTAAATAACAATTCTTTTGTTAAGCTTCTATGCACAGTTGCCAATCCATTTAAGAGACATACATAGCTGGACTTTGTATGGAACTGTCACCAAAAGGGACAGATTGTGGGGGTTCCAACAGTGGTTCCAGCACTTGGCTGAGGAACCAGCGTCGCTAATGAGGCCGCAGCTAACTTACATCCACAAAGAAACCTCCCTAAGGCCAGCAGGGAAGCCCTTTGGGACACTGCTCTAAATGTTTTGGTAGATGAGCACTGCTGCCTGGAAGAGAACGCGGCAGCAACCGATCTGCAGCACGCAAGACATGCACTTCATAAGGCTCATTCCTTTCTGACAAATCCCACCCTAGACCTACAAATTCCAAAGAAGCTGAAAGCAACAGGGAACCAGACTACCGATCTGCGCACTTGGCCGCTCCGGGAGAATCAGCTCGATTTACTGACAGCTAAGCACGCGGATCACACCTTGCACGAAGAAGCACGGATAGGAGCAGGCCGCCACCCTCGCCGGCAGCGCGACGTCGTGCCCCAGGAGTCCACCTACCAGCCCTAGCGGCGGGCGGCCGAGGTCCCGCCACCCGACCCTAAACAGCTCCGGACAACGACGTCCGCTGCTCCACCCTACCGCTGCTTCTCCCAGTGCCGTTCGCTACAGAGCCAGCCCCAACTGCGTGAAGACTGCCAGAACTCGCTACCTCGATCCCGCACGACACCGCCCCCTCACGCAGCTCTTGCCGCCGCTTCCGCCCCCGCCTCCTCCGCTCGGCGTCGCCACTTCCGCACGGACGTCACGGTGCCAGTGACGGCGTTCGGCGGGGGGGTACGTGGGGAGGAAGGAGACAAACAGTCGAGATCGGCCCAGCTGCCTTCGCCGGCGGCGGAGAGCTAACTCGAGGGAGGATCTGTCGGGCTCTAGCCCTTTCCTCCTGCACTATTCCGCTGCTCAACGCGGCTGCGCTGGCTGTCTCCGCGCTCGCAGGCCGCCAAGAAGATGGCGGCGACGGTGTCCGAGTGAGGATGGAGCTACCTGTCAGCGCGTCTTCGCCCTAAGGGGAGGCAGTGCCGCCCCGTCGGCGTGCGAGGGGCCTTGGAGACACTGCCTGGCTGTGGCAAGCCCTTGCGGTAGCTTGCGCTGACGAGTAAGGCTGGGCCCGGCAGCGCCCGCTCACCTCCCTCTCCGTCCGACAGAGGGGCCAGCCCCGTCCCCATCCCGCTGTCCGACCCTGTCCTGTCGCACCCGGTGCTCAGCCGCCATGCCGTGGCCTTTTTCGGAGTCCATCAAGAAGAGGGCCTGCAGGTACCTGCTTCAGAGGTACCTGGGCCACTTCTTACAGGAGAAGCTCAGCCTGGAGCAGCTCACCCTGGATCTCTACCAGGGCACCGGCTCCTTGACGCAGGTCCCTCTGGATAAATGGGTAAGCGATGCTGGCGCTGCACCCCCTCGGCTTCTGTTGCGTCTGAAGGACCAGCTGATTCCTTGCCTCCGGCTACCACCCACTTTATTTTCAATACCCAATCTCCTTTATGTAAAAAGTTACAGGCATAATTAATATTTCATCCAGTGAACTCATCTCCGATAAGCTAACGTTAGAGAAAGAAATAACCACAAAACAAAAAAAGGTATTGACTATATTTTTCTAGTCACACTTTGTTATTTTTAATTATGAGGAAGGAAATAAAAACCGAAGGCACTCGCTGATGATATTTCAGGGAAAAGGAGCAATTGTAGCCCAAACTGCTAGTAATTGTTGCTGTAGTGTACACTGACTACTACTACTACAGATGATAAATGCATAATGTAATCCCAGTTCTGCCTATTCTGTGCCTTCACTTTAAGGGCATCTTGGATCTTACTGACAATATTATGTTCAGTTTAGTCCATGTAGATCTTTCAAAATTATCCCTTAGTCTTGCAGCTGTGGAAGTACTTGTTGACAACTGGGAGGCTGTTTTTAGCTGGAGTTTATTTAGCAGGTGGGCTGTGATACTTTGAACCAGCTGAAGGGTTTTTTTTTCAGTTCTGGCATGTATTTTTTGGTATATATGTGTGTGTGTGTGTGTGTATACACACGGATGTATGCTTCCAGCCTGTTGTAGTAATCCAAAGGTCTGTGTTTGTAGCATTTCGTAAAATTGGACTAATTGCCAGTGTTACTGATGGTAGAATTCAGTTCCATCTGTTGGTCAAGATGTTGACATGAGAAACCTTAAGCAGTGTTGTGCTTCAGTCGTTGACTTCCAGGCTAGTGCAGGTGATGAACTAGGAGCACAGGCTTACTGCCGTACAAAGTGCTTTCAAAGCACGTTTTTGCTGCACTATGTTCTGCTATTAGGCCATGCTTGGTGCATTTAAAAAATACTTGTGGATATATGATGTTTCCAAATAATGCTTTTTCACATGTTTGTGTGAAAATATGTTTGACAGTGGCAGAAGACTGACACTTGCAAGAATGCTCCGTATTACCAGTGTTTTAATGTGCAGTTGTTAGCTTGTTTGTGTTCTTTTCTGGCTGTGCCAGCAGCTTATTTTCCGTGGCACAGAGAGAGGCTGCGCCGCTTTGGCTGGATGCATGGATGCGTGTGCCCTCTAGTGGGTATGGCAGCACTCTTCGCTAAGTCAAAGTGACGCTTCAGATACTTTAAAACTGCAACAGTTACGGGCCAGTACTAAAAGCACAGTCAGTTAATTATGTATACACAGCGATTAACTGTATATACAGTAATGCATCTTACCCATTTATAGATCAGCATTTTTATTTTCCTGTAGTAAACAGTGACGTGTTTGAGGTTCTCTGCATGTGACTTTCTCGTGTACTGCAGATTGCAAAAACAAATGCCAATGAATAACTACAGCTCCTTTTGCCTACCCAGTCGTTGTAAGCTTATTCCTTGTGGATCTCCAGAAGGACTGTATTTGTACAGATTATCTCCTCAATTTTTATGGATACTTCACATTGTTCATATCTTGGCGCATCTCACATGCTTACAGATTATGGAGATATATACGAATACCTGGAGCTATCAGTGCAAATCCCTTGCCTCTTGGGATGTGTGAGCCGTTTAGAAAAATCAAAATGTAACCCATGGCATTTGTGGTTGAATTTTAGTACACATAAGATGGTACTTGTGTTATTAGTATTACTATGTTTTCTGGTTGGGGACTTTCAGCCATTAACATGGGGTCAAGTCTTGATGTGAAGGCCTTCAGATGTAAAATTTCTCTTGGAATTCTCTAATTGCTGTTTTCTAGGTACAGCAGGCTTGTTTATCAAGTAATTTAACTACAAAAATACTTGCTTTTTTTTGCTTCTAGGTATTATTTTGAAATATGCTTAATTTTATTGCTCTGTGTGTTGCTAACAAAAAGACATCTGAGTCAGATTTATTCAAAATATGGGAACTAGCTAACTTCCTGCTATAGCCAATTATTGTGTAAAGGTTCACATAGTTTGGATGTATCTGTGATATTTTCAAATATAGTTTTCATGCCAAATAGTTATTTTTGTCTTATCTTACACTATTAACATATATATAAGTACTTCTAACTAAATATAGGAAAGTTTTAATGTCATCGGATCTTACTTGATTTGATTCTTAAGTAATTTCCTGGAAGACTGTTTCTCGTTTTGTTTATTCAAAATTGCTGTCTTTCTATACGGCTTGGGTGGACTTTGGAACAGAAACTAGAGAAGCTGAACATGCAAACAGAATTCTAAAAGTAAAGTTAAGAGCATGAGGGGAGCAAAAAGTTAACATAATGGTAAAGTTCTGGAGACAGAATAATGGATCTGCTGCTTTTCTGAAAACTCTACCTTTTTATTTTAAAAGTATTCTATGTGGTAGAATAATACTTTAAATATAATTGAAATGGAAAGCAGACTTTAAATCCTTTTTTTTTTAATGAAAAACAAACAAAACCGTAATGTTGAATCTGTGCATTTTCTTGGGTAAAAACCATGGCCCTGATCAACACAGGAAGGTTAAAGATTTTTTTTACCAGTTGGAGATTATGACCTAACATTACAAATACAGTCTTTCCTAGAGTTTTGTATATATTAGGAACTGGGTACTCTCTGAATCTCATATGTGATCTAGATTGTGAGTTTTTGGTTTGGTGGGTGTGTTTGCTTGAGGGTTGGTTTTTTTTGTTGGTTGGTTGTTTGGTTTTTTTTTTGTCTTGTTAGTTTGGGGTTTGATTTGGTTTTTTTTTTTCTTCTTTTATTAAGCAGTCTAGTGCTTTTTGCAGTAACTTCTGTTTTAAGTACAGTTTTGAATCAGGACACAAACAGTGATTTGCATTTTTTTTTTTTAAACATAAATGTGAGCAGTATGCTTTTTTCAGTGTGGATGTGGTGAAACACAGGTAGTGAAACAAGTGAGTCTTTTAATTTAAAAATCCTAACTTCTTCAGAGCCAGTGTTTAATTTTCTTATCAATTTTACTTATTCTGTATGATACTGAGGTCTACGTCATTGTAGTTTTGTTTATAATGTCATTATAAAGGACAGGATTAATAGTTTCTGCAGAATATTGGTCTATCCCCTGAGCTTCAGTTTGTAAATTAGTACTGCATATTGGACTGGATGATCTTGTAGGTCTCTTCCAACCTGGTTGATTCTGTGAACATACTAACAATTACTTAGGAATGACAAATATGTTATACATCAAGAGATGATTATTTGGTTCCATTCTTCCAGTGTCACAGAGAAATGTAAAATGAACATTACATTGAAATTGAATGATAGTGAAGTACTTCTGCCAAAACAACAAGCTACTTTTTGCGGTTTTGTTTTCAGTTTAGTTTGAGTAATGCTGTTGATTAGCTTGTGTCATTGCTGTAGTATTTGTAACAGTAGACTAGCAGAATTTTTTTCTGTTAGTATAAAAAATACAGATTATACAGCTACCACACAAAAATCTGTGTCATCCTGAAAGCTAAGTAATGTGAAGTGAATTACAATGGAATCAAAATACTTGAAAGTGGCTAGTTTATTGTCTGAATATACTCAGAAATAAAACTGTATATTAATTATTTTTTTAGTAGCCTCGATATATTTTAGTTGCTATACACTAAATTATAGATGTGTGGTTTTGTTGGTGGCTTTTTTGTTTTCTTGTGTGTGTTTTTCTTTTTTTAATTTTTTTTCCTCTTCTTCTAGTGTCTTAATGAGATCCTGGAATCTGCAGATGCACCTTTGGAAGTTACAGATGGATTTATCCAATCAATCTCTTTATCTGTTCCATGGGGGTCGTTGCTACAGGACAACTGTGCATTAGAAGTAAAAGGATTAGAAATGGTCTTCAGGCCCAGACCAAGGCTTGGTAGGCTTATGCTTTAGTTTTCAGAAGGGAGACTCTCTACAGTTTTTCAGAGGCTGAAGGCTGTGTTTGTTTTAATTGGTTCTTAGCCTTACATAGAACACCATTTAGCTTATGTACGTTAATACTAGAGGATGTGATAAAATAAAAAACTGTCAGTTATTCATCAGTTGTTTGGCAAGTGTTTTTAAATTGATTGTTTTTCTGTTAAAGAACTTGAAATATTTCTACATACTGAAATGAAGAGAATACTGTGTGGGAAGGAGGTTTTGTTAGTTTCTTTTTGGGTTTTTTTGCGTGTTACATGCCAAATGCAGTTAGTTGTCACTAGTAGCTAGCTATTAGGTGGAAGTAAGATAACACAATAATGTAAGACTATGAGGAGAGATTACAGTGAGGTTCTGGCTTTCTTCAGCAGCCTCAGGGTAAAAGATGCATCTTTTTGAATATTTGGAGAGAAACTAATAAAATTAACTGTTATCACAGTCTGAAGTAATGACTTCCAGGTACTCCAAATACACTGCCTTTGATTATAATACCAAAAGGATTGTCTGAACTTTTCCAGCTTGATTTTTTTTTTCCTAATATTCATATGAATGTAACTGATCTAGTTTAGACTGTCCTGGTGATAAATTTTCACTGATTATCAAACCTCCATTAAATTCTGTTAAGGTATACTGTTAGAGTGTGTGGGGGACAGTTACTACATTTTAGCTTGTGGAAGATTTTGATCCAATGTCTGAAGGATTTTAATTTTTTCCTTTTTATAGTGTAGAGAAGATGGAAGAAATAATTTCTTTAAATGCATCATGAAGAAGAGAAGGAATGAATAAACCCTATTTCCCACCTTTTGCAAGTTTACCTTAAGTAACTTGCGTATATGTACTCTGCATTTCATATTATCTTACTATCTTAATTTCTGATGTAAGATTGATGCTTTGAAAGAATTGTCCTATTAGGAGGAAGCTTTATTTATTCAGTTGCATCTGTTTGGTTCTTTGGCACGCAGGGATACATCTACTGTATCACATTTAATACAGTAGAAAAATCTCAATGCTGGTTTTATCACACATCTATAACCACATGAATGTTTTCAGATGAGAATGCTGAACTGAAATGTTTTGCTTATTTAACTTGTTTGTGTTTGTGCTAGGTTTACTTCTGTTTGCCCATACTAGAGTGTTACAGTTGAACCTGATTAGTTTTTCAAAGTTGCTCACAATGGATTTTGTCTTAGCTGATAGGAGTGCACTGACAACTTAATCTGGCTGCTAAAAAACTTGTTCAGCTTAATACATGCTGTGCTCTGATCTTACTGTGTTCTCTTTATTACATTAGGTCTATGTTAGACATTTAAAGTGTGTTTTATTATGCTAATACACAAGAACTTATTTTTGTTTGGTCTTTTTCCATCAGTGATATGTTTCAAATGGAATACAAAACCTTAAAATAATTATTTTTTAGAAAGAGTTATTTCCCTCATCTCATTTTGCCAATTATACCTGCTAAGTCATACCAATATAATAAAAGTACTTAACAAGTTGTTCACCTTAAACCAATGTTCGGATTGGTTACACTAAATCTTGGTTGCATCTTGCTTATACTGAGTTTTGAAGTACCAGAATCTTAGCAATCTAAATAGATCAGTTATTTTTAAAGTAGTAAAATGTGTAAAGAGAGATTGTAGCTAAACTTGTTTTAAGTATGGCTTCTTTCTAAGATCGTGAAACTTTTCTGGATATGCCAAGAGTGTTGCTTAATTTTGTCTTTGGTCTTTAAAAATGTTCAATCAAATTTATTAAGACTTCTTTTACTCCACAGCATCTGGGTCTGAGCCTATGTATTGGTCAAGTTTTATGACCAGTAGTATGCAGCTTGCAAAAGAGTGTCTTAGTCAGAAATTGACAGATGAACAAGGAGAAGGATCCCAGCCTTTTGAAGGACTTGAGAAATTTGCAGAAACTATTGAAACAGGTATGCCGTAACTATTGAGATCTGAATGAACATCTTGAGACTAAATCAGTTCATGTTGTGTCTCAGTTTTACAAAATGGCATCTCATTTGCATCGCAGATTTTTCATTTGTTAGTATTACTCATACAATTTAAACAAAAAGATAGGACAATTAACCTTGTTATAGAAGAAAGGGAGGAAAAAGCCTATTTACTTACTAGAATATGTGTATACTTTCCTCAGTGAATAGAATGAACCCTACTTCAAGGGAAATTGGTGCTTGTTGACACCAGAAAAAAATCCAACTAAATTGTGCTAGAGTGATTTTTGGGATGCCTTGGTTTTGGACCTGTCATTCTAATCACACAAACGTAAGACTTGGTAGTGATGTCATCAAGGAAGAAACAGAGGATGTTTCTTCAGATATGTTTATGTATGTATCTCAGTAATAACAGTGTTGTCAGATGTACCCTAGAAACTCTGGTGTTTGTGGTTGGATATTTTTACACAAAAGAAACTGAGGGTTTAGTAGCATATTATGAAGCGGAGAACTTAGCACTGAAATGTCTGAGCTAAGGGAAATGTTTAAAATCAGATCTAGAAATAGAAGTATGCAGCCAAAGTAGCATGATACTATAACAATTCTTAAGAGTTTGGACAAGGTGCACAGTGAAACAGGTACCTTCTTAAGGGTCATCCACACTGAGACATGGAACAACTTGGACTGAATTGTCACTTGCTCAAATATCCATACATTAATTATTCATTGCATGGTATAGATGTACTATTGGATATTTAATAAAAGTTTACATTGTCACTTTATGTCTTGTTACATTATTTCCACTGAAATAAATACTGAGAACTTGAAAGACTGTTTAAAATTGGCTGTAGAAGTCACTGTTGAGTAACTTAAATACTTGTGTGGTATCTTTCTGTTTTCTCATTCAAGTTCTAAGAAGAGTGAAAGTTACCTTTTTAGATACAGTTTTGCGGATAGAACATGTGCCAGAAAACTCCAAAAGTGGAACTGCACTTGAAATCAGAATTGAAAGGTAAAGAGTTAATTTAAAAAAATCAGTTTTTAAAAAATTATTTTCCTTGGGTCACTTTTTCCTGGATCCTGTGCATGTGTAACTCATGGACAAGCATTCTTAGTATACAGTTAGAAACTAGCTGTTGAGCACCTGACGTTGAGCATTTTCTCTATTCAGCTTCCACTTAATATTTTTATACTAAAGATACTTAGCCATCAAATTAGCAGAGTTCTGTATTTTCCAAAGTTAATGACCACTTCCATAATTAATGTATACCATTTCTCAGGTGTTCCAACAGTATGTGGATATTGTTGGCAAATCAGGCCATCACTTCAATATACAAAAGAAACTGACCCTTTTGAGTTAGACACTTGAAATAGTTTCATAGAGAGATATGGCCCTGAAAATGAAACGAACTACATGATTTTAGGTCCTCTGTGAGCTTTCAGAGGAGCTCATGTGTTTTCTTTAACTGCTTTGAACTTGGATGCTGTACACATTGTTAAAGTGCATGGGATAGTGTAAACATACTTTCTAGAAATGTATTGAAGTAATGACTAAATAAAACCAATTCTTACTGAGAAATGCTAATGAAATAAACTTAGTTCTAAGAACTTACAAAAGTTGTTGTGTTCAGGTCAGGAGACATGTCAGCAGAGCTTTAATTTTTCTTATAAAAGGAAGTTCATTCCCAGAACTAAGCTTTTTCTGTACTTCATAAACTAGATTGAAGCGGACTTGTAAATATCATGTTGTTTTGGTGTTTGATGCATGTTATTTAAAGAAAAATAGTTTTTTTTTCCCATGTAAATTTTATTATATAGAGACTTGTATTTTTAAAAAAGTGTACTGTTTTTGACATCTCTCTCTCTCTCAGTGGTACAATATAATTTTACAGGATTAAAGCCTAGTTGCTTAATTTTCAACCTTGATTTTGACAGAATGGTACTTTCAAGTAGTATTTTTATACAAAAAAAGAAATAGATGGCAGATTGTTTTAATTTCTTCCTCAGAATTGGAATTTTATGTGTATTTTAATAGAAATTTATATGGACATGCTGGGTAGATTCTTTCACTTTGTAGTCAGATTAGACAGAAGTATCAGGATAACACACTAAGATATGTTCATACTGGAAGCACATCACAATTATTTTGTAATGTCCTGTAGAAAAATCTAAGATTTCCACCCATTTCCAGAAAGTGGTGTTTTCTCCTCTCATGATGGTCAGTGGCATTGTAAATAATATGAGGGAAGAGAACATGCACGCTTAGAGGCTAAATAGCACAAAACAGGTAACAGTATTCATGCATTTGCCACCTTTATTTTCTTTCTTTTGTCTCCCAGAACTATGTATTGTGATGAAACTGCAGATGAGTGCTCTGGCATTAATGTACATCAGCCCACAGCTTTTGCTCACAAGTTACTGCAGCTCTCAGGTGTCTCTTTCTTCTGGGATGAGTTTCCTGCATCAGCAAAGTCCTCCCCAGTGTGTTCAGCTACACAGCTGGTAAAACTGAATGCCTTCTATAAGAATGTAAATTGATAAAGGATACAAAAGGTTACACTAATGTATTAGATTCATTCTGAAGGATACAGGAGTTGAAATGTCTACTTGAATCTGTGCTTCCTGAGTTTCATAATCACTTCCTGTTTGAAGGAGGGAGAAATACATGGACTTCAGGGCTGAGTAAAATTTAGAATGCATTTTACAGGAATCTGGTTATAACTGTATTATGTAGAAGTCCTCTGCAATTTGCTGCATTGTGGGAACTTGCTCCACTTTTTTACCAAGACCTAATATTTTGCATTTTACATGCATTCTTTGTTATGCAGTTATCAATACCCTGTTGTTTTTAATGCCATTGTCAAATTTGTATTTGTGTAAAATGATCATTTGTGTGATAAGCTTATTTTACATGCTTGGGTCTTTTTTTTGGGTTTTTGGTAAGAAGTAGGATACATTCTTACTTCTTTCTCTGTAATGTTCCAAGGCAACTGAACCAAAGCTTTCACCTAGCTGGAATCCAAAAATCACTTATGAGCCACATCCACAGTTAACAAGAAGCCTGCCAGAAATTACTCCTTCTGACCCTGTGCAGATCAGTAAGCTCATTGGCAGAATGGAGTTGAGCCTGACATTAAAGCAAAATGAAGTACTTCCTGGAGCTAAGGTTAGTCATGCTTTCCTGGCCTTTAAAGTAGTAATTGTATGGGATTTTATTTTTTTCTGCTGCGTACAAAAAACTGAGTTCTCAGATCGAATCCCCTTAGTTTTGTTGTTTTCATGAAATCCTGCTGTGATTAATTTATTGCTTGTTTTCTGGATTTTTTTCTTGTTTGGTTGGATTTTGTTTTGTTTCATGTGGATTTTGTAGTACTGTGACTGATTTTTGCATGCATGTGTGGAATGTTTAACTTGTAGATTAAAGTCACTTTTGGTTTTAAAAGGGTATAATTTACTTCAACAATTACGAGTAGCCCCAAAATGGTTAAGTTGCAGCATTTCAAAACTAACATGAACATTTCTACTTCTTATATTAAAATTTTTAGTAATAACTACTAACACTTATATAGGATATTATTAAAATAACATTTTACCTTCTACATGGAGATGTAGGAAGCAAGTAAGTTTAAAATAAAGCTTTTTTCTTTTTTTTTTTTTTTGAAGTATAAGTATATGCAGTTGTGTAAATACATCCACCTTGTTTATTCAGTGGAGTCCTTGAAAACTGAAATAACGTTTTGTTTGGTGTGAAGTGAAAAGATGCCGCCTATTTCAAAAGTATGAGTAGTTAATGCTGTTAACATCTTTAACTGACATTCAGCTGTTTACAGAGGTGAAGGATTTTCCACTTTTTATATCATTAGATGTGTTCTATGGTAGTTAGAAGGAGACTGGTTTATAGGAGATGCTCAGTGTGATAGAATGCAGAGCAGTGATCTCTGGAAGTTGGGTTTTAGTAGAGTTTGGTACATGAAATAAAAGCAACATGTGACCTAATGAATGGATGTCATTACATGATAAAGACAGACATGTTTTTTGATTTATCAGAGCTCATGCAGACTGGAAAGAACACAGATACAGTATATTGCTTAGTCCAGGTTAAAGTATTTTCACTCTGATTTTTTTTTTTTTTTAAACTGAATTATCTTGAAACACCTTGGATTAGAATAGGTGTTTTAAGCATGTTGACTACAAAATATATTGTATAAATTCATGCAAAATGTGACACACTTCAACAATTTAATTTTTTGTTCAACTCTTTCCAAAGGATGGAAAAAATATTAGGAAACAGTATATAAAACTAATTGATCATTTATTTTCCCTGCTGCGGTAAATGCATGTTCATATAAATGCATTCCACTGCATGCCTATATATCTTTGGTGGAGTTCAACCTTTTTTTTCCCCTGTGAGTGTGGTGTGTGACCTTGACAGGCTGTCATACACACATGCTGCTGCTGTCAACTGCACTTTTCAACAGGACTGGGGAGAGAATGTGATGAAAACACTCATACTTTGAGATAAAGACAGGGAGACCACTTAGCAGTTACTGTCATGGGCACATGGGGAAAATTAATTGAATTTATTGCCAATTAAGAACGGAGGTGGATGTTGAGAAACAAAATACTTCCCCATCATGTGTTTTTCTTCCCGTGCTCAACTGTCATTCTGAACTCTTCTACCTGCACATTACCTAGAGCGAGAGGAGGGGCGGAATTGAGGAGTTGCAGCCTGTTTGTAACAGTTACTCTCTACTTCTTTCTCCTCTCGCTTTTCCTTTGCTCCAGTGCATTCCTCAGATTTCTGCCCTTCATAAATTATCTCCATGGGCTGCAGCATAAACCTGCTGTTAGATGGGTCCTCCATGAACAACCGTACCTGGCAGGAGACCCGGCTGTTGTGTGGGCTCTCCACAGGCTACAGCTTCCTTCATAGTACATCTGCCTGCTGTAGAGTGGCATCTTCTATGTGCTACAGTCTAGGTTTTTGGTGTAGTGTAATCTCTTCCACAATTTGCACAGGAATAACTGGAGCATGTTTTTTTTTCCTTCTCTGACTCTGGTATCTGCAGGATTGTTTTTCTTGCTGTCTCTTTTCCTCTGCCCATGTATTGCCCTTTCTTAAATGTATTTCCACAAAGGCATCACCAACTTTGCTGATGTATTTGTATTGCAAGGTAGAATGAGCTCTGCCCAGTATGGGGCAGACACTGCAGCATATCCTGCAGCCAACACTTTGTCACCTACGTTCAATACAATGAGTAATGATCATGAAAGAACCAATATCTGGTAGTGCAGGATTCTAGAACTGAAAAATAAATCTATACCACTCCTTGAGATAATTTTAACTTGAGCTGCTCTGAAAATGTGACTTTATACATTGTCTTAAACCAATTAGAGTAAACCAATTATATAAATATCTAACTCCTTATGAAGAAAGAGAAGTCTAGATGTAAACTTCTACAATTTTTTAAGTTCTCCTTCAGAAGGTGATGCCATCAATATTTTATAATTGGTACATAATACCATATATTGTCACAAACTTGGTATTTATGCTGCCACATACTGGGAGCAATACACAATTAAATTTCTAGTTGTTGTTTAGGAGATGAAGGTACTGCTGGAGTAACTGTATTCTTTACAGCATCAACATCTATTAAAAATAGTTGATTCAAACTTATGAAGACTTCCTTAAGTGTTGTTTTGTATTTTTCAGTTGGATGTAGATGGACAAATAGACTCTGTACATCTATTTCTGTCACCAAGGCAAGTGCATCTTCTACTGGACATGGTGGCAGCTATTGCTGGACCAGGCAAGTGAACATTCCATAGATGTTATATGTGTATTACAATGGAAGAGAATTACACTTTGCAAGATAAAACAAGTTTCCTCAATGGGGAAAAAAAAGTGGTGGTTGATCATTATTAATTTATATCTGATATTCGCAAAATGTTCTGTAGCTTCTATGAGTAGGACTATGGTCAATTTATTGACTTCAGTTGCAAATTGTATGTGCTAGTAATGAAAATCTAGGTAACAAATAAGGCTTGACAACTGACTGTATAATAAGACAAGAGATGTGGAGGTAGTATATGGAGAAAATCAGGAGGCCAGAACAATTTTGATTCTTGTTGCTTCTGTTTCATGAGAGGCCCAGAAAACTTAGAACAGACAATAGTTGAGTTTATTTGTGTGTATTTGCTGAGCAGTTAACAGCATTTTTTTCTGCTACTGCAGTAACAGGATGGGAGTGTTATAATTTGTTCCTTACCCCTTCCACCTACCTAAGGTAACAACGCTTCATATTAAGATAGAAAGTTAATCTTTTTGAAAACATTTGTCATATTCTGGGTAGATGATGAATATTCTTGTAATGATATCAGTGAACTTGTTCATTGGTTTTGGTAACTGGAAAAGCATTGCATCATCTCCCATGTGTATAATCTTCAAATCTGATATTTTAATAATACATTAATACAGAACCTTAAAGCTGACTGAGAAAAATATGCTGATATTATATGTGAACACATTTGCCTATATAACCTTAAAGTATTTTCTTCAGCATTAAAAATAGTAAATACTAGGGAGAAAGCGATCTGTTTCAGCTAAGTAAAACCTTCAAAACAACAAAATGCATGCATATACACATCTGATAAGCAGTGAATGTCTGTGTGTATATACACAACAGCTGATTAATATTTGAGTTTTCTTTGGAGTTGGTAAGGAAATTACAGTGGACTTAGCCATTTTTAATTCTTTTTTTTTACTTTAGAGAGCCTGAGCAGGATGGAATTGTCAAATAAAGATAGGAAGAACCGACCAATGCAACAGGAAGATGAGTATCGAATTCAGATGGAGTTGAAACGTTATTTAAGAAAAGAGTCTTTATCTGCAGGAGCGTCATCTGAACAAAGCTTCTATGAGACAGAGAGTGCCAGAACGCCTTCTAGTCGTGGCAAGTACAAAAGATAATGCATCGTAGTAAATAACCTGTTGTTAAGAATATATACGTAGACTATTAATTTTCCATGTTACCAATTTAATTATCACAAGTACTCTGACATAGAATAATTGCATGCCATTAATTATACTTTTGAATAAAACTTTTAACATCAAGTTTAGGTATTATGCTAGACTTGATTCAGTATTTAATTAAAACTACTCAGTAGTCTCTGTGTTACTGTGCAACATGATAAATACACAAGCAGCACAACATCTCTTTGAATGTGTGGTTGAGAACATTAAATATAAATAATAGCTATGTTGCCCTGATGCATTTTTATTTGAATAGTTTTTCCTTGTTTGCTTGTAATATGAAAGCATAAACTTTGATTGGTCAAACAGAGTATACAACTTTGTAGAAGTCATACCAACTTGAGTATGAAAGTGTAACATTTAACTGTTTGGGTATTACTTTTTTCATTTTTTTGTAAGTAATCTCTGAACTCAGGAATATGTTTCTGTTTAAAGTTTTTGGTGTTTCTTTTTTTTTTTTTTCATTAAAAAATAACTACTGTCTATGGCTTTTATTAGAAGAAGAAGTTTTCTTCTCAATGGCTGAAATGGACATGTCTCACAGCCTTTCTTCCCTTCCACCCCTTGGAGACCCTCCAACCATGGATCTAGACTTGTCTTTAACTAGTACATATACCACTACACCAGCCGGATCTCCTCTGAGCACTACAGTGGTATAGTATTAACTACATTTAAAGCATTTCTGAAATTAACACTTTTGTCTGAAACTGTTGCAGAAATAGTCTTTACAATATCAAAAACTATTTCAGAATTCTAGAACAATTGAAACTGTATAGAGCTGATAGTATTACTTTTCTGCTATGGAAATTGTATTGGAAAGTTTCTCATCTGTTTTGCTATAAAGACAGGAAGTGGAATGTATTTGTTTTCAAATGCCTTGAAGCACTTTATGATTTCTTTTTAGTAACTGCACCTTTGCCACCTGAGTTTATATAGACTACATAGACAATGACAATACAACAATTTTGAACTTCTTAGTAATTTTTTTTCTTGGTCAGCATAAAAAATTATATTGGTGATATCACCATCTTTCCTAAAGTTACATGCTTTATCATGGAGTCAGAGAAAGTTAGGGGTTGGAAGGGACATCCAGAGATTGAGTCTATGCCCCACCCTGCCAAAGAAGAATCAGCTAGGCCATACTCCATCCAGGTGGGTTTTGAAAGTCTCCAGAAAAGGAGACTCCCCAACCTCTCTAGGCCCCCTGTTCCAGTGCTCCATCACCCTCACCATAAAAAAGTGTCTCCCTGTGTTTAGGTGGAACCTACTGTGTTCTAGCTTGTGCATGCTGTTCCTTGTCCTATTGCTGGGCACCACCAAAAAGAGAGTATCACCTTCAATTTGATGCCCACCTCACAATTACAGATGTTGATAAGATCCCTTCACAGCCTTCTCTTCTTAAAACTATGAACAGTTCCAGTTCTCTTAGTCCTTCTTCATGAGAGAGGTGTTCCAGTCTCGCAGTCATCCTCATAGCACTCTATGGGGCTCTCTCTCTTTAATTTTTTTTTTTTAATGAAAGCCATGGAGAACATTTTTGCTTTTTACAGAGGAATAAGAGCATATGTATTTATGGAAGGAGCTAGAACTAGAAAGTATATCTACGTTGTTTAAATGAGCAATAATATGCGTTGAAATGCCATGCCATTGACTGTTTTATGCATGTATTTTCTTTTTGTTCCTTTATTATTTGTTTGATTTACTATCTAGCATCTATTTGTCAAATTTAAGGTTATACATATTTTTGTTGTAGCTTCAACCCACTTGGGGTGATTTTCTTGATCGTAATAAGCAAGAGTTACAACCTCCAAGAGGTTCTTCACTTACAGCCAACATGGTTCACCAGACTTCCTTAAGAAGGACATGTAAGGAAAGATCTTATTTTTCATGTTGCTCATTAGATAATTCTGGAAATTAATTGTTTTGCGGCAAGATGATGTTATAAATCATTGCTATGTTATTGCTGAAAAATTACGTGAACTTAATTTTGTATTTCAGCTATTCCATCCAGATCTGTTTCTGTGGATGAATCCAGACCTGAGCTTCTTTTTAGACTGGCAGTTGGAACTTTCTCAGTGTCTGTACTTCATATTGACCCTTTGCCCCCACCTGAAAGTTCACTGAACCTTAACCCATTGACACCAATGGCTCGGGATTTCTTTACCCGAATAGAAAAGATTGAGCCAGTTAAGTTTTCAACAGAAGATTTTCAGTCCTTCCGAGAAGTATTTGCTGAAGCTTGTTCTCATGATCACCTTAGGTATAACTTTGCTTATTAATAAGTATAATTAACAAAAATATATTTTAAGTGAACTTAGTAAAGTAAGTTTATTTCCATAGGAATTGTCACTTAAATATTGCATTCAACTTTATTGCTAATTTCAAAATAGCCATGAATTTTGACATCTATTGTACAAGAATGGTTTGAGTTTCTTAAATTGAAAAAAGGTAGTGAAGTGCATAACCATTTAAATTCAACCTATCTTGTCATCAATAAATAAGTGAAACTAGGTACAGTTTCCATCACAGAAATGTGGAATGTTAAGAATCATTAGGTAAATTATTTCATTGGAAATAGCCAATTTTACAAGACTATCATTATTAGAATATAGGGATTTTTGCTTGAAGGACCTTAGGGGTTTTCATTAGTGCAAAATGGTATATCAGCAGATGGTATATCCCAGAAAAACAGCAGTCTTTTTTCTAAAAGTTTTTACTGTGTTAGTACAGCCTACAATATAAAATACTTAAGGTTGTGTGTATCTTTATATGCTTAATTTTGGCTTCCTCAGTCATTTGACTTAATACATTGTCTATGTAAGGATGTTAGAGCTTTATGTGAACTGCACTGTAGGTTTGGTGTCTAAAGTATTCTTTGCAAATTTTTCTGTGCTGACCATTGCTGAATGTGTAACATAAGCAAACTCGAGTGCCTTTTTTCTAAAGCTAATTAGTTTTTTTCTTATTTTTGAAGAAATCACAGTGGTCTTACTGATTTTATTTTATACTGATTATTTTTTAAAAAGGATTTGAGCGATCCTTTCCTACATATTTGTATATTGATTTTGTTTTTATTGGTTTAAGCTAGTTCACGTAGTTGATAATTTCTGTAATTCAGGTTTATAGGTACTGGCATCAAAGTGTCTTATGAGCAAAGACAACGGACTGCCTCTCGAAGTTTTAGTACTGATTTATCCATTGGGGATATGGAGTTCTTGGAATGCCTTTTTTCTACTGACTCTCATTTGATTCAGCCTCACTATACAGAGGTATGTAAAAAGTGCAAGGAATTCCATAGAAATGTTAGTTGTGTAACTCAGAATGCTAGATTTAAAAATGGTTGTAACATTGGGATTTTTTTATGGTATGTTTTAGTTTTAAGATGCAACTTTTCATTGCAAGCTCAAATAGTGAACCACACTACTGTCATATGTGACAGGAAGAGCATCCAGTATCCAAACTTTGCAAGTTTACTTATTTTACATACACTTAAGATAACATGGGAATTAAAGTATATGGTTTTCTTAAAGTAACTGGTGGAGTTAAGTACTGCAAAGGTTTCTTGGGGTGATGATTATTCTTACAGCTCTTTTAACTGTCAGAAATATCCATTAAAGTGGCTGAATAAGAGGATTCAGTAAGCAATTGGACTGGGGTTCTGTTTGCTGACTTCAGTGTAGGGTTACCTACTGGTCTGTTCTAGGTAAAATATTGTAAATATTTTTTCCTGTGCCAAATTCTTCCTTCTTATATGTGAAATGTGGGGAAGGCTGTGGATGTAGTCTACCTGGACTAGAACAAAGCCTTTGACACGGTCTGCCACAACAACCTCCTAGCTAAGCTGGCAGCTCATGGCTTGGACAAATTCAGTCTGTGCTGGGTCAGGAACTGGCTGGAGGGCTTGGCCCAGAGAGTTGTGGTGAATGGTGCCACATCCAGTTGGCAGCCAGTCACTAGTGGTGTTCCCCAGGGATCAGTGCTGGGCCTGGTCCTGTTCAATATCTTTATTGATGATCTGGATGAGGGGATTGAGTCCAGCATCATTGTTTGCAGATGACACCAAGCTAGGTGCAGGTGTTGATCTGTTGGAAGGTAGGAGAGCCCTGCAGAGGGAC
>WAAF01017359.1:820596-862847 GCA_013400475.1 Tricholaema leucomelas | reverse complement strand
GGGTGGATGTTAGGAGGAAGTTGTTGCTAGAGAGAGTGATTTGCATTGGAATGGGCTGCCCAAGGAGGTGGTGGAGTCACCGTCCCTGGGGGTGTTCAGGAAAAGACTGGATGAGGCACTTAGTGCCATGGTCTAGTTGACTGGCTAGGGCTGGGTGCTAGGTTGGACTGGATGATCTTGGAGGTCTCTTCCAACCTGGTCGATTCTATTCTATTCTAATTTAAACTCTGTTTTATTCTAAAGCTGCTGACATTTCGTTCTGAAGAAGGAAGTGATTCTCATGCAATGCCATGCCTTCAGCTTCATTATAAGCATTCAGATAGTAGAGGACCTCAGGTAAGGTGGGACATCAAAACCACCACATTGCTTTGTAATAGCCTATGTCTAATTTAATTAATTTTTTTCTTATAAAGCAGAGTCCTCAAGTCTCAGTTCTTGTGATTTGTTTCATTATGTTGATTTGAAGATCTTTAGTGCTTTTTCTCTTTTGTTTCAGGGTAGTCAAGGGAGACTTAGTTCTGTTCCACAGAAAGCAGAGCTACAAATAAAGTTAAGCCCAGTATTTTGTGAGCTGGATATTAGTATTGTTGACAGATTGAATTCCTTACTTCAACCACAGAAACTAACTACAGTGGAGATGATGGCATCTCACATGTATGCTTCTTACAACAAGCATATAAGTCTGGTAAGTTAAAAGTGAAATTGATTAATAAACCTGCTGATTTATTGTTTTTGCAGGTGGAAGGCAAGAAGGCACTAAGCCTGAAATAGATATTCATTTTAGACTCCGTGATTGCATGCTTAATTGCAGCTACTTCACAAACTACTTAAGTTTTCAGCTGGTGAAGCAGACAGAACTGAGCAGAACAGAGGAGTGTTAACCTCATCTGTTCCATCATGTTTTCCACCTGATATAAACTGTTGCTGACAGTTCCATTTCTACGTTGAAATCTTTAGGTGACACAATAAACTTAGCTGCCACTGCTGTGCCCTACTTGCTTCTTTTGGGGTAGGTAGTAGAAAGGATGGGGAACATATGCGTTGCATTCTAGTGATGAGGAGAAGAAGTTGGAGCTGTGTGTCTTGGTTCAGCTTGTCAGCAGGATTTAAGCATTAGTATGTTTAGCACAACAACACTAAACTGAAGGCTTTTCTTGAAATACATAAGGAAGGATTAGTGCAATTAACTGATTTTCTATGAAACAACAAATAGCTTTATGTAATTTTATTGCTGCATGTCAGCAGTAAGCTACACTTGGGGAGGTTTTGAATGACCAGTGCCAGGAGCTGGAAGCCATGACTTACTGAAAAGAGTTCCTGGCTTCTCAGCAGCATTTTAAAAACCAGTAAGTCTCTGAGACATGGTATTTCCTAACTGCATCTGAGCATTGTTTGGTACTCTCCAAGAGGTAAAAATACAAAGCTCTTTTCTTAATTATTAGCAGCTTCTTCCAATACTTAGTTAAGTTTCTAATGAAACATCTTAACAACACCAATAGTAGGGAGATACCTCAACAGTAACAATAGTTGATCCTAATATGTGTATTTTGTGTGATACATAAAAAAATAATGTTTTTTGGGTTTGGATATCAATTACCAAAAGCTTTCCCCATAGAAATTTGTAGTGCTGTTTTCTCTAATTTAGATTGTTTTCCTTTCTTTTATTTTATAGCATAAAGCATTTACTGAAGTTTTTCTGGATGATTCGCATACTCCTGCAAACTGCAGAATTTCAGTTCAAGTCACTGCCCCAGCGTTAAATCTCTCTGTTCGCTTCCCAATACCTGACCTACGTTCAGATCAGGAAAGAGGACCATGGTTTAAAAAATCACTTCAGAAGGAAATTCTTCATCTTGAATTTACAGATATGGAATTTAAAACTGAGTTTGTAGGAGGGTCAACTCCAGAACAAGTTAAATTAGAACTTACCTTTAAAGAGCTAACTGGTAAGAATTTAAACATTATATTCAAATACTCTTTTTGATACATAGGTAAGACAAAGTTCCTCTTGTATTGGTTAATGCAAGGAATGTCTTGCATCTGAATTGTGGAGCGTGTATCTCTACTGCAGCATGGTGCCTGTCAGCGTAAGTCAAAACACTACTAGGAGGAGAGGCTAGTGTATGTAGGTGTAGTGCCTGCATTCTTGTTTTTGACATCTAAGCTAGTATTTCTGCTAATTTCTGTTACATCCTTTTTTTTTCAGTTTAGTGTATTTCTGTCATTATGTTATAGTAAGTTTTATAGATTTGTACAGGGATGGTATAGCTATGGAAGCTAGGAATGTCCAGCCTAGTCTAGAAATTAAGTGAATGATGTCTTTAATAGCTATCACTGAAAAACTGTGAATAGTTTCATACTTGATTATCTTTCAAAGTAATAGATCTGAGAGACTGATTTGTATTTTCTGCCTTCTCTGCCAATTTATCTTCTGAGTACTTCTCAAGGCTGTGACATAATGTAGTGCTGGTAGGTAATGTAAAGGCAGATACCTGCATTAGAAGCATCTGTTTTTCTAACTGCTGCTAACTAGAAGATAATGTGAAATATTTTTTGTTTCTAAAAATTGGTATTTAGCTTTGGGAGAAAAAGAAGACAAAAATTTGTTTAAGTAACTCAGTAAGAGTGTTGACAAGTTAATCTGTTGGACTCCAACCTGAGGGTTGGACAACCTGGAGTTAGTTGTCATTCTTGTGTTAATTTTTTAAAAATCTTTTTCTCTTCAGGTTCATTTGAAGAAGATAATGCAGAAGCACCAATAAAATTTTTTCAAGTGTCTGGTGGAATAGATGGAGATATAACATCATCATCAGACAATTTTGATTGGCCTCGGTAAAGTAATGCTTGAATTTTTATGTTTATTCTTTTTTTTTTTAGCACAAGTTGTTTGTGTTTTTCTGAAGTCCTGTTATTTTGTCCATTTTTAGTGCAATTTAGTAAATGCTTTGAAATAACTTGCAAGGAAAGGTCATGTAGATATGGAAAAGAAGACAAGAATTTGTTAAAAAAACAAAACAACCCTCTGCATTTCTAATATTGCAAGATGATTTTAATATATAATAGTTTTTGCATAGATGAGTAAATTTTAGTGAAAATTCCACAAATGATTAGTGACTTGAAACTTTTAGCCATTTTTCTTTCATCACTACCTTTTCTCCTACTTCTGCATTCAAAACTGCATACAAAACAAAAAAAAACTAAGTTGAATTTTGCTTCTAAGTATTAATATAAGCTGTTATAAAGCTGTAATAATTTGTGCCTACTACTTTGCTGTTTTCATAATGCTACCACTTTGTTTAATAGCACACATTGTCTAATAAAAAAGTCAGTATGTGTACCTAATGGTTCCATAACTTTTTTTCCAGGATTGTATTGAAAATAAATCCTCTGGCTGTGCACTCTATTCTGGAAAGGATAGAGGCTGAGGAGGAAGAATGTGATAATAATTTTCAAGAAGAGGAAGAAGGAGGTGCTCATTCTTTGAAAGATGTGTGTGATATTAGAAGACCAGAGCCTTCTCCTTTTTCTTCTCGTAGGGTCATGTTTGAAAATGAAGAGGTACTACAATTTTGTTTCATTAGACAAAATTAATGTGCTCTCACTAGCTAACTTCTCTTCTTATTTCTAGCTTTGGTTTGTTTGTTTTAATTCAAGGATTTTTTCTTTTCTTTCAGATGGTGATGCCAGGAGATATAATTGAAATGACTGAATTTCAGGATAAAACAATTAGCAATTCTCATTATGTACTGGAACTCATGTTACCAAACATACACTTAACATTACCAAACAAAGGCTTTTATGAAAAACTTTACAATAGGCAAGTATGGTGATTGTTTTGCTTGGTTATTGTGACCTTTACTTTCACTTCTGTATTCTTTGTTGATAAAAGAATTGAATGAACAGCTGTAGCGCAAATATATTTGTCTAGTTCTATAGGACCATAAAATGCTGTATAAATATTTTTCCAAATTAACCTCAGGGGCACCACTGTGAGATGTATCCAATTGGTTTCATAGCAGTCAGCTGATTAAAAAGGCTTGGCAGATTTTGTAAACAGATTAAAGTTAAATAGTCTTTTGCTTTCATTGCATACTTTGTTTGGATCTCTATTTGAAATGTTTAATTTTGCACTAATCTTTCTGAATTCTCCATTAGAGATAGTTCATTGTCCTTTTTAAAATTGTTGCATTCAGTTTTATTCTTTCATCTTTATTAAGTGATTCTCTGTCTAAAACATAAAACAGTGCAGCAGGAGGCTTACAAAAATGTAAAAGTGAGCTCAGCCTACAAATGGCATTTAGGTTCAGCATTTATTTCTATCAGTTTAGTTGATTCTGTTTCTGTAAAGCAAGGAATACAACTAGATTAAGTCAACTGAAAAATAGGTATTGTGCTATGAATTAGCTATGTAAAGAGAGATGATGCTCTATTTTAGCCTCTGATAGGTAATTCTTTATTTCTGAAGCACTTTTTCACTTCCAAAGTGGCCAAGATGAACCTTTCATTCAATAATTGTTAGTGTGCTTCTGTACCAAATGTTGTATACCTCTTTAACCTGACAGACACAGACTCATTTGAAAATGAACTAATGAACTAGTATTTCCTGCAACTTTGCTTGAAAATAGCTGTGATCAAAATAGAGTTTTGTCACCCCCACCGCAGCCTACTGAGCTAATAGACACCTACTAATAGAGCCTTTTGTTGTCACTGTCAAATCTTGCCCTTTGATGTGTACATGCCATGCTTACAGGGAAAAATGTTACTTTATTGATTTTACTGATTAATATTTTATTCTTTTTTGCACTCCTGAACTTTTTCTCTTCTTTGTTTATAAAATCATTGTATGAAATCTGCAGAGGAATTATTACTTGACTGAGTCTATATTAAGTGGCAATGTAGTCAAATTTTGTTTAATGACACTGTATTTCTTCCTAGGATCAGCAATGATTTATTGTTGTGGGAACCTACAGCGCCATCTCCTGTAGAAACATTTGAAAACCTTTCTTACGGTGTTGGACTGTCTGTGGCCAGCCAGCTCATCAACACTTTCAGTAAAGACAGCTTTAGTCAGTTTAAGTCTGCAGTTCCTTATGGTAATAAACATAATAAATCATTTAGAACTGTGATTCAAAGTCGTAATTAAGTGATTAAGCTGATAGTGGAAAGAATTTGCAAACTTGTATGAAAAGATTTATTTAACACAAGGGGAAAAAAAAAGAGTATTACTGTTTAATTAAGTGTAAGAAGTGTGAAATTGAATCATATTCCAGGTGGGGAAAAAAGTGAGTTTTTGACTTGATGTGTACTAGCAAGAAAGTTAGTAATTTTTTGTTGTATGTATTAGATGATGAGAGTGGATCTGAGGAAGAAACTCTACAATATTATTCCACTGTTGATCCAAACTATCGTTCACGCAGAAGGAAAAAGCTGGACTCTCAGAATAAGAACTCACAAAGCTTTCTATCTGTTGTGCTAAATGTGACCCATGGATTAGTGTCAGTATTCACAGATGTAAAGGTGAGACACTGGACCTGGAAGAAATTGTTCCGTTGTTTTTACTGAGATTCCCTTCATTCTGTGTGTACTGCTTTTGCAAGAAATGAGTGTCTAAAACAATAATTCTGTAATCTTCATCCTATTAAACTATAACTAGACAATAATGAAACACAGTATTTCAGTAATTGTATTTATTTTGGTTTTCGCGAGAATAACAAAATGCGACAAGGGAAAATATGTTGTTACCAAGTGTTATGTTAGTTTGGATTGTCTAACTGTAGCAAACTTGGCTAACAAGTGTTTTATTTTTCCTTCAGCAGGATGATGGAAATACACTTGAAGGAAAATATGGTGAATTCTGGTTTGAGTTCAACAGTGGCTCACTTTTCAGTGTGACTAAATATGAAGGCTTTGAGGACAGACATTATGTTTGTCTGCATTCCAGCAGCTTCAATTTATATCATCAAGGTAAGGGTGGGATTGAGATGGCTTTTAGGAGAAATGCTTCCCCCAATGGTGTATCATTTGGCACAGTAGATTTAGTTCATAGCTAAATGCTCCTAAATGCCACAGTCATACAGCTTTGTGGTAACTATTTACTTAGTTATAGTTTATTCCAAACCTCCCTTGGCAACTGCAGGTTTTTAAGAATATTGTGGTCCTCTGCAAAATTACCTGTACAGTGTGCTCTTTATTATGAGAATGCATACTTCCCATATGTTATTGGTGATGTAATTAAAAAAGCAGATATCAGGTTAGTGATTTCTGCTGTTTATTTCTTAGGTAGCTAATTCTGGGCAGTAGGTGAAGAATTTAAGTTGACAATGTAGCTTATATGACTGCATTCCCCTCAGCTATCTCTGAATCAGCAGCAGTCAATTTTGAGTTTTCAGTGCAGGGTTTAATTGGTGTATGTTTTGAGGCTAGGCACTGTCTTATAAAATGAAAAGGAGAAATATTCCCGTCTTTTCATGTAACCCATAGGAGTTTGTCCTTCACTTCAACTTTGCCGTTTTGTGGGTCAAGTATAGAAACAAACCCTATAGTCACATGTGAGGATTTTAGCTAGAACCATGGCCTGAAATACTGGATCACCTGTAATGTTTGCCTTCAGAGTTTTTGGTTGTTGTGTGCATGGCTAACGTGGGTAATTAAAACAATTTAGAAGACACTAAAGATGAAAAGTATTATCCTTAACTTTTCATCAGTAATGTTTTTAAAGCACAAGGTAACTATGTGAAATCTCTTTCCAGGTTCGGTAGATGGAGTCGTCCCTTCCTCTGAAGTACGACTGCCCAGCACAATACGTCCCCATTGGTTAGAACCTACTATTTGTTTTTCTGAAGAAGATGGTCTTAGTAGGACCACTTCAGACGGTGTAGGAGCGGATTGTCCAAGTATGCTGACAGTTGCAGTCAAAATACAATCAGATAAAATAGAAAGCAATACAAAGGTTTGTGGTTTTGAAGTTGTGCTTTTCTAAACTTCCTCAGTTTATATGAAAGCATCTAGATGTGGAGTTGCAAAGGTTATAAGTTAAGAAACCATGTAATTTATCCTCAAACTAAATTTCTGTTAGAATATTCTGGCTGGATTGTAAACTTTAATTATCAGCTTAATTTACTTTATTTTGCTGGTCTCATCACATTACCAAATGCATTTCTTGGCCAGTTGACCGTTTTCTTGCCTGCCTTTGATTAAGCTTTAATATTGTGCTAAGCCAGCCAGGAACAGATACAAAGAATTAAAAACTTTCTGCACGGGTTACTGGGACTGTCATCTAATAGGCAGTCTTTGCTTATCTATTTGGAGTCATGCTGGGAAATGTGACACATTTGGCTTTGACAGTGACATTCATTAGCTTGGCTAAAACGTGACCTCTTGGCTGGCGTAGTAGTGACAAACAGCTTGGTTGAATTATCAAGAGATAAGGAAGCTGCAGAGCAGCACAATGTCATGGGGATTCAGTTGACTGATTTGAAGAGTATAAGAAAGACCTACAGTGTGTTGATGCTCCTAGTAATTACTTATGAATTCCAGAATGAATGAGCAACTAACTTTTCTTCCTATTGCTACCAGAAACTATCCTATTGCAAAAAGTAGCAAGCAAAGTTTTTTGTAATGCTTAACCCTGGCCTAGTCCTTTCTTCATTTCTAGATGCTTGGAAGTTCGGGGAGCAGAAGAATGGCTCTTGCATAATCTTGATGTCAAATAGTTACATGTATTTCATGTAAACTAACTCGTGCAACTTCATTGTGCAGGAATTTCTGGTTGCTGTTGGACTAAGGGGAGCCACCCTACAGCATAGAGTACTGCCATCAGGTTTAAGCTGGCATGAACAGGTCAGATTGCTACAGTTTTCTCAACTACAACTTCAGTTTCAGTCTGGCTTTTAACAACTGCTTTAAGTATCAAACTAAACCTTGATGAAAAATCATTCTGTTAGGCAGTGTCTTGCTATCTTTGCTCTTGAAGGTGTTATTTTTCTTGTCTGTCTTTGAGACCATTGACAGATTGTAGTCTTGCTCTTTAAGTCTTGTGCATTCATTTGCTACCATTCCTCTTATCATCCCAAATCTCTGTCCACAACATGTTCAAATGGAAAAATCTCATTAGTCCAGTGATACTTAGATAAACATTGATATAAAACACTCAAACCAAACACGCATGGCTTCTTGCAACACTGAAAGCATTTCTGTATTTCTTTTGTTTCCCTTCTGCTCACTTCATTCCTCAAGTTCTGTTTCTCCCTTGTCTGTTTCTTGTTACGCTGTTTAAATAGCACTAATGGAGAAGACGACCTTGGGGAAGTAGTAAGCAGCAGTTTACGTCAATGCTTGTAACACAACCTTCTGAATTAGAAGGGTGGTACTGATATGTATGGATGCAGGGCTATAGCAGAGCAGACAGGGCTAGAGAGCCTTGGTCTGGAAGCTGCTGCATGCAAATGTGCATGAAATTGGACATTGCCATTAAAGCAGCAGCAATAGAGTTGCCTGTATGTGCATGTACTTTACAGTACTGTACTAGTAAACCCTGGCATTCAAACTTATCCTCCAGTACGTGTGGTGTGTTTATTTTTATATGCATTATTTTTGTAATACTGAATGGAGCAGAAGTCAGTGCTTTGGGCTCTGCTGTGCCAATATTTTCTTCTCAGCATGGTATTCTTATCTGTTTGTATAGCCTGCTTTACAGTGTGTTCCTTACTTGCTCTGGGAAATTTTGCTCACTTGCCCACTTGCCATTGCCTGTAATGCACTTGGGAATCTCTTTTTTTAGGTTTTTTTTGAAGGGAGAGAAGGCAGAGTAGCCAGAGAAGTAGATAAGGGGAACAATTAGAAGGCTGTCAGTGTTAGTATACTTAAGGTTTGGCAAAATTTTAGAAGAACATTTTTAGCATAATAGATTTGAGAGAGACCTATGACAACTCATACAAAGGAAGACAGTAGGTTATGTCATAGACTAATACATAGGAAAAACAGTTTATGCAAAGCACTTGCACGTGTTTCTGATTCTGGGCAGGCTTCATGTCCATGTGACCCCACCTTTCCTGGAAAGTAAAGATAGGTGCTGTGGTCTAGCCTTGAGCTCTGTGGTAACGGGTTGGACTTGATCTATGAGGTCTCTTCCAACCTTGGTAATACTGTGATAACTTTAACAATACTATTTAACAGTATTACAAGAGGAGCAAACAAAGGTAATGCTAATGCTATAACAACAACTGCAAAGAAAGATGAATGAGACTAGGAAATGCTTTAAAAATAGATTGTGCGGCATTGTACAGGGAGCCACTTCAATGTCTGTGGATTGGTCTTTTCCATACCTTTGAGGCTACAGTTTGGATGTTGTATTTTTTGCCCAGTTTATATTTCATGCTTTTCTGTATTGAACAACTTCAAATATCTAAGATTGTTCACTCCCTTTTCCTTCTACTAATCAGTTGTTGTACGTGCCACAGATTCTTTTTCTAATGCGTAGTTGCCTATATATTGAACAAATATTGAAGTGTTATAATAATGTGTTTATAATTTTTAGATTTTATATTTTTTGAATATTTCTGATGAGCCTGTTCTGGGATATAATCCTCCAGCTACAATTACAACATTTCATGTACATCTGTGGAGTTGTGCTCTTGATTACAGGTAAATAAAATGCTAGTGTACATAATTGAGTGGCACCACAGCTATGTATTTATTCTTTAGGAATGTTTGAGTTTGCGTACTTCAAGAAATATTTAGTCTTGCTTGACAAAAGTGCTTAACAGAAATCCCTTAAACTGTAAGATACTTAAAGAAGGAGGAGCACTTGCCTATACCTGGGAAGGTCTAGCTATGTAATCTGTAAGACATGGATTGCAATTCTGAATAAGTGCAGAGTATTAATTTTTTTTTTCCTTCTTCCTATTTGTTGTTAGGCCCTTATTTTTGCCGGTCAGATCTCTACTTACTGTTGAAACTTTCAGCATTTCCAGCAGTGTTGCAGTAGATAAATCTTCTTCTACTCTCAGGTATAATTTAAGTGATTGTGAAACATGGGAGCTCCTGTAAAACATGTAATGCCTATCTACTTTTCTTCAGAAGCATTTGTATTGTGTAATTGATCACACTGGTTTGTATCTTTTGAAATATGCTTTGCTTACATGTAATGCTTCTGGTTTATTAAATAAAATACAAGTTGGATTCCTTTCTTTAACAACTAGCAATTCAGTTTCTAGAATGGTTGAAAGAGGTGCTGAGAGGAAATTGTGTCTATTTTGTTAATTAGTAGCACCTTAATATTTCTTAGATTTGTTACTTAGAGACACTAATTATTACATCTCTGTAACTTTTTCATAATTCTTCATGCAACTTCAGTTGAATATTCTGTCATACACTGTTCTGATACGAAACATCTGTCAAATTGCATGTTTCTATTGATAAAACCTAATATATATTCGAGGAGACCTTAGAGTGGCTTTCCAGTATCTGAAGGGAGCCTACAGGAAAGCTGGGGAGAGACTATTTACACGGTCTAGTAATGTTAGGACGAGGGGGAATGGGTTTAAGCTGGAAGAGGGGAGATTCCGACTGGATGTTAGGAGGAAGTTCTTTACAGTGAGGGTGGTAAGACACTGGAACGGGTTGCCCAGGGAGGTTGTGGATGCTTCCTCCCTGGAGGCATTTAAAGCCAGGCTGGATGAGGCCTTGAGCAACCTGCTCTAGTGGGAGGTGTCCCTGCCTATGGCGGGGGGTTGGCGCTGGATGATCCTTGAGGTCCCTTCCAACCTAAACCATTCTATGATTCTATGATTATCTTCAAAACAAATGTTTCTGTTACTGTATTAAGAAGAAAAACAAACAAACAAAAAACCAAACAAAACCCAAAGTAAATAAGAGCTGTTAATTCTGGGTACCAAAAACTTTACTTTTTAGTCTAGGGACAATTAAGTACACAGTGAAATGCAGATAAGGTTCAAATGAAGAATTTGGATTTAAGATGTGTGTGATGTGTTTGTGTTTTTAATTATCTGTTTCTACACTAATTTATTTTGTCTAGTCAATTACATAGCATTTCTCTAGCATGGTTATTTATTTATTTATTAATCTTTAGGATAATTTTAGATGAAGCTGCTTTGCATCTGTCGGACAAGTGCAACACTGTCACAGTGAACCTCCATAGAGGTAAGGATGTTTTAGATGTGACTAATGAACTGCAGAGCCTAAACAAACAAAGTCAAAGGCTTATTCAGCGTATATAAAAGCTATTGATGAAGGGGTCTGAGGAGATGAGTATGAATGAATAATGCAGTGATTTTGAAAATCTGAGTGCCCTAGTTTGGATTTGTGGATGAGGAAGCAATGTTGGAGACCAACAACTTACTTTTTCCTTACAGCTCTACAATGTGTATTTGAAAAAAAAAAAAGAAAGGGTGTATTTTTAAAAGTCTGGAGTTGTCACCGAAAGAGATCTCATTTTATGTGATCTATATTCTGTTAGTTGAACTTGAAAAGCATTATATGACACAGTTCTAGGTTCTGAAAAGAGTGTTACCCACTGGTTTGCTCTCATTCATATGGTAACAGCTTTTAATGACTGAGGAACTTGAATCAGTATTTAACAAAGGCATTGAGGAAACAGTGAAACTGTGGCAAGACAGATGTGGGCATTTAGCTTAGGTAAGAGATCTCTAGTGAAGGACAGAGTAAAGATATTCCTGTTTTGTTTAAACAAGTAGCAAGTTAGCCATAGTACTGAAAGAGTTGTAAAATGCAAGCATATCCTCTCTCTCATTTCAGCTGAAAACTGCTAGGATGTTTAGTCAGCCAACTTCTGTTTGCTCTGTTTCTCTAACACAAATGTAATGAGGATAGATAACCTGCACACAGATTGTAGCAATGGTAGTATTACATTGGATTGAAAAGTTTTGAGTTCTGGATTTGAGTAGTGGAAACTTAAGTAATCCTCATAGAATAAGAAAGTGGAGACATAGAAAAGATTTGATGGAAAACATCCAAAACATCCCTTTTTATGTTCATGTTCTTTCTAATGGTTTAATAACCAAAAATATGTACCAAGGATGGTGTATGTTAATAAGTCATGATCTTTGGTTGGTTGTATTTTTTGTTTGTTATTGGGCTTGGTTTTTTTTTTAATTAATCGTTATTTTTCAGATTATGTCCGTGTTATGGATATGGGACTGCTGGAACTAACCATTACAGCAGTAAAATCTGATTGTGATGGGGAAAGAGTAAGTATTTAATCACAAGTGAAATTCTCGTGACAGATTCTGATTTGAAAATCCTTATCCAGGATAAGGTTTTTCATTTCACGTGGTGTATTTTTTTCAGTCTTTTTGAATAGCTGAGTAAATTATTTTACAAACCACCAGATACAGGTACTATTTTTACAGACCCTCAATTGAAGTGTGTTTTTATCTTTTTTTACTATTGTTACCTAGACTAAACCACGTTTTGAGCTGCACTGTTCCAGTGATGTAATCCATATTCGTACCTGCTCAGATTCGTGTGCTGCACTAATGAATCTCATTCAGTATATTGCAAGTTACGGTGATTTGCATCCACCTGCTAAGACAGAGATTAAACGTGGAGTTAGCAAGCCAAAAATGAAGGTATCAAATGGCAAAGTTTTATCAACATAATTTTATGCTTCCTGGTAATATGCTTTGTTTTTGATATCTCTATTCTTTTTCCATAGAAACTGACATCGCATCTACTTGACAATGTATTTCACGAAAAATGTTGCCTTGATTTTTCTGATTGGTCACTACTTAAAATATTTTGTGCCGTGTATGTCTTGTACCTTGTTCTTATCTAAAAAAAAGTGATTTCAGAGCATATCCAAGCTGTCCAAGTACTCTCATGATCAAAGTAGATGTTCTAACCTACTTTACTAATCATTATGTTTATTTATAAAGTTAAGGTGTTACTTCTTACAGTTTGAGCTGTGTTTCAAGCTGTTATGGCAAAATCTTACTCAGCATGATATTACAATTACCTTCTAAAATGTAACTATGTATAGTTCCTCTCCTACAGGTAGAGACCTTTAGCCAACCATCTTCCCATGGACCAGTCCTTGCTGAATCAGAGCAACAGATTTTACGGGATTTGATGAGTGATGCAATGGAGGAAATTGAGACTCAACAGTCGGCTTCTGCCATGAAGCCAGAGCCTAATGGTAAGACTCCTCCTGAGGTGTAAGTACACATAAGTACAACCTCTCTGGAAGCAAAATGGGTTACAAGTTTTGTGTATGTAGAGATGCTGCAACAAGAATGAGACCGTTCCTATGATGTCTGAAGTCTTCAAACTGTCAAACAGATTCTGCTTTTAGTAACAGTAATGTATAAGTAATTTAAGATCCTGCAAGGATCTTAAATTTGAGATTCCAGCAAGGAAAGAATCTGACTTCTTGAGACTGTTGAGACTCCACATTCTCTAGGAATGAAAGCTTCTACGGGTGTAAGTTTATATGGAATATGTGTATGCTGCAGTGTGGAGGAATCAGAGACCTCTGTGTATGAAGGAACCTAGAAGGATGGTATGGTTCTCAGTGAATTGGCATGTAGAACAGGATAATTGTTTTTTGTCACAGGAGTATGGATTTTGCATCATGACCAGAGTTAAGTCCATGTTTAAATTGGCTAAAAATATTGTGCTGCAAGGAAAATATCGTTATTTCTGTGATGTCTGTTCCTCTTCCTGGTTGTGGAAGCTGAGTCCATGTAGTACTGAAAGTTACTGCTGCGGCATTGTGAGAAACTTGAACACAAAAATGGGCTTTTGGCGTCTGTGGGTTTTTACAAATCATTCTTCTGTATTTTGTCTGTTCATCTCTAGTAGTAGCTACTTATTATGTGGTAGTCACTGTCAGCTAAGCAGCAAATTAATTTTTTTAAGATTGTATTTTATTTATAGTAGGAATTAATTTAAGCTATATAATAAGCAAATTCCTTTGATGTTGTTGGAGTAATACATCTTATTTGACTGTTAGGTTATTTTGTTCATATTTTCATATTTTGTAAAGATTTTTTCACTGAAAGATGTCTTTTCTTTACACTCCTTCAACTCCTAGGAGTCTTGGATGACAGATCTCAAACTCAGGAGCCATCTTGCTCAGATCTCTTCCTGTTTCCAGATGAAAGTGGAAATCTCTCACAGGATTCAAGCCCTACTTACACATCATTCACTCATCACCTGATAAATGAGGCCATGGGAGATGTTCCTGCAGAAAGTGATGATTTTTGCATTCTTTTTGCACCCAAAGTTGCAGTTGCTGTAAGAAGCTCTGAGAATTTCTTTAAAAACAATTCAATCCATATATAAAGAGAATTAGAGAAAAGCATATGTAAGACTTGGACAGCTTCACATTTTTTTGTGGCTGCTTAATAATGTCCTTTCAGTTTGAATGGACTTCATGCATTGTTGCTGTTAGGATTGAGTGCAAGTATATATCTCAGAAGTATGTAGTTGTTCTTTGGTGTGAATGTTCTATGATTCTATGTAGCTGTTCTTTGGTGTGAATATTGCATTACACTGTATTGCCAGTTTTCCTATATATTAGTTCTATTTTGTCATTGCCATTTTAACTTATGGTAATGACATGGTTAAAAAAGAAACTCATGGTTTAAGCAAAATACAGTATTGATGAAAATAGCAGCTTTGCAGATCTTCAGTCTTTTATTCATAGTCATACAAGTATGCAAGGGTCTAAGCTTTCCATGCTTTTATGGACCTAAGACCCTTGCAAAACCTCAGAGACTAGTTTAGATATCATTTTACACTGCTGTCCATTGCATTAAGAGAATTAGGAAACTGTACTCAAACTCGTTGAAACCAGTTTCTGCTCATGTTTTTTACAGCATCTGTAGTTGTAGTCTTCTTGGAAAACTGAATTAGTTCTGGATCCATAATGAGTATCTGTACTCATTATGTGTACATAATGTGTACAGAGGGACTATTTACACGGTCTAGTAATGTTAGGACGAGGGGTAATGGGTTTAAGCTGGAAGAGGGGAGATTTAGACTGGATGTTAGGAGGAAGTTCTTTACAGTGAGGGTGGTAAGGCACTGGAGCGGGTTGCCCAGGGAGGTTGTGGATGCTTCCTCCCTGGAGGTGTTTAAGGTCAGGCTGGATGAGGCCTTGGGCGAGCTGCTCTAGTGGGAGGTGGCCCTGCCTGTGGCAGGGGGTTGGAGCTGGATGATCCTTGAGGTCCCTTCCAACCTAAACCATTCTATGATTCTATGATTCATTCTATGATTTGTCTCCATGTGCCTTTGTTTCTAAAACTGCTAATATGGTAACCTGGGCTATCTCATGTTTTTTTTTGTTTTCAACTCTTGTTTTGTTAACAGTTTGGATGAGGAATTTCTTTTTTTTCCAACCACTTTTCAGTTTCTAATTTATGTGCTTTTGTCTTTAAGTTTCTATGTAAAAATCATTCGTAAACTATGCTGGTGTTGTATAAACTTCAGAAGACAGTATGGAATAGTTTATTTTCATAGGAAAGAACTGGGCAACTCCATAAAGCAGATTTCACCTTGTCCATGCTATGTATATATATGTTTTTGGTTTTGTTTTTTCAATTAGGAAAAAGAGGAAGAGCCAGTGATAAAAATAATGGTTGATGATGCAATTATCATAAAGGAAAATCATTTCAGCCAACCTATTAAAAAAACAGACACAAGCAAAGCTCCCCTTCATTTTCCTGTTCCTCTAGTACGCTATGTTGTAAAGGAAATCTCTCTCATTTGGCATCTTTATGGTGGAAGAGATTTTGGGACTGCACCACCAACATCTCCAGCTAAAAGTTTCATGTGAGTATTTGATGCAGTTCTGTAGGTTGGAATATTTTAAAATACTTAATTTTCCTTTTGATTTCAGGTCAGTCTCACTATTCAAGTCTCCCTTGCTTGTTTCTTTGCTCCTTCCTCACAAATAATTGTAGAATGGTTTGGGTTGGTAGAGAACTTCTTATGCAGTTTAGCTTCACATGCCAGAGTGTAGTTTTCCCAAGTCTTATCCTGGACAAGCTGGGTTTGGTTCTGGTAGTTTTGAGGGAATGGACAGGTTGGGTTTGCTTTTAATGGTTGAATTTTAAATTAAATTTTCCTCAAGTGGTTGGAGCATAAGCGACTATTGCTATGGTAGCTGGAATCTGGTTTTCAGGACATCATGTAAAGTAAGAAGTAATTAATACTATCACAGCCAAAATGGAGGAAACGTTTTATGACTTAATTTAGTGGGAAGCATACACTTAATATTTTGCTTAAATATGCATTACATGAACAATAAAAAGGAAGTATTTGTTTAACAATAACAGCTTCCAGCATTTTATTGGTATCTTCTAGTATTTTTCTCTTACAACCAGTTTCAAAATAATCTCAGTTTAATCTGTGAAAGTGGTGAGTTTGGGGTTCTTTTATTTTCCCAGAAGCCCCCATAGTTCTCCATCTCATACACCAACAAGGCATGGACGGAGTACGACATGTGGGGGAAGAGGAAGAAACCCAGACTTTCTGATGGAAATACAGTTAAGCAAGGTGAATGACAGAAACAGCTTCAGTCATGACTGTCTGTGTGTGTATGCTTACATGTTTCATAGATTTCCATTAGAATTTGGTAGAATTTCTTCCATTAGTACCTACATCTAAGCAGTCACGTAGAAGGTGATGAATTTTGAGTTTAACTAAAAGTGAGTTTGTTCTCCTAGCATAGTATTGGTTATTTCGTGAATATAATTGTTTGTAAAGGCCTTTCTAAAGGTTTAATAATGATGCTTAAACAAGTAATTAAGGAGAAAATAAATATTTAAAAATGTAAAGAGAAATATAAAGGAAACAAAGTTTCTGAGCAGTGTTTATGATAAATATCTGTGTTTCTCTTCAACGCTTAAATATTCATTATCACACATCTTGAGTACTGGGCACTTAACGTAGAATATTTCTTAACATCTCAGTATCTGGCCGGAGGAGGCCACTGTTCTGCTTGCTATGTGTGCTCTGCTTCATTACATTGCAGGCAAGGATGCTATGGGCATTATTGAGACAGGTAATGATCTGTAGGTAACCACAGGTCTTCGATTGAAAATGAGAACTACATCAAGAAGAGATGAAAAGGAGAGATTTCGGAAGTCTTTAGAATTTAAGAAAGGTAATGGTTTAGAATTTGTATGGACTAAAGTGAGTAAAGAGGAAACTGAGACTGGAAGAAGCTACTTGAGAAGTCTGTTGGCAGGGAAGAAACCTTACTTCTCTAAATGTAGAAGGTGCAGGATTCAAGAATTGCAAGATTGCCTGGTACAATCTTCGACAAGATGTAAGAAAGATATCAGGATGCAGAAGAAAAAGCAGAGTTGGTATTAAAGCAAGAAGCAAAACTTGTTCTTTGTCTTGCACTGACTCTTTGGCTTTAAATTGCACCCTAAAGTATGAATGCATTTACATCTAGGAATTGGAACGTTTCTAGTGCTAGATGGGAAAAAAATCTGAACTTTTCCTGTAAATTAAAAATGGTAAAAAAAGCTCTTGCATGTTTTGTGTTTTTATTGATTTATTTATTAAAGTGTTCTATTGCTAAAGGTTGTTTTTCACTGAAACTGATCATGATGATTTCCTTTCCATTTTAAAAGGTGAAATTTCAGCATGAGGTATACCCTCCAGTTGGTGCAGACAGTGAATCAAGTCTGTTGGAGCAACCAGTGTCACGGCAGGTTTTTATTGTTCAAGACCTGGAGATAAGAGATCGCTTAGCTACATCACAGATGAATAAATTTCTCTATCTCTACTGCAGTAAGGAGATGCCCAGAAAAGCACATTCAAACATGGTACAGTTACAGCTTGTGTTAATTAATTGTAATTACAGGAGTTGGATTGTCATTGTGGGGGTGTTCTGAGATGTAATACTATTCTTTATCATCTTGGGTTTTTTTCAGTTAACAGTTAAAGCGTTACATGTCCGTCCAGAGTCTGGCAGATCCCCCCAGGAATGTTGTTTACGTGTTTCATTAATGCCACTTCGCCTCAACATTGACCAGGTTGGTTGTGCAATGCAAAAAAAAATTAGTTAATAGTGTTGGATTTTTTTACCAGATACTTGCAACCATTACGCATGTTTTATGGGGTAGTTTTCTTGATTTACTTCATTTTTTTTTTACTTATGATCAGTCACACATCTTTGGATCTCTGCTGCTCTGTTTATATCCCTGATGGAACTTGTTTTCTGCTCCAGCTCTTGCAGAGACTAGCCCACTTTTAATTTTAAAACTAAGGGTATCGGAAGACTTAACTGTTTCCTCTGTAGTATCAGTTTACCTCCTGAGACTTTTTGATGCTCTCACACGTTATGAAATTATGACTTTTAAAAACCATGTACTTAATTTTGAATGATCTTGCTTTTTTTGTTCATGAAGTGGCTTTTGTGGTTTTTTTAAAGGAGAAAAGTTAATCATTAATCCAGAAGTTGTTCACAAGATTGCAGTCGAGGGCACTTGACATGTGAGAACTGATTTGGAATCCTGAAGGCTTTGGTCTTGCTACCAACTGCAGTGGCATAAAGATCAGAAATGGGAGAAATTGTTTTATTTTCTTTAGGAAACCTTCGTGCAAAGTATTTTTCATATACTCAAGAAACAGATGGGCTTTTCTTCTGTGCTGCTAAGGAAGCTACATGTGTTTGTGCAGTTATTACTCCTTGCTGAGACATTTCTTGCTGAATTTGTCACCTGCAGAGATTTGTGTGTTTTTTCAAGATGACAACTGAGAGATCATACCTGCCTTCTGTTTCCTTTAGCACGTGTTAGAGACCAGGTTTTTCATTTTGCTGTTAGAAAAATTGAACTCTGGATTGTAATAATTTCGTGTAGAAAAACAGCATGGAAATACTGCCATCTAGTGAGGCAGTGTCTCCCTCTTGATAATTTTCTAAGTCTTTATCTTTTGTACCATAAAAAAAAAAAAATCACCTTTACAACTTCTGCAGGATTAACCACAGCTTTCTTGGAAGTACAAGGCTGCATGAAGTTGTGTTAGAAATTCTTGTTACACTCACAGCTTAGGTAGTAATATCAGCTGGAATCAAAAAGGAAAAGAAACTGCAGAAGTCATTAATGGTAGGATGATGCATCTGTCAAAAAAGAAAATGAGATACAATTACTTCAAAGCAGTAACAACAGAGGTATTAATGTCTTTTAGTGAAGCAATAGCAAGATCTGATTTGGAATAATTTGTCTAAGATTAGCAGTATTGAAGGTGAGTAGAAATATACTTGAATATCCTTTTATTGGAAATCTGAGAAAAGTTTGTGGACCCTCAACACTTTGTTTCTGAAACAGTCTCTAAAATGAGACTAGAGATGATGAATACCACCCTGGAGTTCAACATAAAAGCCATTTAGATTATTAAGTCATATTATATGTAGCAAGGGGCAGTAACAAAGACTTTCCCATTTCTGTCCTAGATTTCTCTGTGGGTTCTCCACGTTTTAATGGATCAAAAAGAAATGTGTTTTGATTCATATTTTTTTAGAAATGAAGAGCTGGAATAGTAGATAATAGAGATGAACTTAGAGAATTTGCTATATATTTTTTAACCTGATTGTATTTTATTTTTGACATTAGGATGCCTTGTTTTTCCTGAAGGATTTTTTCACTAGCCTCTCTACAGAAGTAGAACTTCTAATTACTCCAGATCCTGAAGGTGAATTTTTCAAAAATCTAATACAAAAATTCTTTTACTTACTCTTTCAATGTGTGTATGTATCTGTAAATTCACACTTGAATCCTGTGAGTGTGAAACCAAAAATTAATTAAAAAAAATTACAAACCACAACACAAAAAAAAATACAAAACAGACCACCGCTACCCCCAAATCCCTAAATACCATTAAAGGTGTTCAGCACCTGGGATCCCCATTATATAAAAGGCTTCACCAAAATTTGAGCTTATTTAATAAGAACTTCTGAAAAAAGAGGATTGTATAATATTAAGAGTTGTTACTATGTAAGACAAATACATTATTTAATACCTCTTGCATAAAAGAACATATCTGTCTGATAGCTTGTAGTTGTTAACTCCTGGAGAAAGGAAAAGAATTCAGTATTATAAACAGACAGTGCAATGCACATATGCAGTTCAAGCAGTACTTCTGATCAGCTGCACCATCTGATGCAACAGCAGTGTATGTTGACATATTTTCTCTAACTATATTTGTGACATTATTAGCAGCTATACATTACCTGTATCTGTTGAGACATCATGCTGAAATGCATAGATAATGAAGTACTCTGCAGTGTTGCCATTAAAGGCAGATGGATGATTTATGTAGATACATAAACCCCAAGTTAAGCTTAGTAAGACACTGTCTTACTAAGACAAATATTGCCCTGTTAGTAATTCGTATTAATAAGCATTAGAGCTTACTCAAGACGCAGTAATTGTGTAAACTCACACTTCTTGTGAAAAATATGAACCAGCTGACTGTATGCAACTTCTTACCTTAGTTAAAAAGTCTCCAGGTGCTGAAGTTACGTGTAGTTTGCCCAGGCATGTCAGCAGCCTTAAGGACCCAAGCCCAGTGATTTCTTTCTCATCACACAAGCAAGCAAATGAAAATGGTAGCATTGATTCTATGGATGTGATTAATGGAGAGGATCCTCATTTCTCAGAAGAAGTGACATCCTACAGTGATCAGCCAGTATTTTTCAGGTAAGCTTTTATTAAAATATTTCAGTGGCACACTGCTCCTCTGATGAATGCTCTTAGAAAATGTGATGATGAGCTATTCAGACCTTATGACAAGGTGCATTGTTTGTTTATTGACTGATTGTGGAAATGTATTGTTTCTATTAGATTTTACGTGCTACTGTGATCAAGAAGATAAATTAATTAAAGCTCTGCCATGTACAGAAGCAGTAATGAGATGTTTTATAGATAAATAAGAGCAGTGTTTGTGCTCTTCTGTCTAGCAATGTAAATTAGATCTAATACGACCAGAGGCCAGAGTATATAGAGGGAAAGGGTATTATGGAAGAGGTACAAGATCAAAATCTCACAAAAAAACCTCTAACGTAGACCTGACTGGCAAATCAGTATACAATATGCATCTTGTTTTACAAAAGATTTTTGTGTGCAAATGCCTCTAACAACAGATGTATACTTCAGGATGCAGTGCAGAGCCAAATTGTGAGAAAATGACTGTGGTTCTATTTCACCACATACATCACAAATAGAAGTTTTTCCTGAGTTCCAGCTGCAGGGCTGAATTTTGCCCACAGAACCATCGTTGGCCATATACTTTTTGTGGGGGCTTTGTAACTGAAATGCACACTATGAAAATAGAGGGAAGAAGTTCACTTGCAGGATTATTAGCACTTTGAGGACCACTGAATTTATCATAAATGGTGTAATGTTAACTAGATGTTAATAAACCAAGAGAAGCTGAATTTACCACTGTACTTTGCACACTTATTCTAAAGTACTAACCCAGTAAATAATGTATGGTTTACAGAAAAGGGTGTCACACTGTATTCCAGGAGGATGGGAACCAATGATTTTTTTTGTAATTGTTTTATTTCCTTTTCATGCTTCTCACTGTAAAATTTCCTTTGTGTATCTCAGAGAATTTCGTTTTACATCAGAAGTTCCGATACGACTTGATTACCACGGCAAACATGTGTCGATGGACCAGGTTTGTGTATAGTGCTGATGATGTAGAACAAAAAAATTGATGTTCTTTGTTTGAATGTTTTTCCCCACTGTGCATACTGTTGTGCTTCCTCTAATTATTGATTTGATCTGGGGAAATGTGAACCTTTTCTTCCTTAGTTTCATTAAAGCTTAATGTTGTTTCACTGTTAATTTGAAAAATAAGGGGTGAATCCTTCTGTTGTGGAGGAGTGATTAATTAATGCAAGATGATATTTTTCCAACAGTAATTAATACTCTTTATTAACTTTGACATTGAGAACTCTCACCACCCCTGACTACTGATTTTAATAATAATCGATTCTTCACACCATCATGGAAACATACAGATGAATAACTAGATCTAGAAATAACTTGCAAAAATACATAAACATTAATTGAACTCAATTTAACAGGAAGAGAAGGTTGCTGTGGTCAGTATATTGCTTGCCCACTAGATGGACTCAAGGAGCCTCTTTCTGCTTATGGCAGAAGGCTAGGTGAATTACAAGAGGCTTTTAAGTATTTACTTGCAAAATATCTCCCAACTTGCGGTGCTAGCTACAGCTTCAAACAGCACCCAGACACTTTCAGGGAATTTTGTTACTGTCTTGGTGGTCACTCCCAGACTTCTGGGGAAAGGAGACAGACAATCTCTGGCTTTATCCTGGCTTCTCTGGACGATCTGTGTATCTCCAGGACTTTCCATCTTGGCAGGAGACCTTCAGGTGTAGGCAGGATGTCTTGCAATGTGCGGTCTCAGCACAATGTCACACTGTCTATGCAGGCTGACCACATGCAGGCATTTAGAGCCTGTTCCTGGTAAACTTGAGGCAGGCAGTTTCCAGGCAGTTCAGGATACAATAAGGCAGTGAGCAATGGCAGCAGGCAGCAGCAGGCATGAATACAACAGCAGAGCACATTATGTTTTTGTGCTCATCTCTTTTTATCAATGTAGCTGAAGACTAATGGGCCTTTGGACACAGAATAACCAATCAGAATGGCAGTTAGCTAAGCCTGAATCATTAGGTGAAGCTATTGGCTTGCTTTACCCTGAATTACAAAAGCTGAGGCCTTGCACAAGGCAGGCACAAGGTAAATGTGTGTGTACCTTGTTTACCACAGGATGTAAACAAGTCTGGGCAGGCCACAGCCCTTAGATTCAGTGGATTCAGGTTCTTTGTCCTCTTTCCCACAGTTGCTTCTCCCCAAAACAGAAGGAGGAAGAGCAGAAAAACATGTCTGGGCAAGCCAGGGCATGTATAAGCCTATTTTGGCATGCTTATGCCAATCACGACACTTTCGGGGATGATTAATTCAAAATGGACTTTGAAGACACATTTATCGACTCAGTGACTGGAAATCTTTTTTTTTTCCAGTCATGGTGCCTCTCAAAGGATGATACCACTGTCTTATGACAGAATAGTGCATTTTTTCTTCCTTATTAATATCAGAAAAAAGTATTGACTTTTTTTAACTCCTTGTTTCTTTCAAGTGTTAGAACATTTGGAACATGCTAACACCAGAGCTATGTATACATACATTGTTATATCTTAAATACTTCTGAGGAAGCCCTCTTGTATCCATACATTTTTCTTATAGTTGCCAGTTAAGCCAGAACTCATTTTTCACAAGTTTTCACGTAATGTCATTCACAGCACTGTAAGAAGTAGCATTTGGGAGACTAGGGGAGAGTCAATTTAGGCATGAATACTTGCAATAAGAGTAGAGATGATGAGGTTGTTTCTGACCTACAGATAGTACAGGATGAATAAATTCATGTGATAAAATATTTCACTTACAGGGGACACTAGCTGGGATTCTTATTGGGCTTGCTCAGTTAAACTGCTCAGAATTAAAGCTGAAGAGACTTTGTTACAGACATGGGTAAGTTTATCAAATTGGTGATTAACATTGTGTTTGCAAATCAAACAAGTTTATGGTGAATAACTGAATGCAGCAAGAAGAAGCAGAAAAACATGTCTGGTACTTTTAAAATCCAAGATGCTTTTAAAATCCAGGATACTTTTTGACTTCACAAATATTTCTTGATTCCAATTTCTGTCAAACGTATATTGTTCAAAAAGAACATCTCTTTTCAGAGCAGTATTTACTGTATGTGCTAGTCTTGGTGTGAAACTGCTTTAGTTGCTTGTTTGCTTCCTATTTGAACTGGATGTGATCATGCTGTCTTGAACTTCTGTTCTATGAAGCACGTGGATGTGAAATGATTTGATTAGCAGAAGATGCCACTTGAAAACATTCTTGTTTCAATGACATCATTTACTTCAGTAAATGTATTTGTCTTACTAGGAATTGCTTGGTTTAGATTTTTTTTTTCTTTTAGTTTATTAGGTGTGGATAAATTGTTTTCCTATGCCATAAGTGAATGGCTTAATGATATAAAGAAAAACCAGCTGCCGGGAATTCTGGGAGGAGTAGGTCCTATGCATTCGCTAGTGCAGTTAGGTAAGTTAATTCTCATTTCTATTGAGAACTGTATGGCAGTTGTTTTAAAAAAACAAACTTACAGCACCTCCCCCAGATAATTTTGACACTTGGTTTTGCTTCATTCCTCTGACGTAAGAGAGCTTTCTAACTATGGTCTTCTGTTCATTTTAAGTCCAAGGTCTGAAGGACTTGGTGTGGTTACCAATAGAGCAGTACCGAAAGGATGGCCGTATTGTAAGAGGCTTTCAAAGAGGAGCAGCTTCTTTTGGTACTTCCACTGCAATGGCAGCACTGGAGCTAACAAACAGAATGGTTCAAACTATACAGGTACAGTGTATTACTGCTGGAGTTAAACATAAAATGAGAAGTGTTGCTAGTAAGTACTCTAGCTAGTAGCTGTATTTTTAAGTTTGGGAGCATGTACTAAACAGAACATAAACATTTATATCCATAGGAAAGCAGAGACTAGGCAAAGATAGCACCAATCTGAGATGAGAATTATTGCATCAAATGCAGTGGTTAAAAAAAATGTGTTAAATGTTGATGAACACCCAAGCTGTTACGTTTTCAATGTCTTGAATATGTTCCAGCATACAGTTTAATACTAAAGTACTGAGCTACACTAAAAAATCACTGATCTTGAGAAATATGAGCTCTTTGTGTGTGTTAACTTTCCAGTAATACAACATTCATTCTTTTCTTATGGTGCTTAATGTGTAGTTAGAGCTGCACCCATTGCAGACTTTCTTATACAAAACTTGAATCTTCTGTAAATGAATTTTTTTTTTTAGTTAGAGTTCTTTTAATTCTTTCATCTCTATTAGTAGTTCAAATTTGTAATCAGATACCATAAAACTTCTTGTATATTTCGCATTCACTCTTGATTTTCAGGCAGCTGCAGAAACTGCATATGATATGGTATCACCAGGGCCTACTTTTATTGAAGCAAAAAAGGTCAAACGATTCCCTCGCCATCGTTTTGCCCATCAACCAGTAGATCTACGGGAAGGTGTAGCCAAAGCGTACAGTGTAGTGAAAGAGGTGAGTGGTGAAGTAACTGTCCTTATTCTTAAATTATTCTTAAGTTTGATTAAAATATTGCATGTCAGCTTAAGCTGACCAAATGAAGAAGAGAATCAAAGTTCCTAATCAGAAATCTTAACAGAAACTGCATGGAAAAATCAGAGAAACAGAACTGAACTTAATGTTGTGCAGATAAGTATGAGTAGGACCTCAGCATGTTTTACAGTTGTGAGACATGTATCATAGTATCATCAGGGTTGGAAGAGACCTCACAGATCATCAAGTCCAACCCTTCACCACAGAGCTCAAGGCTAGACCATGGCACCAAGTGCCACGTCCAATCTTGCCTTGAACAGCTCCGGTAAAACTATGTCTCACAACAACTATGTCATCTGTCCTTCCCTATCTGCCACCCAGCCCCCACTGTCACTCACCCAGTTACTGTTAATTCTGAGGTTCTTAAAGTTTAATACCAGATTTAAAACAAGTGCAAGTTCTTTACCGTGGTAGATAAATAAAAGTTAGAATGCTGACCTAGTTGCACCTAATACTGTGTACGGGAAGTGTTAGGTCTTAGCTGGGGAGTTTCACTGAATTCTGTCATTTTTTTTAATAGCTTACAGCACCCCATGGCTTCCTGAAGGTGTTCAAAAAAAGACTGGATGAGCCACTTAGTGCCATGGCCTAGTTGATTGGACAGGGCTGGGTAATAAGTTGGACTGGATGATCTTGGAGGTCTCTTCCAACCTGGTTGATTCTGTGACTCCCTTGTGCACAAGAAGTGATACTAAAAGTTACCTTAAGTTTGTGGTTGTGTTATTCTGAGCCATATTAGAAGAACTGAATCATATTTGTATCAGTATAGTTAGACTACAGTTGTAATACAAATCACAAAGATGACAAATGCTGGGCAGTTTAAGTTTTCCGTAGAACTAGGAGAGGTTGCTTTTTTTTTCTCTTTCAGTGTAACTCATTTCTGTTAATTTCTTGAAGGGGATTACGGACACAGCCCAAACTATCTATGAGACTGCTGCTCGTGAGCATGAGAACAGAGGAGTAACTGGAGCAGTAGGAGGAGTCCTCCGCCAAATTCCACCAACTGTGGTGAAACCTCTCATTGTTGCAACTGAGGCAACTTCAAATGTTCTAGGTGGAATGAGAAACCAGATCAGGCCAGATGTCCGTCAAGAAGAGTCTCAGAAGTGGCGCCTTGGGGAGGACTGAGGTTATAAATTGGCTCCACAGCCAGGTAGCAGGGCTGGAAATGCAGAAGACTATCCCATTGGCAGCCTTTGATGGAGCTCACTTTGTTTAGTCATGCTCATCTCAGGAACAAATGAGGGTTTCAGCTATTGCTAGCAAAACATTCAACCAAAAATATTTATGAATTGAAGAGAAAATTGGTACTTGCTTATACTGTGTGTTACCAATACCTTTGGTCAATAGTGCCAAACCTAGCGAGGCATGCGCTGCCAACTCAGAGACATACTTGCTCTGTTCTGTTTACCATGTTTTTCTTGGTAGATCTAACATCTGAAGCAGAAGCCTGTATGGTGAAACTATAGAAGAAATGTTCTGAGGGTAGTCAAAGAACTGTTTTCAATAAAGGGCTCAGCAGATGCTCTTCACTGACTAAAGGATAAAGCTTTCATTCTGAACATGAGACATGAAGGCTATGTAATGTGGAAACAGATAAGATAATACCATTTAGTGGTCATATACATTGCTTTTAATGTGGCACTTGCAGCAAGGGCAAGCTTGATAACCATTCAGAATTTAGAGTCAATGTTGATACACCTATGAACAGGACTTATTCCTAAATATTAAATACCTACTTTTGTGGGTCTCTGAAAAACCTGAATGTTGCAGAAATGTTCTGTTGTGTTGCACTTTAAAGGATATGGCCTGTATATTGTGCTTTTTTATAGTGTGAATAAAATGTTATGTGCATTATCCTTTATGTGGTTTAGAACCTTACACAGATTATTGAAAAGAGCATCATTTGATGATGCTCCTCCAAAAATAAGGTGTCTTAAATTTGTTTAAACTACTCATTATATGTAAAAAACATTTTTGTCTTCTGTTACACTAATTACAATGCTAAAAGAACTGTTCTTCAGGAAAACAGCAGTTAAATGTTATTGTGGCCAACAGTTCTTTGTAAGAATGAGAAATCCTAATTAAAGTAAAATCAACATAATGCATAATTTCATGGTTAAAATTCTATACAGACTTTATTTTAATATCTTTTATTTAAAGTTCATGTTGTTGCAAAGTTGCTGCTCTGACATACTTTCTAATTTAAACTGTGGCATCGTCAGTTATTTGACAGTGAGTATTTTTGACAATTTAATTTGATCTGAGGATAAATGGGAGGGTTAAAAAAATCCAAACCAAACAAAAAAAAAAAAAACTCAACAACAAAACTTCAAAAATCGAAGTTGTTACTGACGTGTATTTACAATTTAGTAGGTGCCCAGCATCTCTACAGAGCATTATTAAGCAACTGACATTGCTCTGTTTCTAGGCAGTTGAAAGGCTTGGAAGTAGCTGGGTGGAAACAACTTTTTTTTTGTCTTGATATTAGCAAAACCAAGGATATAATGTAAAGGCTATTTCAGAATAGCAAAATAGACATTTTGAATTCCAACAGCTTAACACTTTGAATGACTACTCCCCACATAAGTTTGTCATAGTCCTGTGCTTGTTTGAACAGGAAATTCTGGAAATACGCTATATTGAAAACCTCCACCAAAAGAGGGACATCAGATGCTATTGTTCAGACTTCCATTTCTAAGCGTGATGAGGAAGGATGTTCACTTTTTTTTTGTTTGATACCTGCTACGAGTGAAAATTTCACTGATGGGCCTTAGAGGAAGAAAAGGAGTGTTTGAAGGAAAATGGTTACTGCTCATTAATCCTGTTAAAACGCTAGCTATTCCTGAACACTAAACACTCTGGCCAGAGGGTGAATGATTTGAAAATGTCCCTTCTGCTGGGAACATTGCAGTCTGCTTTGCTGTTTTTCATAAACCAAATCTCCAGTAACAAACAAAATCTTATGTTGGGTGATAGGAAAAGAAAATCTTGTAATATCATTCACAGGAATGGTCTTGTGGTTCACTTTGGAGACCTATTTATTTCAATTAAGCAACCTGGTTTAAGCAAAAGGTGCTTTTGAGAGGACAAATGCCTGCAAATCGAATGACATAAAATATTTTCTGATACAAAAATACTTGCTGCTGTTCCTACTTTTGTCCGGTAGTTAAAGAGCTTTGCTTTGGTGAGAGCTCAAAAAGTGAGCATTTTGCACAGGAATGAGTTCCAGGTTTGCAATTTGGCACTTCCCGAATGCCTTCTCCAGAGGGGGTGATGACTCAATGCAAGTAAGTAGCAATGCATCATTTTTCTTTGCAATGACTCTACTCTGTAATTTCAGCAGGTCCAGTACATCCAGTTAATTGGAGTATACTGTAATGGTATATACATATTTTCTTCCTTTTTGACATGCTGAAAAGGAGCAGTTGGCATTTCAGCATCCATTTAATTTTCAGTTCTGTCAATCTGATTGTACTACAATGCAATTAGAATATATTTTTATATGAGGGCGTGCTGTCAGGCTAAAACATTTTTATAGAATGTCTGTCATTGTCACCAACACAGGCTGTACACATTATTAAACTTCACTTTTCATTAAGTAAACCCTTGCATTGACTGCTTGCACTTTATTGAGCCTATTCAGTGAAAAGATTTTTTTTCCAATGTTTTTCCAAATAATTTCTTAACTTTCAGATGTGTAGTCTGAATTGTTTTTCACTTCCAATCTGATCCGGCAGTGTTTGAAATGTTTTAAAAAACAAAACCCAACATAAACAACAACAGACCCCACAGAACTTGTCAGACTAGTCTTCACATAAGAGCCCTGTTTTCAAAAGGTCTGTGAAGTCGTTTGTGTTTTGATTTGCAGTATATGTTGTGCATGAGAAGGAATTTATTAAATGATAACACTGTAAGATTTTTCAAGCACTTAAATGAGATTTGACTCTGGATGTATTTCCTGGAAATAGAAGCCTGTGGATGCCTTGATGTATTCTCTGTTAGCAGGAGGAGATCTGCACAAATATCGTTGCACATGAATTTTCCACTGAAATCAGTTGCTAGAGATGCTGGCAATTTTCATATTTGTAATGGATGTAAACTGACACTGTTTAATGATCAATATTGTCTAATGTTGGACTGACTGCTCTTATACAGCCTATTAGTGTTCTGATAGATCCTTGGTTTTCCTGAGCATCCTGGCACTTAATATGTTATGTGCCTCAGAAGTACCTAAAAGAGACAGTTATCTTTTGGAAAAGTGCAAAACCCACAAAACAAAAAACCAAACAAAACCCCACAGCAACAAATAAAACCTGAAACGAAAATCATGTTTCGTAAGACTCTTAGTAGTGACTGGGTGTAGAAGATCATTACATCCATGCAAAGCCAGCTTTCATTCTTCTTTACATGTTGAAAGTTCCTAAATACTGCAGCTTTTTAGCAGTGTGATGTATCCTGTGTGTACTTGCCTAATGATAAGCATTAGGTCAGTCACCAGTGCTTGAGGGATATGTGTGGTTCTGTTTTCTCATTAAGTGGTTGATTGTGAACATACATTGCTTGCCTTCATCTGCAGTTGCTTAAAAGAGTTGTTAAGAAAGGTTTCTTAATAAACCATAAAGCTGTTAAATTATTATGAACATGACACACTAAACATGATCCATATACCTGCAAGTGTGGTACTGGTTTAACAGTATATGTTAAAATGAAATGTTGGAAAACAGTGAAATCCAAGAAATTGTTTAGAGTAGGTAAATACTTCAAATCTTTTAAATATCTGAACTCTCACAGCAATATAAGCATTGTCAGAAAGCGTGTAGGTATTTATGTCAGTCTGGATGCCTAGTTTGCATAGTTCTGTCTCCCAGCTCATGATGTAAGCTTCTGACAACTGTTTTAAGTTGCTCTATATGCTGAATCTTGTTTACAATCGGGAATTGGATACTACAGATTAAGTATGTAAATACAAACCATGCATTTGTACTGGATTTCTTAATGGTAGCTCAGACAAACAGCAATTTGTGTATATGTTTGTGTATATTTTTTACACTTTTTGCGTTTCTAGTAGTTTTGTGGTATTGTTTGTATATAGTTTGCTAGGGTGAAGAATATACATAGTCTCAAATAGAAACCGCTCTGGAAGGGAATTGATTATTTCAACTTGAGATACTTTGCTTAAAGTTCTTGTCCCCTCAGTGTGTCTTTGAGAGTTATTTTTTACCATAATTTATACAGCACCAAAAGTGTATATTATAGCTTATTGAAATGCTGAAAGGCCTGAGTGCAAATAGGTTGTCCTGTTAAGTATGTTTAATGAAAAAAAAAATTTGTAATTATGCATAAATAAATATCTTAATTTGTTCCTTGAGTTGGTTTTCTCTACCTATGATTAGAACTAATATAAAAAAAAGTGTCCCAAAGTAACACTGAACTGTTTAAAGCTTATACCTACCTGGCTATAGAGCTGTACATTAAAAAAAATACATTTAAATTGTTTTAAAATTACACAGAGATCAAAAGCTAGAAAATAAATTGACCTGACCAATTTAACTTTATTGGTGAATCATAGACATAGATTAAAGTGCTCTCTGTGTGATCACAGAGTCTTCCATAGGCCTCTTGGCACATTTAGTTACTGAGCATCTGTTTCTTACCTCAACATTCAGTAGAGATTTTAAAGATCTGTGAAGAACACAAAGTAATTAATTCCTTCTGGGATTCTAGTGTATACCAACTTCACAGGCATTCAGTTGCATGCATCTGAAAAGCAATCTTCGAGGGCTCCTTATGGAGTGGTATTAAACACTGGTGGCAGTGTGGATCCCTGAATAGTGAGACATGTGACAATGTTCTCATAGCTTAGGAAACTTAAGTCAGTGTGTTGTGCTTGACAGAATAGTTAACCAGGCAGTAACCCTTCAGTTAAGAAGACAGTTGACTCTCATTCTGCATCTCCTCCTCCCCTCCTCTCCCTTCTATAAAGCAAGACCTCACATGGATTAAATGGGTTGGACTGGATGATCTTGGAGGTCTCTTCCAACCTGGTTGATTCTATGATTCCAATTTCAGTATCTTTATTTAAAAGCTTCTTTTTTTTTTTTTTTTAATTTAAGGAAGCCCAGTATAAATGCAGTGAGAGAGAGTGTGAGCAATTTTTTCTTTGCATGCAGGTTTTTTTCTAAGCTTTTTCTAAACATTGCTCATAAAAATGATCCGTGAGCTGTGCCGAGGGGAAGCATGGACCACAGAGGATAAACAGGGAACAGCTTGGCAGTAGTTTGATCATCCCAGAAAAGTATGACAAATTGGAGAAAACTTATGTCACTTGTTCCTAATGCTTTCTTTGTAGGTTGAAAGTGATGTTTGTGAACTTCTCTTGCAGTCTGTGCTTCTCTGGATGTTTGGGAGTTGTCTGTCACTTGTAAGAAATGCCAGAATAGCGACTTCATTTTGTGCCAGGGAGATGATACAGGATGACACAAACTGGAATCACAACCTGGGCAAAACATCGAAGAAGTTCTGTTTCTCTTCACTATATTAATGCATACCAAGGACATTCCTGATGTCTCCAGGTTAGTCTGAAGAGCAGAGGAGATGAGCAGAGGAGACTGTAGCTGCCAGTATGACATACTGGCCTGGAGCAATATTAGCTGGTGTTCCTGAACTGCATTCATAACTGAGGATGGCCCAGGCTTAAGTGTTCTGATTTTGTTTTTCTTTTTCTTTTTTTTGCTGCCAATTCCTATTTCCAGCAAATGGTATATAGCCATCCTGCATTACAGATTACAAGGCTTAGTAAAGCTGCCTTTTTCTGGCAGGTAAACTGAGGTTTCAAAGCAGTTTTGTTCTGGAGATGAAAGCAGAAGTTACTGAAGGGCAACAATGCAGTATTTACAGCCCCACACACAATGAAGCAGTTCAAGCTTTAAATATTTGCGTGAGCATTTGTGAGGTAGTTATGTAGCATAATTCTGTTCTCAGGATCTCATTTGTGTATCTAATTATTTATTCTGTTCTTGGTTTAATTCTGTATTAGGAGTATGTGTTAAATTTGGTCCTTGCAGGCCAAGATTGGAAGGAAGCCTCCAGGAAGAAGAGACGTGTACCTGAATATGCAGAAGGAAAATTACTGGGAGTTTTTGGGAGTATGGAGTACTTCTGCTTCAACACAGAACTTAATGAAATGGGGCACAAAGGTAAAATCAGTAACAGCTGTCTCAGGAACTTTCAACTTTAGACTTTAGCACTTGGCAGTTGTTTGGTACTGAAGATTTGCTGGTGTCTCCAACAGCTGTGTGAATCTCATAGCAGTTCTTTCTATACTTACTTTCATACCTTCTCTCTGTTCCATTAAAATGCTTCCTACTGTGTACAAGTCTGAGAGAGGCTTGTGGCTACTTGTAGGTGAAAGGAATTGTGAGTTTGAAGGCGTTTGATAGCACCATGCTGTTTGTTGTTTTTTGAGTTTGGACAGAATAAAGTTACTCTCCTTCTTAGTAGTTGATACAGTGCTGTGTTTTGGCTTTAGGATGTGAGTAATGTCAGTAGCACACTGATGTTTTAGTTGTTGCTATGCAGTGTTTGCACTAAGTCAAGGTCTTCTTAGTGGAGGCTGGGAAAGACCTGGGAAGTGACATAGCAAGAAGAGCTGTCCCAAACTGTCCAAGGGGTTATTCCATACTCTGACACAAACTGGGGGGAATTGGGCAGGTGACAGAGTCTTTTGGATTGACTGGGCATCAGCCAGCAGATGCTGAGCAGTTGTACTGCGCCTTAGCTGTTTCATATGTTCTGTTGTATAATAAAGAAAGGGAAAATAATAGTAACTACTAAACAGTTTTTATCTTAACATGTGAGTTTTACTATTTTTTTCCAATTCTCTCCCCTCATCCCACTGCAAAGTGGGGAATGAGTGAGGGCCTGCGTGATGCTTAGTTGCTGACTGGGGTTGAACCATGACAGACCAAAGTGGCTCAGTAGATTTGGACTGGCAACATAATGGTCAATTATTTATAGCTCTTTGGGCCCATGACACATCAGGCCATCAGGGAAGAGATGAAACCTATAGATGAGAGATGATCAAGGGGTAAACTTGATAGTGGATACTATTGCTCAAGTTATCCATGAATGTGAAAGAGGCACCACAATCAAGTAAACCAAGTGGTTAAAGCCTGTTTGGTATGGATGATAGTGACTGAAGTATAAATGTGAAGGCCTGACCCATTGGTTATATCACACTTCCACAAATTCACTAAAGTAACTCTCCTGAGGCAAACCCTCTTATTTGATGGCTGCATTTTATTCAAACCAGCTGAAAGTATTATCCCAGAGCACAGCTTTTTATTGTGACTGTTCTTCTTTTCTAAAAGCTGTAACCTAATACTGTGTAGCTCCTTTTTGCCTTTTCAAACCAGAAGTGGTGCCTCTCCAGCTAAATTATTTAATACAATGGAGTTTGACAATTTGGTCAAAAAGAAAAATGACCTCCAAGTCTGAGAGAGGTTGACATGGGGTTGTAAACTGGGCCCTGTCTTTGCAATATCCCATGGACACTGCAGAAATGACAAGAGGCAATTACAGAGGAGCACGTCTCACTACATTAACCATTAACATCTCTACCTTGTTGCCCTAAGCCTCTCATATCATTTAATGCAAAGACTCATGCTGACATTAATAGAGAAAGTTTTCAAATGCAATTTTCATCATGACCATTTTTCCTTGTCCTCAGCCTGAATTTTTACTGATGCTGCTACCACTCAAGTGTGAAGCTGCCACTTAATTGTGTGGGGACAGAGTGGCTGGAGAGCAGCCAGGAAGAAAGGGACCTGGGGGTACTGGTAGACAGTAGGCTGAACATGAGCCAGCAGTGTGCCCAAGGTGGCCAAGAGAGCCAATGGCATCCTGGCCTGTATCAGGAACAGTGTGGCCAGTAGGATATGGGAGATTATTCTTCCCATGTACTCAACACTGCTCAGGCCACACCTTGAGTACTGTGTCTAGTTCTGAGCCCCTCAATTCAAGAGAGATGTTGGGGTGCTGGAACATGTCCAGAGAAGGGCAACAAAGCTGGTGAAAGGCCTGGAACACAAACCCTATGAGGAGAGGCTGAGGGAGCTGGGGTTGTTTCACCTGGAGAAGAGGAGGCTCAGAGGTGACCTCACTGCTGTCTACAACTACCTGAAGGGAGGTTGTAGCCAGGTGGGGGTTGGTCTCTTCTCCCAGGCAACCAGCAACAGGACAAGGGGACACAGCCTCAAGTTGTGCCGAGGGAAGTATAGGCTGGATGTTAGGAGGAAGTTCTTCACAGAGAGAGTGATTGGCATTGGAATGGGCTGCCCAGGGAGGTGGTGGAGTTGCTGTCCCTGGATGTGTTCAAGAAAGGACTGGATGAGGCACTTAGTGCCATGGTCTAGTTGACTGGCTAGGGCTGGGTGCTAGGTTGGACTGGATGATCTTGGAGGTCTCTTCCAACCTGGTTGTTTCTATGAAAATTTTAAGCCCCAAGAATAGTTTTAAACAGGTATTTGTGAAGATGCAGAAAAGATCAGTAAGGATGGTGAATAAGGATAAGCAGTGTTTTCTGACATACCTGAGCTTTCCTTGGATATGCCCTTGATTGAAACTGCTGTCCTGACAGCAATCACTTGAATGTGATGAATTTGCCACGCAGGCAGAAGAAACAAAACCTGTTTTTTTCACATTAACATTGAAGACTTGAAAAATGCTCGAGGTTATTTTACTTTTCACTACACATTTTAGAAGTGGCTATCCCAAGAGTCCCACTGGAACCCTCATTGTATTGCTGAGTAGTAGCTCTTACTACTTTTTGGTTTTACAAAACTCATATTTGCAGTGAAGTTAATATAGGGAAAGGACAGTAAATTAATTCACCTGCCTGGACAGAGACTGAAGAACTGAGAAGGAAGCTATGAAGGTAAGCATCTGGCCCACCTGAAGAACAGGTTTCCAAAACACAGGCAGAGACTTCCTCTACTGATAGGGAAAGGAAGCCTTTGTGAGCTCCGCTTGTGATTTGGGGAAACAGTTCTGACTGCTCCCCCTCCAGGCCAAGGCCATCGGGTGCTGGGACTGACAAGGATACAGTCTCCTTCTTGTCTGTGACATACCAGGGTCACTTCTTTTCTGAGCAGATGCTGTTTAAGCCAGCTTGTGATGTGAGGCACAGAAGGTCTGAACTGTAAAAGAAAGCAAAACGAAGCGGCAGCTCATGACGCTTTGTTTTCACTGTGAAATCCTGACTGAAGAAACATTTCCTCCTGGTTTTAACCTTTATTAAAAAAAAAAAAAAGAAGAAGAAAAAGAAAAACTTCTCCTCCTGCATTGTGAAAGACTGATGCATTGCACAGGAAAATAAATACCCTGACCTTAGCCTGCTGCACCATGCTGGGACTCTGATTTTGCACAGCTGCCCCTAAGAGGCAGGTGTTAGGACAGCCAAGTGTTGGCCGAGGTTTGATTCACTGCTTGTACCATCTCCTGCATTCTCAGCTGCTGAAAAAGAACCTCTAGAAGCATATAGCAGAACTGAAAGAAACAAAGATGTGTCTCTGTCTATCTGCAGCAAGGGTCAAGTGACAGTTTGAGGAGAACTGAAAGAGAAGACTCCTTCAAATTCTTTACTGTTTGCAAATTGAAGGACCTGCTTAGAGTAAGGCAAAGACCTGGGAGTATTTTGACAGAGTTTTGTTGTTCTCCAGGGGAATTTCCGCATGACTGAATCTATTTGTTTTGCTGAAAGCTGTTTCCTTTTTCAGATCACTTTTCTGTTTAAGATCAAGCCCACTGTGCTGGGTTCCAAGCAGCAAGAATTTACATTCCTTGTGCATGATAAAATCATGAATTTCTCTATAAAGTGTTTCCAGAAATATCAGCTGTCATTATAATGCAAAAATGTTTGAAATGTATTTTCAAAATAGCTCTTGTTTACATAAAAACTGGCAACCAATATTGTGTTCTAGAAACCAGATTTCATCCCATTTGTCAGTTGTGGGGTAGATGCCATCTGTGTAGAGTACAGCTCTACTGGCCCAGGACACAAAAGGTGCTGGATGATCATGGTCAAGATCTATGGTTGATGCTAAGAGCAGTTTTAGGTGTTACTAGATATAATTCTAGCTAAGCTATTTTACATCCTTACAGGGATTGTAATTGTGACTGTGACAGTAATATTCCAGGAAGTCTAGAAATATTGAAAGAGCAATAGGCACTTTGTGCAACAATTAAAGGAAATGTTTTATAAGGCTTAGCAATAATTTCCCCAAATTTTCTCATTTTCAGAGAGGAAGTTTCTAGTTGTTCATAATGTGAAATAGTGAAATGCTGAGTTTAAGCATTCAAAAGGAAATACTAACACAAAAGTGGCTGCCACAGAAGAAAATAAAGTGTCTTGATAGTAGCCACAGTTGTTCACAGGGAAAGTCACAGCAAATTTGTTTTCCAAGCCATCCACAACTGAAGTGATGCATCTTAATGTAACAAAGGCCACACTGGTCACTGACAACACATTATCTCCTCTTTCAAAGAGAAAATGATGAAAAGCTTATTCAGAAAATACATATATACCTACATTGGCCTATCAAGAAGTAGTGATAATTGCTTTGTACTGTGACATTTAAAATGGTTATCTACATTGTTAGAACAAAGAGGCTCTGCAGCATTAAGAATATATGAAAATTGAAAAGTTCTATTTCATGTGAAAATTGTATTTCATTGTATCGTGACCATGAAGTGCCATGTTAACTTTAGGAGACATTGCTTTGGCTGTTAATGGAACACATGAAGCATTTTAGCTGCACAACACCTACAGTAAGATGCTGCTAAAAGGCTTGTGTACCATATGGACAGCTCAGGGAATGGATTTGTAGAATCACAGGATAATTTTGTTTGGAAAAGACATTTAGGATTGTCATTCCAACCATTATCTAAATACCAAGTGTTGTGCTACTGGGAAAAATATAATCTCACATTAATTAATTTCCCCTTCATTACACCAAGTCTGGTGCTAAACCATGTCCCTTAGCATCGTGTCTCTGTGTCTTTCAAACACCTCCAGGGATGGGGCTACAACCACCTCTTTCAGAAGCCTATTCCAGTGTCCAGCAACCCTTTCCATGAAGAAAGTTCTTCCAATATCTGCTCCAAACCTCCCCTGGTGCAACTTCAGTCTGTTTCCTCTCATCCTATCACTTGTTTCCAAGAGTAAATGGACACTCAACTCTCACAACCTTCTTTCAGGTAAAAAAAAAAATAATAAAAGCTACACGATCTCCCCTCATCCTCCTCTCCAGACTATCAATACCAATTCCCTCAGAATCTCCCCAAGATATCTGCTCTTCAGGTCCCTCACCATCTTTACTGCCCCTCCCTGGACCTGCTCCAGGACCTCAATGTCTTTCTTGTAGTGAGTGCCTTAATTTTTTCTTACTAAATTCTGTTCCCTGCAGAGGAGACTGTCAAAGAGATGGTGGAAATGGGATAAGGAAGTACTTGTACTACTTACCAACTTTCACTCTAGCAGGAGAACCATCTGGTGTGACCTTGCTGTCAGAGTTGAGTCTTGTACCAAAATGCCTGCCCTAAAAAGAATGCACTGAAGCAAGTTTGCATTTTTTCCCGTGTTCTTATTTTGGAAAATGTTGTAGTAGAATTCTACCCAGCAATTGAACAGATGATGGTGGGTTTGTTTTTTGTTTGTTTATCATGTGCCACAGTATGTGAATTGGCATTGACAAACTTGTTACACTGTTTTTTGTTTGAATGTTTTGGGAGGTTTGCTTTGAATTCAACATTAATTTTTGCGGAAAAAAAGCTTAATATTCAGCATTGTGAAACAAAACTTTCTGCTCTGTCTGCATCTCCATTTCTGCTGGCATGAATAATACTGTACTGTCTCAGTGAGATGGCATTGGTACAGTTTTCTATACCACGTTATACTAGTTTAGTTGGCCTAAATATCGAGTTCTGCTAGTAGCTGAGAGGATAGTAAAGAGTTAATAGCATGAAAACGTATGCAGAGCTGCCCCTAACTTGCTTTATTTACACCACATGTAACTTACAAAGAACATTTTATACGCTATATTTATACATGACTAAAAAACCCAAACCAACAAACTTTTAAGTGTATTTTTAAGTAATTAAAGTTGCTTGAAAATTAGATTCAGCAGAATAATTAAACAGAAGTCAGTCACAGACAGTAATGCACAGGCTTAAGTGGTTTTCATAATAAGAATGTCCTTAAGTGTTTGCTTGAAAAGGAATTTCAGAGTCTGTACCCAGAAAAAAGCACGTGGAGTCTGACACATTCTAGATCATGAGCTGTTTAAAGCCATGGGATGATTCATCTTCTCAGATACCCCATTCTAAGAAAATATACCCTGCATCTTAATAGCCATTCAGCTAAACAGATGATTTACAGAATGTAGTTGTAAATCCATTCAGCTTTCACTGATATGGTGGTAAAGTGATAAAGAAAAACTTTGTTGCAGTAATTGTACCTGGTCTTGAAAACACTTTGAATCCTAGTTGTTCTGGAAAAGCAGTAATTCATTCCTACCAGGAGAGGCTGCTCAACAACTGTTTCTTTGCCGTATAGCCATACCAAGAGAAAACATAGCTAGTCTGAAACTGCTTATGTCAGAAGTGCTCTTGCAATTTAAGGCAGCTGAAACATTGTTCATACGGCAGAAATTTTCATTCAGTAGTGGTGATAGACCTAAGGAGCTTGGAGGGTTTGGTTTCTCATATCCCTCTGCCTCAGTTTCCCTGAAGCTAAATAAAAATAAAACTCAAGAATAAAAATACCAGTATTATTATAAATAAAATGAATAATTTTAAAGACATTTTCATGCCCTTATGACTCTTACTACACTTAAGCGTGACTTGTAGTTTTGACAGATAAGAGAATGTGAAAATTTAAAAGGTTACAATCCTTCAGAAAAATCCCATGCTATTTTGTCCCTACACAGACCTACCCAAACACCAGAGCTTGCCCTTTATGCTTGGAGGGCATCTCAAGGCACTTGGAAGAGAAGGTTATCAGGAGTAGTCAGCATGGATTTACCAAGGGGAAGCTATGCTTGACTAACCTGATAGCATTTTATGATGCCATAACTGAATGGGTAGATTCAGGGAAACCAGTGGATGTAGTCTACCTTGACCTTAGCAAGGCCTTTGACACATCTCCCATGACATTTTAGTGAGCAAGCTGAGGAAGTGTGGGATGGAAGAGTGGACAGTGAGGTGGGTTAAGAACTGCTTGCAAGATAGAGTCCAGAGAGTGGTGATCAATGGTGCCAGGTCTGGCTGGAGAGCTGTGACTAGTGGTGTCCCCCAGGGGTCAGTGCTGGGGCCAGTCCTGTTCAACATCTTCATCAGTGACATTGTTGAGGGCACAGAGTATCTGCTCTGNCAGCAGATCAAGGGAGGTTCTCCTTCCCCTCTACTCTGCCCTGGTGAGACCTCATCTTGAATACTGTGTTCAGCTTTGGGCTCCCCAGTTTAAGAGGGACAGGGATCTGCTGGAGAGGGTCCAGCAGAGTGCCATGAGGATGATTAGAGGACTGGAGGGCATGGCTTATGAGGAGAGACTGAAGGACCTGGGGCTTTTTAGTCTGGAGAAAAGAAGACTGAGAGGGGATTTGATAAATGTTTATAAGTATCTGAAGGCTGGCCAGGAGCAGGGGGACAGGCTCTGCTCACTTGCTCCCTGTGATAGGACAAGGAGCGATGGGCGTAAGTTGCAGCAAAAGAGGTTCTGCCTCAACACAAGGGGGAACTTCTTTACTGTAAGGGTCACAGAGCACTGGAACAGGCTCCTCAGAGAGGTTATGGAGTCTCCTTCTCTGGAGACTTTCAAGGCCTGTCTGGATGTGTTCCTCTGTGATCTGTGTTAGATAGTATTGTGCTGCTCCAGCGGGGGGCTGGACTCAATGATCTCTTTGGGTCCCTTCCAACCCCTAACATCCTATGATCCTGTGAAAACAGTGAAGGCAAAGCTGTCTTGGACAATCATAGCAGTGATCTTTAAAACATTGTCTTTCCCGTCTTTCTGAGATTTGCTCATCTCTTCTACTCTGACATTTCTGATTGATCTCCAAAGCAACCTGAGACTCGTCAACATCCAACTGCACCAGAGCCTGACCCACACCAGCCAAACTCATTGTGTGGGGATTTGCCCTTCAAAGCTGTTGGACGTGACTGCAGTCATCTCCTGGTAAAGTAAGTACATTTCTTTAGCCACCAAGAAGAAGACTCCCTAACATATGGATGGAGTTAAGCATCATTCTTATCTAGGAACTTCTTTGGTAAAGTGGTTCTAGCTGTGCTTTTCAGGGCAGAATAGTTTTTCTCTTCTTTCACAATTGTCTTGGATACTGTCTTTTAGGTACTCTCTGCTTTGTAGTCCCAGGCAGCAGGATATGGCTCCCTTTGAGGCACCTAGTCAGCTAGAATAGGACATAGCTTCTAAGGGGGCTAATAGAGATGTAAAGCCTGTCCTTGGACAGGCCATGGGGGTCTGGTTTCTACTCAAGGACTGGGCAAACAGAAGTGAGAGATAGTGGGATTTTGTGGGAAAGAGAAGAGGGAATGGATGTCAGAAGTGATTTTGGCACCTGCTGAATGAAGTCAGTGTCACTTGGTGACCTGTTTCTTCACTTGTGGCTCAGAGCACGGTTGTAGCTCTCCAGTTCAGTCTGTCTACACTGCTGCAATTGTACACCATACGAATCGCTCCTCAGTCACACTCCTGTCTGCTGATGACACTCTGAGCTTTGGCTGACTCTCAGATGTAGATCTGTGCTGGAGCAGTAGAACCCATCAAGGGAGGTCCCTCACCTTGTAGCAGTAACGGGAACCCATGGTGAGTGTCTGTGGCAAAGGTCTGAAGCAGCTGCTACAAGCAGACTGGTCCTGGGAGGGTGGTGACAACTGTTTTTGAGGATGACTTTCCAAGGCCATACAAGATCTGTGAGTAAGCAGAGAATTGGATCCTGCTTGCCTAAATCAAGGGTGCTAAAAACATCACAAAAAATAGGCATAACAACCCCAAGCTCTGAGTGGATGCAGATTTCATTAGCTGCTGTTCATCCACACAAAGCAGGAAGGAGTTTGACTGACCAAGTTATTAAACTTATGAACATGCTGTTGAGAGGAGATGATCTTGATTTACACTGACAAAGCACATAAACTAAAGGAGTCTTGAGTGGGCACATGCCATGAGTTATAAATGAGATAATTCTGTTCATTCTCTGTCTTTAATGAATGCAAATTAGAAGAACACACAAGTGAAAAACAATGCAGTTTGCACCACTGGGGGTCTGGGCCTTGATGGTTTCAAAACTCTTGAGCATAAAATGTACTTCACTCTCTGCCTTAATAGGAAAATGATGTAGCTTTCATCCTTTCATATGCTCTTTTTTAGTTGTGGCCCTTGTCGTAATTATTTTTTCTTTATTTATTGATTTTTCTTTTTTTTACCTCAAAGACCTTAGCCTCTCAGGCAGAATTGCTCTTTGTCTATAAGACTTCTCTTTATTGCTCTCTACAATCACTCCCACTTGAATCAAGACTAAGCAACACAATGCAAAAGCCTAAGCCTCACGTTTTTACTCTCAAACGTTTCTCCCGGGAAATCAATCCTTTTGTTTATGAACTCACACTCTGTTTGTTAAAGCAGCGTCTTCTGCAACCTGAGACCTCTGTTATTTCCATTCAGCTGCAGAAAATGGGCCAATGTCTGTGTTCACACAACAGCTTTCATCCCCAATTCTAAATGGTGCTTTGACCTCTCAGTCACATTTAAAGTCTTCCAACTCTCTTAAAACATGTACCTGGTACTCAGCTTCTGATTGTTCAAAAGCGTGGAGCAGCATGCAGATCAGGGTTGACAATCTGTCATGGTTTTTAAAGATAGTGTTGTGGAGGGCCCATAGGCCCGAAAACAGACTTGCATATGCCTTGCCCTGCCTGGACATGTTTTTC